>OZ005655.1:273794438-273974438 GCA_963930645.1 Salticus scenicus
CGATCCGCTGGCTTTTTAATTAGACATTGGTCGACGTTTTAATTAATATCTCCGGAACTAATTAAGATTTTTAAATTCTTTTTTCACTATGCACTCGGGCAGGCTTCTGAGCACCCGTATGTCAAATTTTGTAGTTCTGCGTTCAGTAGGGACTAACGTATAGGTGCTCAGACAGACAGAGAGACAGACAGACATCTTCTTTTATTATTGTAAATAAATATCTAATTTTTAATTTTATTCAACATTGAGGCGTATAAAAACGTATCATTGTATTAAATTTAAGTAAATTGTTTGGTTATTTCAGTTTCAAAAAGTCCTTTGGGGAATAATTTGTAATAAATTTTAAAATTCAACAAAAGTCTTAAATGTTTTATGAATGTAACTAATAATAATCAAATGCGGGGCTGAAGGGAAGAAGGGCTGTATGCTGTAACCTCCCATCACAAAATATTTTTTGTAAAAGAAAGCTGTTTCAAAAACTGCTTTAAAATAACTGTTTAAAATGCGCTAGAAACGTTCGGATACGTCACGTTGTGTTTTAAACTATACATCATATATTTGTCTATTGTAATGTAGAATAAGAGAAAATAGTGTGACTGCCACACCAGATTATTTTAATTATTCTTATTAGAATATCGAGACATTTGCATTGTTGCGACTGTAATGAAATTCGACAAGCATAAATGAAAGGTAACAATGGTGTCGTGAAAAAAAAAACTCTCTACTGCAACAAAGATATTTTAGAAACATTTTAACAATATATAAGAACAATGAGGTCTTAACAATATCTATTTTTCCAATATCATTCTGTTATTCAATAGCTATTTTTCCTCCATAGGTATCCAAAATTTTTAGATAATTTTCTGGTATGCAAGTTTCAAAATTATATTAAGTAGTTTGGTGAAAAACAGTTTATACTGAATTTTTTTTTTTTTTAATTCTTTCTTCTCTGAGTTATTTTTAAAATAACGTTTATTAAATTTCAATAGTTTAAAGCATGTATTACTTAATTACATAATACTTTGTAAAAAAATAAAAATCGAACAATGGAGAGCTTTTTTAATTGCATACTACCTTATAGAAGAAAAAACACGTAACCTAACGAATCTCCTGTCAATTATCTTCATAGAATGAACTATTCATGGATATCAGAAATTAGTCGTGGAGGTTTTGGAATTATTCTTGCTGCATTAACATCAGATGAAAGAGACGTGGCTGTGAAAGTAATACCAAATAGATTATCTTGGAAGTTAGAAGAAACAATATGGCCTGTGTTGGAACACCCCAATATATTGCCAATAATCGAAATAATATCGCCAAGCCATCAAGATTATAAAATATATATAACACCGAGACACCCCACCGATTTAAATCAAATAATTAAGAAATCTGAATTTAAGAAGGATAAAACGCAATGAGCAGGGTTAAAAAAAAATCCCTTTTCGGCAAGCTTAAAGGCAAAGGTAGATTCCTTTACGTTAATGTTACAAAAGTAAAGAGGTATTACATATGCATTAATACTTAGCCAATGGCTTTGTTGTCACACATTGAATTTTTTACGTCGCTATTCTGTTTTCAAGAAATTTAATTTTCAACTAAAAAAGGATTTTATTCAATCTACTTAAAATTTTAGGCTAGATTTATTGGTCTGTAAATGTTTCAATTTTTTAAAATTCAAGCTCATAATCATTCAACAAATAGAAGTCTTAAAGATATACAATCCCAGCAATGGTGAATTCCGGAGGGTTGCTATTGGGCTACACTCCCCGGCCCCCTCCATACCCAAGCTTAATCAAAATTATAATTTTTATTTAAATTCCATATAACTGAAGTTCAATATCTTTCTTTTAAAGAAAAAATAATAGAAACGTGAAAATGCACTTGTGACCTTACTATGGTCAAGCACTGGTAAGCCTGGCGTTGCTATGGTCAAGTCAAATACAGTTAAGTGGTCGCTGTTTTTGGATAGTTGTTTTATTGTAATTTTTATTGAATTATTGAAAGTTTTGTATTGTGTTTTTGTGATTCTTATTGTCAGATGAGTAAAAATTGTAAAGTGAATTTGTTTTGGTTCACATAAGCTGGAACATTAACATTAGTTAACATTGGACCATTTGCTACCGCTGAATTTCAATGTTAATAATTGTTATGAATTTAGTAAATTGTATGATTTGGCGAGATTTTGGTGACAAAACTTGCGACTTAGCAATTAAATTTGTGATTTGGCGGCAAAATTTGATAGTTGATGACGAAATTTTTTGACTTGGCGACAAAATTCGTTGTCTGACAACAAAATTTGGCGAGCTTGGCAATGGAGAAAGGCAGCTTTGGCGTCATTCTATTTTCTTTCCACGCGAAAACCTCATATCTCTTCACAGACCAATATCCTGTTTCGACAAGATAAAAGTCAAAGGAAGCTGTAACGTATTACTCTCAATCGTAAATTTTAAATTCTGGCCTAAACCGACTTCTAAACTATTCACCACAAACGATATTTGTATTAAGATTGGCGTATTATATTAATTTTATATTTTTAAATGATTAATTAAAGCGTTTAACATGGTTTTTAATTAACACAACTTGATATGATGCAACTATTAATGTATGTAATGGAATTTTGCAATTCAATTTTCGGTAAGTTCTTGTCGTCCGAAGAACCTGAAATTTTGCACACGACTTCATAATCAATGACAATACTAGATACAAGTGTTTCCAGGCGCTTTTCCTATCAGGGGCTAGTTCCAAGGGCAAACAAAAAATCTATACTTATACAAAGCTATCGTATGTGACACAGGATTTGGATGTATTTGTGTAATGTCGAGTGGCAACAATTATTTTTTTTTTAATAAAGATTTAAAAGTATGTAATAGTTTTCCAAAACCTTTATTAGTTTTTTCAATAAAAGAGTGTTCTTTATTTATTTTTTTATTTTTTACTTCCTTATACAAAGTATAAGGAAGTATAGTAATCCCGATTTGCGAAATGGATTTTGTATTTCACATTGCTCGAAAACGAATAATCGCTGGATGTTGCCAATTTATACGTGTGACTGTCATGATGTCTAGTTGCACACCTGCAAGTGTCGTCTTAACACGAGCTCTCGTTTTAGAGATATAAGGGTTTTTACACGATTTTTCGTGACGTCTGTATGTGTGTGTGTCTGTGTGTGTGTGGGTATGTCGCATAACTCAAAAACGGTTGGACGTAGAAAGTTGCGAATTGGTACATAGGTTTGTTATAACATCTAGTTGTGCACCTCCCTTTTTGGACTTTCTATGATTTTCGGTTTTGGAGATATTTAGGAAAATTAGGTTCATAATGACAAAAATACATAGGTTTTGGCCATAATGTATCAAAAAACGGTAATAACTCAGAAACGGTTTAGACAAATCTTGCAATTTAACTGACTTCCCGACAAGCTAGACATTTGAAACTTTCAGAAAGGCTCAGAACACGTTGACAATGCATTTTTCAAATATTTTTAGCCAACTGTTTCCGATACCTGTTGCCTTCAGCAGCGTTTATGCGATTCAACAGAAAAATTATTTAACTAACTTCCCGACTAGCTAGACATTTGCAACTTTCAGACTAGATCAGAACACGGTGAAAATGCATTTTTTAATACTTTTAGCCAACTGTGTAGGGTTCCTGCTGCCTTCGGCAGCGTTACCAGTACAAATCTTGCAATCGATTTTTAACTAACTTCCCGACCAGCTAGACATTTAAAACTTCCCCAAGGCACAACTATGACATGAGTCCCCCCCCAAGGCACAACGTTGACATGAGTCCCCCCCAGGCATAACTTTGACATTAGTCCCCCAAGGCACAGCTTTGACACGAGTCCCCCCCAAGGTACAACTTTGACATGAGTCCCCAAAAGGCACAACTTTGACATGAGTCCCCCCCAAGGCACAACTTTGACATGAGTCCCCCCCAGGCACAACTTTGACATGAGTCCCCCCAAGGCACAACTTTGACATGAGTCCCTCCAAGGTACAACTTTGACATGAGTCCCCCAAGGCACAACTTTGACATGAGTCCCCCCCCAAGGTACAACTTTGGCATTAGTCCCCCCAAGGTACAACTTTGACATGAGTCCCCCCAAGGCACAACTTTGACATGAGTCCCCCCCCCCCCCAAGGCACAACTTTGACATGAGTCCCCTCAAGGCACAATTTTATTTTATTTATTTATTTATTTTTTTTTTTTTTACGTATGCATGCATTTTTTAAAAATATTTTTAGCCAACTGTTTCGGGTCCAGTGACAATGTTTTTTAACATTATGTATATTTCTAAAAGTGTATAAGGAAGTCATGTGGTGCCCACATCAGATTTTTTTTTATGGTATAATAGTATTTATCAAATTAAGGGAATCTGAGTAATGAAATACTTTAATTTAAATTTAAGTTTTTATGAAAATAAACTTCAACGGAAAATTCATTAAAATCGTCCCTAATTTATTTGTCAAAGGGATAATACCTAAATGTCCCCAAATTTATTACTTTTTCTATCATGACAGTTTAATTCGTTTAGCATCGATTTACACGATTTTTTTTTTTTAACGATGACATTTATCTTTTACATTATAGCATCTATGTCATAAAGCTAAGTCTAAATGTGCTTAGCCTTAAGATATGTTGATTTTATTTACATATTTATTTATTTATTTATTAACTTTTATTTCATTGGTTTAAAATCACGGATAAAATTTTATTTAATTTTTCTCAGTACATTGTTGTAATTGTGACGTCATATTTTCTGTTAAATTAAACATTTTTTTTTTTTTTATCAGATTATTATATTGTTTAAAAACATGATTAAAATTTCATTATATTTTCAGTGATCTTTTTTATTATCATTTGCACGTGACATAAGCATCAGATTATAAATTTTTTCAATGAAAGCTATAGAAAATGTCGGCTTCATCACAAGAAAAATCACTTTTTAACTTGTAACTTTTAAGCAATTGAAGTTATCGAAAAATTTTAAATACAAAAGTTGTTCTTTAGGGTAAGACAGTAATTCGCCTGATTTAAAGTATTTTCCTACTTTCAATATTAAAGAAATTATGGGCAAATGAAAATTTCCACCCCCCACCATTTCCACCCCTTTTGAGCAGGATACCCCATCTACGAACTCGACCGAGATTTTTACTGTCCTGACAACATATCCCGAGCTGGTTAAATTTAAATAAAAACTACTCCAGTTATCGTGTTCACAACTTAACATGGGAAAAAGCGTTATACATATATATATATATACCTATATATATATATATATATATATATATATATATATATATATATATATATATATATATATATATATATATATATATATAAACTTTTGAACGGAGGGTGGTTTTGGGTTCTAGGGGTCATGATCGGTGAAGATATGAAGAAATTTTCCAGAAGTCGTGTCATGAGAACCATTGCAATAGGTAGATCTCCTATAAGGAATCTACCTAAAATGGTTTACTGAAATATTGTCAGCACTGAATTATCTCCATTCTAAAGGATTTTGTCATTTGGATATAAAATTAGACAGCGTTTTGATATCAAATAATGACTCTGCTGCTGTTTGTGACTTTTCAGGCATAAATTTTACGGGAAAACGTCTGAAGAGATTATGTGCGCCAGTGCAGTACCGACCGCCCGAATGCTTTAATAAGAAGAAAAGAATTGTCCTCGAGGGTGCTCGATTTGATATGTGGAGCTATGGTTTATTAGCGCTGAATACACTGACAAATAATTACACAGCGGACCGACTAGATGCACTGCTTCCCGAAATCAAGACATGGGAATCGAAATTGGAGTTTGACGTGACGTAACAACAGATTTGGAAGAAAGGACTTTTTGTGATCGGTTTGATAAAGCATTCCGTTATATTTGGGTATCAGAGGAAGACCGAGAATATGCTTTCGACTTCATAAAATTATTTTTGAAAATCGACCCTGAACAACGACCAACAGCAGAACAAGCATTACAGCATCCGTTCATACAAGAAAAAAAAGACAACTCTTATCGAAGAACATGAAGTATTTGACAACAAGGAAAAAAATTATGCTCCTCCAGAATCCAGATGTATAATTCCAGCAATTTCAAGCTAAAGCACTGAAGGTGTCGATCCAAAGAACATATCTGAAAATAGAATGCATATATATCTAGTTTTACTCCTTGGTCTGAGAATGAAAGCAAAAAAGCTGATAAAGAAAATAATTATAATAGTCTAATAAACAACTTTTTTCCCAGTGCAATGTATAATGATGAAGAAGCGGCACAGATTCACCAAAGAACTACAAATGATGGTTTGAAAGGTAAACAAGCTGTTAAGGAACAATACTCTACTAAACTCTCTAACATGTCTTCAAGTAGAGTATATAACGATGAGGAGGGAATGCCGATTCATCTAAGTAATACAAATGACGTTTCGGGTGGTAATCAGGATGTTAATAATGATGAAGAAACATTGGAGGGCATTTCTACTAATACTAAAAAAGGTTTTTTTTAAAATAAGTTTTCAATAAAAATAGTGAAAAAATGGGCTAGAAAGAAAGTTAATCAAGTTTTCAAAAAGGAAAAAAACTGCTATAGAAAGCTGTTTAACGAGGAAGATATAAATGAGAATTTGTAGTTCCGTATGGCTTTTATAACCCGGAATTTATTTATTTATTTATTTTTCAATATTTATTTATTTATTTTTCAAATTTTTAATGAAAATGATAAAAATGTTCTAGTTTTTGTATTATGAGTATTTTAACAATAGTTAATATTTTTTATTAAACTCTTTAAAAATGTTTATTTCAAATGTTTCTGTGCAACTGCATACTTTCACTTAATATTTCTGGATGCAATTCTTCTACATTAATGTTCAATGTTTAGTATATTTAAGAAAGCAAATTATAATTCATCTCATTTCATAATTATACATTTAGGTAAATTATTAGGGATGAAACGGATATCCGGTAACTATCCGGTATCCGGCCTATCCGGCTGAGTTTTAAATATCCGACGGGGTACCGGATATCAGCAGTCCGGATACGGATATCCGGTAATTTCAAGCCGGATATCCGACGGATATCCGGAGGAGAAAATTCAAGCTTAAATTCCCCTCAGATGAAAATTTTGCATTTTTTTTTTTTTTTTTTTTTTTTTAGATCAGTTGTAGCTTGTAAAGGTTAAAAAAAAAAAATTGCAAAAGTCGAATTTGGCCACTTTAGGAAACAAATTAGGAAAAAGTAGCTTCAGGTTTAAGAGATATAGAAAGCCTATTTTAATTTTGTGCAGAGTTAGCTAGGATTTTCCAGAGTGCCGGTTTCCACTAGCGGTTGGTTGGAGTGGTACTATTCAGAATCTTTTGATGTGGTCAACCGGGCTCAAAATCCTCGAACTGGTTGAAAGTCTAGAGATCTCCGTGATGCTAACCCCCCTGCTGAGATAATTGAGGGGCCAGAGGCAGATATCTTTCTCAATTTTGCATGCTTTCCTTTGAAGTAACTGCGCAGTCTGATAGATTGTTTCAAGAATGAGTCAAATAATGTGCATTTATTGACTAGAACCGGCCTGTTTATTTACAATCCACTTTTCCCTACACAAGAAAGTTGTTTTTGTGACTATATATTTATACTAGCAGACCCTCTTGCGTCATTGTCTGTGCCATTACCTATTCAATTAATCGTGTCATCTACCTATTCGATTTGGATTAAAAAAAAAAAAAAAACACTCCAATTTATATAAATTTGCACTTTTAATGGAATATCTTGCTAAAACACCTGAATTTAGAATTTCCCATTGCGCTGCATAAATGTAGTCCCAAAAATTAAAATCACTTTAAATAGAAGTAATGTTTAAAATTTCAGGAAGTCTGTATTTTCATTTTCAGATTGTTAAAGAATTAAAAAAAAAAAAAATTATTAAAAAAAAAAAAAAAAAAAAAAAAGCTCAATTATTTAAAGTTTATGATTTTGTACATTAGAAAAACTGAACTTACTTTTAATTAATCTAAATTTTTTTTTCTAATCTGTACAGAATATAAAAATATAAAATAAGTAAAAAGCATTTAAAGAAACAAAAATATAAATTTGTTTTGAATCATTACTTTCTTCTATATTCAATAGAAGAAAGCATTCGTAAAAATTTTCAACTTCCCGTTTTTGGTGGATTTATGCATTTTGAGTTAACCAGAGTTTTGAATTTGACCATTTTTAGAAAATGTCTGTCTGACAAAAGTTTTGTGTAGCAGCTCTAGTTCAAGAGTTAATGCACAGAATTTCATATAAATTTATACATAGTTGCGCATTAACAAAAAGAAAAAAAAAGTGCCCATTGACTTTTGGTGCAAATTACTCAATAGGTGGCGCTGCTATACTGTGATTGCTCCCATTTAAAGGAGGACTATATCTCTTCTACTGTGTATAATTAAAAAAAGGACTAAGTATGGGAAAGGGCTATTATGAAATATGTTCATTTAATTTCTGTGCATATCGGCCAATAGACGATGCTGTTATGCTGCAATTTCCCTGTGAATGGAGAAATTATCTTGGATTTATTTATGTATAATTACACAAAATTTGGTATGTGAGAAGGCCATTTTTATGAAACATCATGTTGATTCAATTTTGGTGCATATTGGTCAATGGGTGGCTATACTATGCTGCAATTTACCCTGTGAACAGGAAGGCTAAATCTCAACATCTATAACATTTAACTGCACTTAACTTGATATGCAAGATAAATAATAAGAGAAGGAAAGCTGGCTTAATTTGGGTGTTATATTGACCAACAGATGTCGCTGTTGTTCCTCACCTTCTATGATTCTCCACTTGACTACATCTCACAATCTTTTGATTAAAATTGCACTAAACTCCATATCTAAAATCTTTATTGTGCAAAGCCATTATTAAGTTTCTTCTGTGCATGTTAAACAGCGTGTAGATTTGTTATGTAGAGTGATATAAAAGAAAGTTTCATAATGGCCATAACATACTAAGCCATTAAAGCTTTCAGGGTTTTTTTTTTTTTCTTCTTCTTTCTTTTACTTTTTCTTATAAATGTCTCAAACGAAAGTATTGGATTCATAAAAATTTTCTACATTTGGTTTTCGCTGGATTTACACAATTTAAGAGGTCTAGAACCTGGTTTGATCAATTTTTAAAAGTTTATGTTTTTGTGTGTGTGTGACAAAAATTCTGCTCAATTGATGTCGGCCTTATTTAGGTGTATATCAGCCGACAAGTAGATCTGCTATTATGATTTTTAACAAGCCTATATCTCAGCATCTATTGATTAAAATTGCATCAAATTCCATACGTAAAATATTTATTGTGTGAAGCTATGGTTAAACTTTTGCACAATTTAAACTGTAAGTGGTGTGTGAGGGCCACAATATATACCTTTTCTTATAAAAATAACTAACCCTTCAACTATGATTATATTAGTAAAACATTCTGTTTCTTTTTTTTTTTTTTTTTTTTAAATACATATCAAGCACACATTTTTTAGTACTGTAAAAAATGTGTAAATGATAAGTTTTTGTTTTATAATTCTGAACAAAACCTATATTTTTGCGACAAATTACAAGTGTAGGGAATGCGTATGTTACACATAAGTTTTATTCTTCATCGCAATATTGTACAAATAAATAGAATGCTAAATAAATATGCTTAAGTAAATTATATTTAAAATGTTTTTAAAAGAATAGTATATGAAATATGTTTTATTGTTTTAAAATAAAGAAATGTACAACACAAAAAAAAAAAAAAAAAAAAACTAGTGCCGGATATCCGACGGATATCCGGTCCGGATATCCGTATCCGGCAGGCAAAGGCGCTCCGGATATCCGATATCCGGTATCCGGCAAAATCACTATCCGTTTCATCCCTATAAATTATTAAATTGTAATATTATTCATAAAATTATTTTCATAATTTTGTGAATAGTATTATAATTTAGTAATTATCTAAATGTATAGTCATAAAATGGGATGAATTATAATTTGCTTTCTTAAATATATTAAACATTGAAAATTAGTTTAGAAGAATTGCATACAGAAATATTAAGTGAAAGTATGCAGTTGCACAGAAACATTTGAAATAAACATATTTAAAGAGTTTAATAAAAACATTAACTATTGTTGAGATACTCATAATACAAAAACTAGAACATTTTTATCATCCTTTTACTTATCTAATTTTTTATAGATGTGAAAAAAAAAATAGTCGGTTCTCTTTTATTATGTATTTATGTTTTAATAAGATTTCTTTCCAAATCCTAGAAAACTTACTTTTTTTTTTTTAAATCGTTTCTTAAAAATAGTGATACACACCTGTGTTACATCATATAGTTACAATTAAAATCTATGAAAGAAATCTTTCATAAGTAAAAATGTAAAAAAATAAATAAATACTCTTATTTAAAAAAAAACATTTTAGAACTTTCGTTTATGTAATAATTAAATGCTTAGTTAAATTTCCTTTTAAATTCAAATAGCTACAAATTTTTTAAGCCCAGATACAGCAGATAATTTTTGATAGATACCTTTATACTTTTTTATCTATTAATGCAAATTAAAAAAAAAAAAAAAAAAAAAAAATCCTGGTTATATATAAGCCTATACGAAAATTTAAATATATTTTGATTAATGAGTGAGGACTTTTGAAAAATAAAACAAAGTTTCGTCCCTGAACAAGATAACAATGATTTTCCGCCACACCTTCCAAGACCGAAACCGAACTAAGACATCTTCCCTCCTTCGCTTTCTTCTCAGCTGCTTCGGTTGTTCCTCATCTCGTCTTGCTGTAGCGAAACTCTCGTTTCTCATCTACTAGAATTCATTTAGTTTCGTGCAAAATATATTCATTATTGGTATTGGTGAAAAAACAGTTTCGACTTATTGCAGTGGATTTTGAAGAGAAAAAACTGGGAATAAATAAACATTGGAATCTCAAATAGTCAACTCGATTTACTAGATAATTTAATATTGATAGACAATTCTACTAAGACTAAAAATAATTTCTCAAAAAAGTTTTCCATATTCAAAGATGCAGGTTTATAAAGAGCTTATTAAATTTTCAAAATGAAGAACAATGTTCCGTGTAACAACGAAGACTAAATGAAAATTCATTAAACTATGTTCAATAAATATTTCTTAATATCATTCACTGTATCCTATTTAATTTCATTTCTCCAAAAAGTTGTACTTGAATCATGATGTTGCGTAAATTTATTGTATGTATATTTTACATTAGATAATATGATATGTAATATGGTGTTGAATTATATACAGGGTAAGTCAAAATGAATATAGCGATTACAAACGGCTATAACTATTTAATGAAAAAGAATTTATCGATAAGATTAACACAGAATGTAGACGGAACTCCAAAATTTTGTATACATGTGTCATAGATGTTCTATGTGACTTCCCTTGGTCACACGGACAACATCTAGGCGGTTGTCCATTTCACGCCATACATTCTGAAGCATTTTGTTCAGTCACCAACGTAAGCGCATTACAAATGTGTACTTTGATTTCTTCAATTGTTTTGGGCATGGGAAGCACATGCACCCTGTCTTTCACATAAACCCATAGATAAAAATCGCAGGGTCTCAAAGTACGCATTTGTAATGCGCTTGCGTCGGTGACTGCAGACATGCTTCAGAATGTATGGCGTGAAATGGACAACCGTCTAAATGTTGTCCGTATGACCAAGAGAAGTCACATAGAACATCTATAACGTATATAATTTTGGAGTTCCGTCTACATTCTGTGTTAATCTTATCGATAAACTGTTTTCCATTAAATTGTTATAGCCGTTTGTAATCGCTATATTCATTTTGACTTACCCTGTATATTTTAGATGTAATCGTATTAACCGAGAATAATCGTATTTTAAAAAAGATTTTTCCACTTTAATTTACATTAATTGATAGCAATAGGATGGACTGATTTATCATGATTTTAACCGCTTGGAAACGCTTCATTTATCGTTACCGGTAGCTGAGCCCCACGTTATTCTATGAGGAAACTTGTTAAGGGCCCTCTTCACTCACCGCTGCCGGAAGCCGAAACTAATGTTATTCTATGGGAAATTTTTCTTTACAAATAACTTATTAACTAATACATATTTTTAAATTCTGTTTTCACATTCTGAAAGTTCCCAGCTGTTAAATTGACGCACCTTTTCTAAAATATTATTTTTTAAATTTTTTATATTTTATTTTGAAGCTGCAAAATACGAATTTTCAATATGTGAATCTTTTTCATTTTGCAATTTCGAAATAAAATATTAAAAATTAAAAAAATACATTTTTAAAAATTGTCCGTCAATTTAACAGTTGGGAATTTTCTGAATGTGAAAACAGAATTTAAAAATATGTATTAGTTAATAAGTTATTTGTAAAGAAAATTTCCCCATTGAATAACATTGGCTCGGGCTTCCGGCGACGATGAGTGAAGAGGGCCGTTAAGCAAATTATGTTATCTAATGTTTTTTTTTTTTTTTTTTTTCTAGATTTCAATTTTGCATTCAGAAAATTTACAACCATTAAATTAATTCTTGTTTTCCAAAAATTATTTTTATTTATTTATTTATTTAGTTTTATTTTTTAAATTTAGTGTTGAGGCCTTTGAAGCTTATAAAATGCGAAAAATGCACATAGTTCATGCATTTACAAGTCTAAAAATGTCTTAAAAACTTTAATCTGTACGGAAGCAAGGCACTGAGAAAAAAAATATTCCGCTTTCATCTCGAACGAATAGGTGGTCCTTTTCTAAATCCCAAACTAGAAATATAGATTTCCGAGCTATGAGTATAAGGCACGCCAATACACTGAGAAAAAATCTGTAACTGACATCTAGAATCTAAATTGTGGCTCTAGAAAAATAGTTCCATGTCATCCTTATAAATTTCTTATAATTTTTTTTTTTTTTCTAGTCCCCTTCGAAAGCGAATTCTAGAGACCTCTATTAGAATTCTTGAGCGCTTGACTGTACTATCGACGACAAACCTATTTGAAAATATCTCCAAATAAATGTGAATACAAGAGGCGGGTTTCAGCAGCTATAATCTTGGTTTATGACCCAATTCTAGAAAATCAAGCGAGAATTTCTCGTAATACAAAAGATTCAGAATAATCATAATATTGATCACCATCTAGAAATGCGTAGATTAGAAATTCTCTTCCATTTAATCTATTCAGTTTATTGGCATGCCTTATGCGCATAGCTCGGAAATCTATATTTCTAGTTTAAGGATTTAGAAAATGACCATTTATTCATTCTAGGTGAAGGCGGTATATTTTTTTTTCTCAGTGTGATATCACCAACTTTTCAGATTCATTCTTAAGAAAAATACTAACATAATTTTAAATGCAGTAAGGAAAGGTTATATATGTATTATATTAAAATCGCTCTTATTTAAAAAAATAACATTCGCATTTTTGAGAAGTTATATTATTAGTACTACAGGACTATTTCTTTGAAACAGCGATTTTGCTTTGTCGCTGTTTATTGAATTCAGAATATATTGATATTCAGAAAATAAAAAGTGCGCATAGAGAATGAAATAAAATGATACTGGATAATTTAATATTTAATTTATAGAAATGTCAATGATACAGGAAAAACTATTTTAGCTACTTTCTTTTTAATAATAAACAAAACGAAAACGGATACTATTTTATCTGGAGACATTTTGTATTTTAGACCAATTAAAAAATGTTTTTCCTTTCTTCCCTCTGCCATTAAGTTAAAAAATATTTAAAATAAAATTGAGAAAAATCTGGCTAAAGCAATGAAACAACTTGGAGCTCTTGATGACATTTGAAATTTGACATCGAAGTATCGGGGACGTTTCCCGCAAAGATGTTTACTTACGCAAATGCAATACCTATTTTAATTCATCGTCAAAATGACAGAAAAAATATGAAAACCCGCCAAAGGACACCTATGCTAAAGCTATACCAAAGTAATTTTAAGAAATGAATACAGTAACCGATGCTAGAGAATTAAACTCAGTTACTGCATGATTTTATATGGAAGAATAGATTAAAATAAGTTCTTTCATACTAAATTAGATCCTGTTTACAAATAATGTAATCGAAATTTTCTTTCTTTCTTTTCTTCATTAATTTTGTTACATTTTATTCTAACTTTTTTAAACTTATGTAACTGTTTATACAAAGCGCGGACAAAGTCATAAGTGTCTACTAGTTTGTAATATGCAAATGCAAATTTCAGATTTATGAAAGAAAGTACACGTTTCTCATGACTAAAATATAGATTTTCACGGGACAAATATTTTTTCACACAGTTTTATTTATTTCAATCTTCCAAAAGCAAAAAATAATACAAGTACCTATTAAAGCTATTAAGATAACAATACAAGTATTAAATAGTTGCTAGGCAATATTATTTACTTTATTCATTTTTTTTTTTTCAAAGATTTTACATTTTTAAAAAATTATCCATATTTATCTTTTTAAATGAAAGCTATTAAAGAAAATTCTGTCTTAAACAGAATTCAATGTAGCATCCGTGTCCTGTTTTTGAATTAGGCATTTCCTCTTTACGTATTTGTATATATACATATTCCAAGTGTTACGCTTTCTGCCTCTTCGGGTGAATCCTCGTGCATCTCTCCATGCTTCTCTGGGTTGTTTTAAGTTTTTGATTACACGCTTGGATTAGAAAGCAAACCAAAGTAACTGATGTTATCTCTAGAGTCAAGAAGTTAAAATGGAGCTGGGCTGGGCACCTTGCAAGAAGAAATGGTGATAGATGGACCCCCAAAGTCCTATTTTTAATACCAAGAGATAACTAGTATGTTGTGGCCACCACAAGACTTTCTTCTATATTTTCCTATACAAATTCACTCAGTAACAATATTAAAAAAAAAAAAAAAAAAAAAAAAAAAAAAAAAAAAAAATTTTTTTTTTTTTTTTTTTTTTTTTCGGGAAATTTTTTAAAAATCGATAACTTTGTTTTAAATTATCACAGATTTATAGTTCAACCATTCGTTTTAAAGGTATTGACGAGACCTTTCGAAAGATACCCATCTTGAAAAGTACTTCCCTGGGGGGGGACCGATGCCCCCCATTCACAGTTTTTTTTTTAGTTAACTACTACTATTATCAATAACTCATATTAATTTTACAATCACAAGTTTAAAATAACGCTCATTATGTACATTTATACGAAATTTTGTCCTATACTGCCATGTTAAAAGTTTACATAAAATGCGATCACAGCGCCACCTGCTGTGCGATTGATCCCCAAACCTAATCAGCACAATTCCCCGCCAGGGTCCAACTATATACCAAGTTTCGTTCAATTTCATTCATTGGTTCTTGAGATACGGTGAAAACAAGAAACCACAGACACACACACACAGAGACAGACTGACAGACATACAGACAGACATTTTTAAAAAACTATCAATTCGTGTTCAGGACATCCCAAAACGTGCAGATCCGGCAAAAAACGGAGGTCGAAAATTTTCGCGAATCCAATACTTTCTCTATATTACATATAGAAGAAAGTAAAAAAGGAAAGACCCAGACCCAGGAAGAGACCAATATGTGTCGTTAGAGAGATGAAATTGTGAAGTTTGGAAGAGCAGAATGGAGAAGAATTGCAGAAAACAGGGCAGTTTGGAATCACCTAGGAGAGGCCTTCATCCTGCAGTGGATTGATAATGGCTGAAATTGGTGATGATGATGACGTGGTGATGATGATTGGTGATGATGATATATTATTTAAAATTCAAGGTAGTCTGCGGAAAATTATGACGATGATTTTTATGATCCTATCTAAAAGAGATAGGACTCTGGTCTTAAAAAAAGGCGGGAGAAAATATTTTGGTTAACAAAGGTAAATTCATAAACTTAAGTAATGCGATTTTAATGACATTTTCCAGGTGAATCTCCTTTGAATTGATTTTAACAGAGTTTAACCGTAAATTTAAGTAGTATAAATATTTAAATACTAGCCGGCCTTCGCCCACCTATCTCTCGATATTTTCAATTATAATAATAATAATAATAATTATTATTATTATTATTTATTATAATCATTATAACTATTTTTCCCCTCTAATTTAACTTAATGTTTTTACTATAATTTGGCGGGTTTTAGAGGAGGTCGAGGAAGAAAATTGCTAAATTGCCAAGTGGCAGTCTTTACACAGCATTTTGTATCTATTCTTTTAAATTATCTTTTTAACTTATTTTATTTATTTGAAATCACGAGTAAAATTTATTTCTCTCAATGCATTTTTATGCATCATAATTTTCTACTCAATCATCATTCTTCGTTATTTTATTAATATTTCCAAACGAATAATAAAATATTTATTTATTTTTCAATACATTTTTGTAGTACTGACGTCAATTTCGAACGTTCGTTTTGGAAATCTCGAGCTTTTATTATAAAGAAGTTGCTTGGAAATTCCGCCCACTGTTATTTTTAGATTTTAGAAACTGAAATCTGAACATTCAGTAATAGAGAATTGATCCGTTTTGAATTATTGAAATATCAGAATGAGATATGAATAAAAAAAGAAGTGTCACCACTCGATTTTCCGAATATTTAATAGTGATGAAGTGTCTAAACTAATTTGTAACCGTAAATAATTCACTAAACTATCAAAAGTGAAAAGTATAACAGGGTGCTTGAAAATTTCTTCTCAAGTTCGAATATTTGTGCCATGGAAGACAAAGTATCCGAATTCTATTGTGCGTCCATGTGAAAGAGTTAGACATATATTGAACAAGCAATTTCTAGTATTGATCATCCTGCAGTAAGCGCAATATAAAGCTCACACCAGTTTTAATCTTTTTTAAATAACTCATCAAATTTCATATAATTAGTCTAATATAATTGTGACATCAGTAAATTATCCTTTGTAAAAAAACTACACGCACATCAATTTAAAAAAGTTAGTCTAAAGTCTACAGAAGTTACATGTACATCATTTACCATAATAAGCATACATTACCAAAACAATGTAACATATATATCGTTTTTTTTATTTACGTATTAAACAATTAAGTAGTATTAAAATAAACTTTAATTAATTTGAATATACAGACCACATATATAAGAATTCTATTTCGTATCTATCTATCTATCTATCTATATATCTATATATATATAAATAATAGATAACGTAATAAAATTTAATCTTAAAATTTAGCAATTAATAGAACTAAAACAATAACAGAACACTAAAATATAGAACTGAATTTAACATAGAGGAAAGAATGACACAAAAAGTTGCAAAATAGATAAGGAACCAATGAGTTACCATATTAACTTAAAATACTTACGCCGACCTGAAGGATAATTAAAAAGGGACCATTAAACTTGTGAAAGAGAAAAAAGATAATAAACCACATAATCAATTGGAAATAAATGCTTAAAAGTAGAAATATACTTTTCAAGGGGCGCATGCTTCATAAAGCAGAGAAAGCTGCAATGATTTCGTAAAACGATATTGCTAATCATAGCAATTTATATCATCTCACGCCCCGATCAATGCAGCAAAAAAACCATACAGAATGAGAAAAAAGTGAAAAATTAAATTAATACAAAGGATAAATAAATATTAATTAAAATCTTAAAGGAAACCACATTAATAACATGAAATAAGCAGAGTAACCACATGGAAAACAATTAACACAAACTGGAAAAAAGGGGTGATGCCAAAACCTAAATTGAAGTTAAAATAATAGCTCGACAGATATCGATTAATCGAAAAAACTTCAGAACAATTACATTAAAGATAAAATACAAAGAGTAAATATTAAATGATAATGTTAAAATTAATACTAGTAGAGTTAAATTAAATCGTACCAAAAATATTAATAATTAAATCGTTTAAGATAAGGAATGAAGAATGAAGGTTAAGGACTACTAAGTACAAGCGCCATCTTTCGGTTAGCAATAATAACATTAAGTCAGATATATAAGATGTATTGACTGAAAGATTAAGATAAGTTAGAAGTATTAACAGCAAGATTAAGATAATTTTTAAGATTTTTATTTAAGATGTAATGACTGAAAGATTAATATAATTTAGAAGTATTAACAGCAAGATTAAAATAATTTTTAAGATTTGTTTTTTTTTTTTTTGAAGTCAAATTATTAAGTGTTAAGTTTTAAGAAGACATAATTACAAGCAAATAATGCCAAAGAGCACAACTATATGGATAAGCATTATAATGCGGTCATCATAAATTAAAATTAAAATTTAAAAGATTTTTTTTTTTTTTTTTTTTTTTTAATATTAATATTCATAAGATTTTATTTTTGTTATGCAAATAGATGGATTGTTCAAACTTAACAAGGGATGCCTCAAATAGCCAGAAGCACATTGTAAAAGTTAATGATAAAAGAGTTCATAATACATAGTATCAACCAGAAAAATAAAAGAGTGAGTTCAAAATTCATAGAATCAACCAGAAAAAATAAGAATGTAACTTACAGCAATCCCCCACGTTTTTTTTTTTTTTTTTTTTTTTAATAAATTTTATTCAGCATCAAACCCACCCAGCCAACCAGCCAAACACACCACCCATCCTCCTTAATCAAACTTCTACCCACCCATCCACCTGTTTTTTTTTTTTTTTTTAATTAAACCTTAGTTTTTTTTTTTTTTGTGTGTGTGTTAGACAGAGACCCTTTTGATAAACAAGTGAATAAATAAATTTTTTAGGATATCCCATTTTTGTAGCAACATTAATTATGTGAGAGATATTTTTGTTTTTAAACCTATCTGAACAAAGATTATGTATACGAAAGAGGTGATTGAGAATAATATTTCTGTAGACAGAGATATGAAGACAAGAGGTAAATTGTGTAAATAAATTTACTTTGAAACTAAAATCTTGTCTTTTGTCATACATATCGGTATAAATTTTACTACCATCAAGTTTAAGTTTTAAATCTAAGAAACTAATACAGTTATTTTTGAGATGATTATAAGTTAAGGTAAGGTGAGAAGGATATTCAAATTTAAATAAATTAGGCGAAAAATTATTGACATAAAAAATTATAATGTCATCAATGTATCGGTAAAAATAGACATTTTCAATACATAATCCCTGTTCATAATGGTAAAGGTATAAGTCAGCTAACAGACTCGAGCTACATCCTCCTTGTGATATACTATAAATTCTGTACTTATAAAGGTTTATATAGTTCTTGCAACTGTGACCTACAACATGCATACCGAATTTCATCTTAATCGAATGTACAATTTGTAAGCTAGAACACTTCAAACAATCCATAAGCCTGATAAAGAATTTTTCATTGTAACCCTTAAAAAATTATATGTTCTTCACTTATCAAAATCTACACAAGTCGTACGACGGTCATCTATAACATACCTAAATATTTTATCTCAGTCGAATGAGGCGTTTAAATGCTATCACACTTTCAATAACTTGAGCTCCTAAATCAAAATGACATATAATTTTGTGTGTCCCCCATAAGAGAACTATATATCCTACACTCATCAAAATCTATACAGGTCTTTAAACAGCGACCTATATAATATATCGACCAACTTTTATCTCTTTCGGATACAACGGACTTCGAATAAATTGAATTCGTTGGCCATAATGATAAATGATTTTGTGACGTCTGTAAATCCTATACGCCTCTTTACACTTATATAGTTCGCGTGGCATGACCTATAACATATCTGCCAACCTTTAGCTCAATAGATGTTTGGTGTTTTGGGAATAAGGCCGATTGACTGCACTTGCACTAGGATCCTAGGACTGAGAGGGAGTGCCCTCCGTGGGGGTCTTTCTAAGGGGGGATAGCCTTAGCTCAAAAGGATAATGTTTAGACGCTATTATGAGCACTCATATATACACGTATTACCATAAAAATAGCAAAAACGTATTCAGGAGATCTCAAAATGTACAGATACATCAAAATCTCATTGTAGAATTTTTTTTCATTATTATTTATTATAATGAACTATTGAATTATTATTTATTTATTTTTACATAGCATATGTTCGGAAAGTAAAAAAAAAAAGAAAAGATAAGTAGAGATACTTCATAAATTTTAACATAAATACTACATTATTTTAAAATCTTTGGTATCCATGTTTTCGTACCCGTAGGACAGTTTGTTAATTAGATCCTGTCCATTCTCTTTTATTTTTGAATGTTTTACATAATATTAATTATCGTTGAGTCTTCTATATCTAACAATCTATCAGTTGTTTGAAATAATTATTGTTTAATATCATTATTCACAAAACGATAAAATACAGCCACATATAATCATTATATCGAATCACTGACAAAATAATCTATGTTCTAAAAAGATGTTTTTCCTTGTATACCTCGCAATCTATTGTTTTCTAACGATAAAAATCATCTTCACTCGCAGCAAATTGCGGTGCGATGACAACATGGCAGCTCGAAACAAAGTAATATGTGCATGACGTTTCTCAAAGCTTTTATCTTTTTCCACTTCCAGAAAGAGTTTCTTTGGGAAAAAGGCTTGATGGAAAAAACATGTAAAGATGAGGAAGTAAGCAAGTGTCTTGACTGTAAATAAATGAAACGCAAGTCTATGGTAGATGTTATCAGAACATAATAAAATGAGGGGGTTTGTGGTTATTTATCTTATGTCATCCGACGTTAAGGTTTTTTTTTTTTTTTTTTTTTTTTTTAATGCGTCTTTTATAAATGCTGAATAACTTATTCAAAAATATAAAAAGATCATACGTTTGCAACTAATGATTTGTGTACGTGACAAAGTTTATAGTGAATAAGATTTAATTGTAGAATGTAGAATGACTATTTCCTGAAGGAAATAAAACCTTCAGTCTTTATAAGAAATATCTTCATTCCATTAAAAGAAGGTCGTTATAATATCATGAAACATAGAGAGTCGCTTTGACTGTGCTATTGCTTTTTTTACGATTGCAAGTCGGCAAAAATATAAAAAAACTAACGTCAAATATGCCAACAAAATACAAGACTAAAACTCGTTAGCAAGCTATTTTCAGAAGAAGGAATGAAACAGGTTTGAAATTACACTGGAAAGTTTCTTTTTTTACTTAAACTATTAAAAGACACTTTCAAAGAATTCACTAAACAGTTTCACTTCATTACTCAAATCAAAGTCAAGACAAATCCTTCCGGCTCATTCGGAAGTGTAGGTTGATTTCTTTTTTCTTATCAAGTAGCCGCCATTTTGAACCAAAATGGCGGCTACAAATTATTAATGGACTTGGTAGAAATATAGATGTGGGCTATGTACATGTATAGTTTCAAGTAAATAGGTTCATAAACACCTTTTTATGTGAATTTGAAATTTTCAAGTTGCCGGAACTTGGAAACAAGATGGCAGGCCAAATTGTCAAACAAACATATCAAATGCATTTGCGAGATAAGTTTATCGTACAAATTTAGTTCGAATTAATTCAGAATTTCAAAAGTTATCGCGTTGACAAATCAAATGGCCGCCACTTGGATCAAAAGGGCAGAGCAAGTTGTTCAGTAAACTAATTCAAGATATTTGTAAAATAAGTCTACTGTCCAACTTTGGTTCCAATAAATTCAGTATTTCAAAAGTTATCGCGATAACAATTAAGTGGCAACATTCGAATGGTGGCATCTTGGAAACAAAATGGCGGTGAAACTTGCCCATAGAAATGATAGATATTTGAATGATAAATCCATTTTTCAACTTTGGTTCGAATTAATTAAGTATTTGAAAAGTTATTGTGTTGCCCAGCAAACTCATCCAAGATATTTGAAGCATAAGTTCACTGTCCAACTTTGGTTCGAATCACTGCAGTGTTTCAAAAGTTATTGTTATGACAAATTTTCAAGTGGCAGTCTAAGTGGCTGCAACTTGGAAACAAAATTGCGGAGCAACTTGCCCAGCGAAATCACCCTGATGAGAATTGGGAAAATTATCGTGATGAGAAATTTTCAAGAGGTGATTTCAAGTGGCCACCACTTGGAAACAAAAAAGCGGAGTGAGATTGCCAGCGAACATATCTGAGATATTTGAATGATAAATCCTTTACCCATATTTGATACGAATTGATTCAGTAGTGAAAAAGTTATCATAAAAACAAATTTTCAAGTGGCCACTACTTGAAAATAAAATGGCGGAGCATGATACCACGCGAACTTATCCAAGATATTCGAACCGTAAGTTCACTATCCAACATTGATTTGAATCAGTTTAGTATTTTAAAAGTTATCGTGATGGCACATTTTCAAATGGCAGCCTGATTTCAAGTGGCCGCAACTTGGAAACAAAATGTCAGAACAAGTTGCACAGTGAACTCAGCCAAAATATTTATATGATAAGTTCACTGTCCAACTTTGGTTCGAATTGAATCAGAATTAAAAAAATTATCATATTACAAATTTTTAAGTGGTAGCCTGATTTTAAGCTGTCCCACTTAGTTTATAACATCCGCATTTTGTTAAAAATGGTGGATAAAGTTCATTAACAAACTTACTTGAGACCCTTATGTAATCTACAGTCGGCAACAAAAATTTCGAGTGCTAGCAAAAATTCGTATATAAAAAAAGTACTCTTAATACTGTTTTGTTAAATAAATTCTTGTCGAATCATGTTTTTAGTCAGTCTAAGAACATGATTCGACAAGGATTTATTTAACAAAACAGTATTAAGTGTACTTTTCTTTATAGAGGAATTTTTGCTAGCGCTCGAATAATTTTACTGCCGACTGTATGTATACATCAAAATTCAAGCAAATCTGGTCTTAAATACGCTATTTACAATGTGAATTTGAAATTTTCAAGTGGCCTCCACTTGAAAACAAAATAGCGGAGCAACTTTGCTAACAAATTCATTCAAGACATTTATAAGATAAATTCGATGTTCAAATTTGGTTCGATTTGGAGTATTATTTCGGAAGTTATCGTGATTACAAATTTTCAAGTGGTAGCCTGATTTCAAGTGGCTCCGTTTAGTTTAAGATATCCGTCACTTTGCTAAAAATGGCGGATGCAGTTCATTAATAAACTTGGTTGAGACACTCATGTGGTCTATATTTACATCAAAATTCAAGCAAATCTGGCCTTAAATACGTTTTTCACAATGTGGATTTGAAATTTTCAAGTGGCGGCCACTTAAAAACAAAAAGGCAGAGCAACTTAATTAACGAACTCAACCAAGATACTTATAAATTCGCTGTCCAAATTTGGTTCGATTTGGAGTATTATTTCGGGAGTTACTGTGATGACAAAATTATCATTATAGATAGATAGATAGATAGGTAAATGAAGTGATTGCAATAGGTCGATTTCTAAAGAAATCAACCTAATATTACCACTGGTTGTGTCAATAATAAATTTATTAAAATTTCTCGAAACTATAAAATAATAATAATAATAAATAAAAAATAAAATTCAATATTTTATTTTATTTTACTAATTCTTTAAATGTCCCATGCTATTAAGTTTTTAAAATTTCCCCTCGATTTTACGTTATTATAGTTTATCAATATATTCATAACATATTTGGGTATTATTTTGTAAATTCGCAGGTAAGTTATTTATTTTAAATACATATTTATGTTTGAATGCTGAAATTTAAAGCAAGTTTCTAACATTCAAACATAAAAATGTTTTTAAAAAATCTGGTGTGAAACAACCACACGACATCCATTACCCAATATTACACGTATTATATGCATTTTTTTTTTTTTTTTTTTTTTTTGGTAGATAATATGATCAGAAGACATAAAATTAACCTAACTAAGTAGAAACTTAAAATTTTTTCGGTAGGAAAAACGTAATACACGCGTAAAGACATATAAAACAAAGTTTACCTTTTTTTTTTTTTTTTTAAACTTACTATGTAGAGCTATTTTTTGAAACTTCAATTTCCGAGGTCTAAAACTGGACTAATTAAGCAGCATGGCTATTAATTTTCCTGTAATAACCACGTAATACATAAAAAAGGATATCTAAAATTGATTTATGTAGCGATTTTCAAGAAAATCGTTAGAGCCGTTTTTGAGATACCAACTTTTACCAAACTTGACATACTCAATTATCGACCGAAAAAGAATAATTACATACAAAAGAATATTTAAAAGGGAATTGATATGACGAGACGAGTTTGAAAAAAATCCGTACAGACGTTTTTAAAGAAACGCACTTGCGAGACCTGAAATTGAACCATTTATACAGAACGCCTATTAATATTTCTGAACTAACCAACTATATCATTCGAAAGGACATCTATTATAGTATATAACAACTTTGAAGAAAATCGTTAGAGCCGTTTTTGAGATACGGACTTATGGTCCACTTCCGGTTTCCGATGTCCCACTCCCGGTTTTCCAATTTTCACCAAAATTTGGAAAATTCATCTGTACACTAGACCTGTATCAAAGTTCTGAAGTTTCGCAGTTCTATCTTTATTAGTTTCGGAAGTATGATAGCCAAAAGGTTCACAACAAACATGCGCACACACTGACCAATTGCCAAAAACTACTTTTTTGGACTCAGGAGGTCTTAAAACATGTAAATCAGGTGAAAACTCGATATCGAATTTTTGGACCAAATACAATACTTCCATTACCTAATGTAGTAGGGTAATGGAAGTAAAAATTAACTTATCAATCAATCCTCAAATTAATACACAAATATATTTAGAATACATTGATAAATTTTAATAATGTAAAATCGAGGGAAAATTTTAAAAACTCAGTTGTATGGACCATTTTAAATTTTTTCAATAATAATAATAATAATAATAATTTTTAAATTTCTAATTTTAGTTCTTTTCGAGAAATTTTGTTACATTTAATATTGATACATTTCGATGTACATGTATGCAGACTTTTATAATTCTAAGACAATAATTTCAGAGCCCGATTTTCTACATCCACAGTTCTCTTAAACGAGGATGACTCCATCTCATTCCATTTTGTTTCAGACAAAAAAAGAAAAAAAAAAAAAAAAAATCATTATGCTGAGAGATTGTTTAAAAGAATCTTTTAAAAATATTGTGTGTGTGTGTCAAAATTTAGTGCAAAATCAAAGTAATTCAGATGTAAATGGCTAATCAAAGTAAATCAGATTAAATTGCGTCATAGGCTAATTTGTTTTCATAATAGAATTCTGTAAATACAGTAACCGCCGCTTAATAAATTCACTGGTTAATAAAATCAGCCGTTTAATCTGATCAAATTGCCAGGACCGGAATCAAACTATTTTTAAAGCCGTCGCTTAATAAAATCAGAATCGCCGGTTAATAAACTGAAAATTATCTCCTCAGCAGCTAAAAATATCATTTATGCATACTCAAAATTTTTTTTAATTTATATTGCGATTTTTTTTTTTTTTTTTAAATAAAAGAAATTAAAGCACAACAAACCCTCCATTGTTGCTCATTGTCGAAGATTTTACACTTGTAGCACACTTACAAATTAAACACGCCCCATAATTTATCTCCGTAACAATTTCAAGGAACGTATTCTTCAAAGCGCAGTAATAATTTGAAATGATTTATTTATTTACTTATTTATTTCTAATTATTAAAAAGCAATTTCTAGTTCTTATTTTGAAATTACTATAATCCATGAGGTTTAAACGGAAAGGCTTTAAATTTATAAGAACAGCGTGAATGATGATTTTTCTCTAACGAAAGTGCATGGGAATTTGGAATGCATTTAATTTACTTATATCGAAGAAACAATTAGTTGATTATCTACCAAAAATGAATTAATACTCTTTACTAATTCCATTATTCGTTGCCTTTTGAAGTTTCTTTAGAAATTCGAGGAAGTAATACTTTTTCCTTAAGGGCAGGAACGTTCGCCAGATATAAAAGTCAGCCGCTTAATAAAATCACTTTGCCTCACAACGAATGTGATTTTAATAAGCGGCGGGAACTGTGTGCGCTTTGAAAGTTATTCGTTTCACTCTAAAATGGTAGTCATAAAGCACTTCATTGCTTCAGAAACAATATTAGTACTGATGTCCGTAATTTTTAAAGTAGAGGAATATATTTTCTCTTTTGATAAATGCAAAGTTAAAAGAAAAAAATTACAAAATTAGTTTTAATTTAATACGTAGATTAGATAACATATTGATAATAAATTACATAAATTATACAAATAAAACATTTTTTATGAAGAAATTTACAGATTAAAATGATTTTTTACTTCTATGGAAGTATTGTATTTGGTCCAAAATTTCGATAAAGACATTTCACCTGATTTACACGTTTTAAGGTCCCCTGAGTCCAAAAAAGTTGTTTTTGGCAATTGGTCAGTGTGTGTGTGTATGTGTGTGTATGTATGTGTGGAATCTTCTGGCTATCATATCTCCGAAACTAATAAAGATATAACTACAAAACTTCAGAATTAAGACAGGTCTGATATATAGATGAATTTTCCAAATTTTGGTGAAAATTGAAAAACCGGAAGGGGGACATCGGAGACCGGAAGTGAGACCGTAAGTCCGTATCTCAAAAACGGCTCTAACGATTTTCTTCAAATTTGCTATATAAACACTCTATTAGACGTCCTTTCGAATGATATAGCTGGTTAGTTCAGGAAAATTGATAGGCGTTCTGTATTAGTAGCTCAATTTCAGGTCTTGAAAGCGCGTTCCTTTAAAAACGGCTGTACGGATTTTTTTCGAACTCGCCATATTAACTCACTTTTAAATACCCTTTTGTATGTAATTATTGTTTTCCGGTCAATAATTGATTTTTTGCAAAAGTTGGTATCTCAAAAACGGCTCTAATGATTTTCTTGAAAATTGTTATATAAATCCATTTCTTTCTTGTGTATTACGTAGTTATTAAAGGAAAATTAACATTCTTCCTTCTTTGGTAAGTCATCTTCAAATCTCGGAAATTTGTGTTTCAAAAAATAACTCTACCATTTTTTTTTTCTCTTATATTTTACCTCGCTATATGTAAGCTTATTTTTATATGTCTTTATAAGTTTCTCTTACCTGAAAAGTTTTAGGTTTCTACTTCTTTAGGTCACTTTTATATCTTCTGATCACACTATCTCTCAAAAATGCATATAATACGTATAATGGTGGGTAATAGAAGTCGTGTGCTTGTTTCACACCAGATTTTTTTTTTTTTTTTTTGGGGGGGGGGGAGATCAGTCGGATGGTAAAGTTAAACCATATATTTTATGGTGTCGTGCCCTTAGCGACCGTGCCCTTAGCGGAACGTGCCCTTAGCGGAACGTGCCCTTAGCGGAATGGGGTGAAAGGGAAGAAGGAGGAATAGAAGAAGACGTGCCCTTAGCGGAAATAAGAAGGTGTACGTGCTCTCTATGGAAAATGGAGTAAATATTGTTATTGGTTTATGTACAAGGATAGCCGAAAGTATTCCAAAGCATTTCGTTCTATGAAAGGTATTTCTGTAAACCAAATTTTAATGAAATTGAAATATGTTATTCAAATGCACAAAAGAATGCTTTCTATAGAATGTAGTATGATTAGCATTAGATTTACAGAGCCACACAAAAATATTCAGTTACATTGAAGGTTATTATTGGAAATTTGCTGAATTGCATTTTCGTTTACATTAAGCGTTTATTCTAACTTTTTTTTTTTTTTTTATGTGAATATGATTTGAATTAATGTATTTGTCTATTATACTGTCCGTTTGTTTGCCTCCAGCGTCCGTAAATATTTTAAGAATTGTTTATTTTTACTTTCATCTATATTCAATAGAAGAAAGTACTGGATTCGGAAAAATTTTAGACTTCCGGTTTTCGACGGATTTACACGTTTTGAGAGATCTAGAACACGATTTGACTATTTTTAGAAAATGTCTGTCTGTGTGTGTGTGTGACGAAAATTTTGTGGCAACTGTATCTATGGGACTACTGCTCAGAATTAAATATAAATTTACATGTAGATGCACCTTGAGCTAAATTAGTGCATATCAACTTTTGATGGCAACTGCTCAACAGGTGGCGCTGCTATACAGCGATTTCCACAATTAAAGGGGAAGCTATATCTCATGTTCTTTGCGTATACTTCAACAAAACTTGACATGTGTGAAGGCCATTATGAGACATTATGCTAATTCAGTTTCAGTTCCTTATCGGCGAACAAGTGGCGTTGCTATACAGCGATTTCTGCAATTTAAGGAAAAGCTATATCTCAGGAACTACTGCACAGAATTACATATAAATTTATATGTTTATGCACCTTAACCTAAATGAGTATCTGTAAACTTTTGGTGTCAACCGCACCTCAGGTGGCGCTGCTATGCAGCGATTTCCGCAATTTAAGGGGAGGCTATGTCTCAGGTTCTATTGCGTATAATCAAACAAAAAATGATATATGTGAAGGCCATTATGAGACATTATGCTAATTCAATTTGAATGCTTATCGGCCAATAGGTAGCGTTGCTATACTGCAAATTTCCTAGATAACGGGAAAGCTATATCTCAACTTCTATGGCATATGACTGTACGAAACTTGATATGTGAGATAACTATTAGAGAAATGCATTTTTTAAAATGTCATTTATAGACAATAAAACTGTCTTTCTTTGGATATTTAGTGTTAGTTTTCTCTAAGATGAAAATTAATTATTTGCACATAGTGCATTTGTATAGGAAAATATAGAAGAAAGTCTCGTGGTGGCCAAAAAATACTAGTTTTTATTTCATTTTATTTTTTATTTTTTTAATGATATGTATTATTCAAACTCATTATTGAATATTTCGTACTTAAAATGGCTCTAATAGAACCTATGCCACTGGTTTGTGTACATAGACATCCAAAAAATGCCAAATCATTGTGCTTTAGGGGAGACATTTTTATAAATCGCATTTAAATAACTTCATCAAAAAATCATAAAGAAATTCGCATTTATTGTTTATATGCTAAGAAAATGTTTTGTATAAACTATAATATGCTTAACCTCCAGGACTACGCTGAAATGTTTCGATACATTAAGGGGTGCAAATAGGAAATTAAGAGCAGCATTTCTGTTTGTGTTAAGCATTTTTAACACTTTTCAACAATGTTTCCGAGTGATTATGAATTCAATAAATCTGTATGTCTGCTTTCTGTCTGTCCATCGTGTGATAATATAGACAAAGAACATAGAATGTTATACGATACAACAAGTACGTACAGTTGGAAAGTGTTGATAATCAATGTGTACCTCAAGATTTTTTGTTTTTGTTTTAGTTTAAAAAAGTGTAATGCTTAATTATATTTCCAAAAACTTAAATACAATCATAAAAGGGCAATAATGTACGTTTTCGTATGGAGTACTGTGATTCATTAAACTTTATATAGTTATAGATCACCGTTCCATCAAATAACGGATATTCTACAGTACGCATACCTATTTTTGCGACAGGTTACTTCTGAAGCAAAATATAGCCAGTGCTAAATGTGGGTAAAGTGTAGAGGGAAACTGAAGAGTTTATTATTTTTTTTAATTTATTAATGTATTTTAAAATTTATTATATATTTCCGCTAAAGGCACGTATGCTAAAAGCACGCCACCGAGGGGGGATAACATTTCCGCTAAGGGCACGGGTTTATAGATTTCCGCAAAGGGCACGGTCGCTAAGGGCGCGGCCCCTATTTTATTTTATTTTATTTATCTATTTATTTTCTCATTACACTTAAGTCGGTCAGCACCCGCCTAGCGCTCGATTTTTACACATGTATTTCCAAATTCATTTCTCCTTGTCAGTTCAAATTACTAAACATACACTAAGCGACAAAAAAAAGCCGCACTGCAGAAAAAATGACTTATACCTTTTTTATTTGTAATAACTTTAAAATTAAGGTTTGAAACAAATAAAACTGTCTTGTTTGCATAATACCAAAGGTATGAAATGATACCTATGTATATTTTCGATTTAATAATTCGCTTTATTGCACTTTACGAAGTACTTTTTAAAAATCTGCATAAAACTTTCTTTTTGAACATAATGCAATAACTATACACTTTGCATTCTATTATGATTTATTATATGAAATAAACAAGTTATATTTTAATATATGAAATAAAACTATTTATTTGTTAGATCTAAGCAATTTTTTGTTAAAAATATGTATTCTGCATTGGGTTAATTCCACCTTTATATGGAATTACTGCATTAATGCGCAATGGCATAGTTTTATACAGTGTTTTAATATAAATCTCAGAAATTTCAATGTGCCAAATGTCACAAATTATTCTTTCTAGTTCTGGCAGAGTTATAGGCTGCAAATTTCGAATCCTCTCCCCTCTCCCCCGCCTTTTTATAAACGAAACGTTTCCGAGCGGATGGCGATTTTGACTATTTCCATGTCTGGTAAAGAAGAAATTCTACTATATCCTTTGCGGTATTTAACTTAAAGTGAAAAAAGATATTATTACTTACAAAATTATAGGTTCTCGTGGGAATGTATAAGAAATTTTGACAATTTGAAGTGAATAAACTCACCAGAGACTCCGTGTAGTAAGGTGCCTTATTATCTTCAAATGCTGTTTACGGAAATGTCCAAGATACCACCAAAATAGTCGGTCAGGCACCACTTTAATGCAGATTGTGTTTTATTTCGAGTTAATTGATCCCTTGAGCATAAAAATTTCCCCGAGTGTTTCAAAAGTTATGCACCTCCGTACCATAATGTACGGAGAATGTGTCACTGTTTTAAAAGTGCGATTTTCATTAAGTCGGTCACATTTTCGTCTTTATTCTAGCTTTTTTCAACTGCACGAAATAAAGAAAACTTGATTCATCAGAGAAAACCAGTTCAGCCTAATAATTAACTGATAATGTTTTTAAATTTTGGTCAACTAAAGTATTGTTTTTTCTAATTCTTTTCCTTTATAATGGCTTTTTTCGCAGATCTTCCGTTCTTTAACCCGCTTTGTTTAATTGTTCCCGCATTGTTTTTGAAGAAAGTAATTTACTATACACTTTTTAAAAATCTTTTTTAAGTTCTGAACATGATACAAATCGATTTTTTAAACATTCGCATTTTAACTTGCGGTTATCTTGCTTGGATGAGCAACATGACCGCCTAAAGCCAAATTCCCAGTTTAAACGGCCAAAAAAATTTATATTTTGCTAAAATTCATTTTACCAATATTTCGTTAGCATTTAATTATTTTGCCATCTCACGTATTAAAATATTTTTTGATTTTCATTTAAAAAATTAATACTTTTTGTGGCATCGTTAACTGCCTTATTCTTACCATTTTTGAAATAAATTCTAAAATTACAATTTTCCTGACAATTGCATTTTGTTTTTAACACTAGACTCAAAGCTAAAGTGTATGTGGAGGACAATATAGTAGAATCTGTTCGAAAATTTGCTTTTTAAACGATAAAATTGGCGGTTGTAGAAGGCGAAAAGGAAAACATCCAAGTGCGGCTTTTCTTTTGTCGCTTAGTGTATATTTACAGGATATTTAAAATAAATAACTTCCTCTTTTACATCATGATATTCACATGTACTGAAGTCCAGTCCAAACGTTTCCAAGAAATTGAAAATGACATCGTAATTCTTTAATTCAAATTTAATAACGACATGTCTATTTATTTATTTATGTTATTAATTTATCTTGACGTAGTTGAATTCTGCATACATATTTAATTTATCATTATTATTTTCCGCTGACGCATTAAGCAGCGAAAATTGTTTATCCTAAAAATATAAATTTTTTTGTTTTATTTATTGACAATCAATGAATAAATATTCGAAAACGATGCAAATTATGGATAAAAATTTATTTGCTTTATTTCACGACATAATTGCGATTGTAAGTTTTTCTGTTATATTACCCTTTTTTATTATTTTATTCAGTTGAAATATATGCATGGAAAACATAGACAAAATTGTACTTTCTTTATTCCTGTACATTGTTTTAGATATAACATCATTTTCAGCGTTAGTTTCGGAAAACTTAAGCTTTATTATTAAAAAGATCCTTTTTAAACAAAAATGTGTTGTTTATATGATTTTTGTATACATTTTACTCCCTTCATATACATTTTAAATATGGTGACTAAAAATAATTACAAATTACATTTTTTTCGAAATAGTGAATATGGTAGACATCTGTGTTTGCCATCCCTGAAATTTGCACCAAGTCGCCATCCTCGCAAAAGAAATGTTAAAATAAGAGTTTAGTAAACGTCTATGAATTTGGATCCGCCCGCATTAGATTCTATAGAACCGGAGAATCTAGCTCGGGCGTATTAAAATTCTTAGATGTTAATTAACGCTTATTTTACATTTATTTTACGAGAATGGCAATTACTGCGGCAAATTTTAGGGATGGCGAACACTGCTGTCTTTACCTTAACAGAAGAAAAATTCGGTTGTAATTATAAATTGAATTTTTCCTCATAACTATAGGGCGTTCTTACTAATATATTTTACCTACATTTATTTCTAAAACAGGGGTATTAGCGTTCCGGATTTTTTATTTTATTTCCCACCAGTAATTACAAATTGCAATTTTGGCTATATTTAATTACTAAACATTACTAGAAAAATACTAATAATATCACTGTTAAAAAATTATTGGTGGGAAATAAAATAAAAAATACGGAACGCCAACACCCCTGCTAAAATCATACTTTTTTTTTTTTTCAAACATGATTTTTAAGGGGAAAAAATAAAGTTAAAGCGTTAATATAAAGTTACAAATTATTATAGTTAGGAATGCATTATAGTTTGGGAAAGTTTTAAATTTAAAATTGCAGCTGGCTTTTTCTTCGTTTGTTAGTTTTTCTTTTCCTTCCATAACGAAATTTTTGAAAAATATTATTATTAAATTGTAATCTATGGCTATCGTCAGAGTAAGAAAAATGTCGATAAATAATTCTAAATGAGCACTACATCTAGTTTTTTTTCTTAAAGAAAGAAAAAGGCGTCTTCCATTTAAAATTAAAAAAATTGCCGAACTTTAAGCATTCCTAAATATAATAATATGTAAATTGATATTAACGCCTTGTCTTTACTTTTTCTCATAAATTCGTGTTTCAGAATAGGAAAAAATTAAATGATTTTAGAAAAAAAAAAAAAAAAATACTAAAAATACACAGTAATTAAGAAAAAAATTCAATTTTAAATCACATTTTTTTTTTTTTTTTTTTATTTATCCATAGTTTTAGAAATATATATATATATATATATAAATATTAATTTGTAATCTATGAATATCACCAACATAATGAAAATATCTATAAATATTTTTAAAACGAGCTCCTCATTCAAATTTCATATATATATATATATATATATATATATATATATATGCTTAATGGATCATCTTTATTATATATATATATATACATATGCTTCAAAAAAGTTATATTCACATGAAGGAATAAGAAAAAAGAAAATTAAAGAAAAATTGAGTTTAGCTTAAGTTTTTGAAACTGTATGCAGTTTCAACATGGGTTCATATCGCCAAAAAAGAGGCATTGCTATGCTGATGCCATATTGCTATAGAGGCATTGCTATAGAGAGGCATTGCTATGCTGATATATAAATGCACCTACGTGTATGAGATGGATATTATCTAAAACTATGCTGATTCAGTTTTGGGGCTTATCGCAAGACAGGTGGTGCTGCTATGCTGCAAAACTTTTCGTTTGCGGGAAGGTGTCATAGCTCAGCTTTTATTTTATATAAATTTTACCAATCTTAATATGTGAAGTGAATATTATGAAAAATTATGCTGATTGAATTTGAGTTCATATCAGACAACCGCTGGCGCTCAGATTTTCCAAAGAGCAACTTAGTATATATTGGTACAAATTGCACCAATGTAAAATGTTATTATTATTATTATTTTTTTTTTTTTTAAAGGAGATTATAGTTGACTAACTTTTTTGTGCACTTTAACCGGTACGTGGTATTGTAATATGGAATTATATAGAAGAAAGAGGAAAAAAGTAGTTCCAACATGTTCCTATAGATGGCGCTGTCAGGGTAATGTCAGGGGAAACGCCTAAATGGACTCATTAAACACAGGAATGTTGTTAGCAACACAGTGGAATAGCAGGAAACAATAGACTTCATGGGTATGCTACAATTTTTTTTAGCAAAAAGACAAGAATACGTGTTTACAGCGGAAACAGTCATAGTGAAAAGAAAAAAAGAAGAGCTTCAGGAAACAAATACTTTACGGATAATTAACGGCACATTTTGGAACTATCTTTTTTTCTTTTGCCAAACAAAATTTCATTGCCTCACGATTGCTCTGGTAAAATATCAAATCACTCTGATGGGTAATTTTAAAAATTATAGCGTTTTGAAATAGTAACTTTAATTATAATTACTTTGTATATTGGTTAATCGTCTTAAATAAAACCACACTGTGCTGGAAGATTAACACAAAAGAATTGAGATCATTATGATTTATTCATTTATCAAGCGTTTTCAACAATTTTGAATGGAATTCATTTTAAAATAAAAAAAGTCCTTTTAATAAAAGAATGTGAACTAGATGAAGAAAAACGATTGCGGCCTTGACTCATTTGCTACCGAAAAGAAAGCAGAATATTGCGGTCATTTTATTATTTTGAAATGATGCATTTCTTGTGTGACAGACCATCATTAAGCAAATCTTACAATTTTAAAAGGACTCGGTTGAAGTGTGAGATTGATTTTTGTTTCTTTTTCTCTCACGCCTCCACTTCTGTTGAAATCCGTAAATCATTAAAATGATATTTAGCTCTGTCTTTGAATTGAATCTATATTGAAATTTACAATAATCATGCTTCTTAGAATTCAAGATACTCAATAGAAGTTTATAAAATTAGCTTTCTAACATAATAATTTATTTTGATGTTGTATATATGACTTATTGCGATACAATCAGGTTAAACTATCTGGAATTATTTTATTGAGGTCATTTTGTATCTGGTAAGGTAAAATGTCCTGATTTCGTCCCATAACCACATTTTGGCCCTTGGAAGTTATAATTTCCCATAATAACCTATCAAATTTGGTTATTACATTCACTAACTATCCACAAACATAGCCAAATTGACTACAAAAATATTTTTACCGAGTGAAAAAACTGTGTTTCAAAAGTTACCTAGATTTGGCAAAAGTAAAATAGTGGTCCCAATTTCGTCTCCCTCAAAGAATCGAATTAAACGAGACTACTTATGAATCAAAATTTGTTTAAAAATGAATAATGGTAGAAAGAATTGTAGTAATCAATTGCAGAAATACCGAAAGAAATATTAAGCATTTAAACATTAGGAACGTATAAATATAACTGAATCTCCTCTTTTAGAAGTCGATGATGTGATCACTGGCACTTTCCCGATGTCTTTAAGGTTGATGACAGCAGCAGTTTACTGAACATGGCCATTGATGATGGTTGATCAGTTACCATCAAATTTTCGCTGAATGGGGGACAGGGAAAGGGAGAAAATTAAGAGCTTCAAGGAGGACAAAACTGGGATCATGCTACTTCCCAACATGGCGGAACTTTAGCCATCGTAAAATGAACTGAACATCCAAAGATTCACTGTATGCTACTATTAGCATCTTACTAATGTAGGATATATGCAACGTATGAGAAATAATGACTTAAGTACATTAAATAAAAGATTATTAATTATTTAAAAGACATAGTAAGAACCCCCCTCTTCTAAAAACAGGAAGTTCAACGTATATAACAGATGTGTCTTGTCGAACGAAACTTTCACTACTGACTCGTTATACCTCCCGCTTCTTTTGCCCTGTGTGACAGGTGACGCCACTCACAGATAAGCAGAGAAGTAAAGGGGGGCGAAATTAGGGAAGGGGACGAAATTAGGGCACTTTACCCTATATTTAAACTACTTTTTTCATTTAAATTCTTTTACTTCATAAGCGTAACAATTTTTCTGGAATCATTATTCATAAATAAAGAAATCGATTAGCGTTTTCTGTACTCTAAAGTTAAATATTTTATACATATTTTGTAAAAGAGGCATTTTAAATCAACTTTTGGTACATAACAGCCAGTGAAAGGATGATAGAAAGATGCGCCTATATAAAAAGGATGGAAAGGCAGGCATGAAAAAAGCATATTTAACTTTTCAAGATTTTAAAGAAAGATCAAATATCTACATTTAATTTATATCCACATGAAATAAAGTTGACTTAGCATGAGGGTATACATATACAATCATCATATCGATACTGATAGTAAAAATGAAATTCGACGAGATCCAAATTATCATCTCCTTTCTCCCCGTCGCACAGTGAGGCATTTGACTGACTCAGCCGGCCAAGAATATTTCTTGCTGAAAAACTGGTGAAAAGCTTCTCACTTGTTAGTTTTTCATATTATAATACTTTACAGTAGTTTTCTTAAGAAAGTATGATTTTCTGTATTATAGGGCATACCAAAATCAGTGTGATCATTTCCTACATCTTTATCCCATTAGCTGCATTTCTAAAAATGGCTTTTGAGCCAGATCAATGGCGAAAGTGTCACATTGTGCGTCGTTAGCGTACAATACCTATTCTCACCAACAGCCAAAACCAAAACCTATGTTATTCTGTAGGAATAATTGTGTCCCCAATTACTCATTATCTAATGTGTTTTTTTAAATAAATTTCATACCATTATTCAAGAATAGTAATCTTTGTTAAATTACGGTATGAGGATTATGGACAATCCCTAAAAATTCGGCTCCTGTTTATGTAATAATATCAGAATCAAAGTAATCACACGTCGAGAAAGCAAAAGCGAGGTAGCTTCATCAAACTCAGTCTTTTATCACTTCATTTATATATAAAAAGAAAATATTCGATCCAAAAAAATATCCAACTTCCGATTTTTGACATATTGACATGTTTTGAGATGTCCTTAACACGATTTGTCTAGTTTTAGAACATGTTTCGGAGTGCGTTATGAAAATTTTGTGGACGCTGTATCTCAGGGAGGAATGCATAGAATTCCACGAAATTTTATACTTTGTTGTACCATGATAAACTGGTATTGGCTAGATTTCGGCATGTATCGCTCAGCAGGTGACGCGGACAGACAAATCGGAAGCAAAAACTTTCTTTTTGTTGAAAAGTGTTATATTTATTTATACACACACTGGCCAATGAATTAGAAACTTGTAAGAGTTTCTACAAATGTCGCTGGCGGCGAAGGTATGAAAAACCTGTTACAAACCTTTTGGGGAATGTTCTGCTTGTATGGAAGTGGTCCCCCGGTGTTGCTTGGGGATAATGAAAAAGCCATGCAGCACCTGAACATACTGATAGATTAAGCGTACCCCTCAATGTTACATTTTTACTCCGATGTTAATGGATACTTTGTGCTCGAAAATGCAACCGTATTACATCGTGGCAGAATCGTTCGAGATTGGTTCCATGAACACCAATCTGACTTCTAACATTTTCCCTAGATGCCGCAAAGCCCAGGTCTTAATCCAATAGAAAATGTTTAGGACATGTTGGAAAGGAGTATCCGTCAGCAATCTCCTCTTCCATCCAATTTACAAGATCTTAAAGTCTGTGTAGCCAGTGCATGGTAAACTCTGAACATAAATGCACACCGAAAGCTTGTAGAATCGCTGCCCACATGAATACTGGCTGTTATTCATGCAAAAGGTGGTCCGACGTGCAAAAGAAGGTTCAATAAAATATTAATTTAAAGGTTTCTAATTCATTGGCCAGTGTTGTATATACCAGGTGATCCAAAAGTCAGGACAAACTTTAAAAATGAATAATTCGAAAACGAATCAAGATACAAAGATACGGTTTGCACCAAACGGATGAAAAAGAAACCGGGTTTTGTGTGGCAAAGGAAAGAAATTAGTTCTGTTGGCGACCAACAGATGGCGTTATAGTATTTTATTTCACCAAAAGATGATTTACAAATGAAAAAAAAATGTTGACAACTTACATGTCAGCTTAATTACAATTAATTAGTACTACTACAGTAACTGTTCAATGTCCATCATTCAGAAGGACAGCTGTGAAATGATTCACCACATCGTTCACAGCATTTAGTAGCATTTCTTGCGTTATGGCAGACACATTTTGGCGGATGGCATCTTTCAGTGCTGCTAGTGATGCCGGTTGGTCGCGGTACTCTTTTGACTTCCAAGAATCCTCACAGTCAAAAGTCACGGGGTGTCAGATCGGGAGATCTTGGAAGCCATGCGTGATTAAAGTAGCGACCGAGAATGCGGTATTTCGATGCATATAAGCTTCGACTACCATTACCTGCTGTAGTTGTTCCTTTTTATATCGTTTGTTGCTTTGCATAATCCTACATCAGAAATACGACAGCGCCATCTGTTGGTCGCCAACAGAACTATTTTTTATTTCTTTGCCACACAAAACCCGGCTTCTTTTCCATCCGTTTGGTGCAGACCGTATCTTTGTATCTTGATTCGTTTTCGAATTATTCATTTTTAAAGTTTGTCCTGACTTTTGGATCACCCGGTATATATTCTACTTTTTCCACAGAAAATTTTTGCAAGGTGTGTATTGCTGAAATCACAAGTCTCTTTAAGCCATAACTTGATTAGTTGGAAAAATTCGCTAAACTTAAAATCGTTAAAATGTATATTTTTATACTGACAAAAAACTTTTTCTTTAACAAACCGAATAACATTCATCAAGCGCAAAAATTCGCTAAGTGATATTTGTTGTAACAGTGTTTTATTATACCATAAATACCTCAAATACTTACATTTTATAGGCCGTTGCCGTAACGTATTAAATTCTTTTGAGTGTTCCTGTGACAGAGCCGTGAGTGCTACAAACATGAATTTTAATCGCGGAAACATGGCTTGGCTATTGTTTTCGTTACTATCACCTGTATTATTTTTGATTTTCGATTCATATTTAGAGAAATTAGAGCATGGACAGACTGAAGGACACAGACAAACCTAAGTTATAAACTTTTTTCAAGAATGTCGGAAAGTGGTAATGTGTTAACATCGCACAAGATAACTGAAAACGTATTTCAGTGATTTCCAACAAAACGAACTTATGTGTGTCTAAAAATGCATTTTAGTTTCACTATCCTACAATAGATTTGCAAAACACATGTCAGTTTTAAAGCAATCTTAGAATATTTTTAGAAACTGGAATGCAGATGAGCCGAAGATTAAAAATATTTTCTCACCTCTCCCCATCCCCTCTTTCATAACAGATTTTGTTTCCACGCGCAATTTTGCGGTAGAAACGGAGATGCGAGTCGTAAGTATTTGGTTGGAATTATGAGACCCTATATAATAAGAGACGGGACATTGACCGCCAGATGATCCGCCATGTTTGTTCTGCCTGTTATATATGATACCATTATGCTCTTCAAAATTTCAAATGACACTCTGCAGGGCTTTCTACAGAAAGTTTTATCGATATTTTAATTAAAAGGAAAGTATCAGACGTTGGTAAAAATAAATTACGTATTACGCCGATCGAGTGGCTTTTGAACGAATGACCGCCATATTTGTTCAATGTACAGTCTCTCTCTATCCAGGGTCCGTAGTTGGAATCAGGGCCTGAAAAGAAAAATCTTTAAATTCCATTCATCATTTCATCTGTGACTATGGCGTGTACTCTCACGGCACGCTACTATTATTCGTGTACTTTCAGAACGCATATTTCAAATGTACTCTCAAATTCAAGGCAAGATATCATCTCTTAGTACATTCAATGCACCTAAGTATACTACTGGCCATTAAAATTGCTACACCAAGAAGGAATAATAATAACGGAATGAAATTTGTTGGGCACATACATTATAGTAGGAAGAACAATTGATTAAAATTTCAGGAAATTTTGAGTAATATGTACTGATAAAACAGTACATAAAGCAGCGACCTCTGTGAGCAATAACAGCACATATCTGCCTAGGCATTGAATCGAACAGCGATTGAATGACATGTACGGGTAGAACACTTCATAAAGTTTTAACACGATGCCACAATTCCTCGATGAAGCACTTTATGAAGTGTTCTACCCGTACATGTCATCCAATCGCTGTCCGATTCTATGCCTAGGCAGATAAGTGCTGTTATTGCTCACAGAGGTCACTGCTTTATGTACTGTTTTCTCAGTACATATTACTCCAAATTTCCTGAAATTTTAATCAATTGTTCTTCCTACTATAATGTATGTGTCCAACAAATTTCATTCCGTTATTAATATTCCTTCTTGGTGTAACAATTTTAATGGCCAGTAGTGTATACTTACATACAATATACTTATGAAATTAAGTGCGTTTTTCTAAATTAAATTAATTCGTTAGAAATCACTACTCTCTCTCTAATAAATAACTTTAAATTATAATGTAAAAACTCAAGAAGCAGTGCACCAATTTCGCTGATACGAATGTCGATGTTATTGAAATCATGTCTAACAGAGCTAGTAATTTTCTAATATAGACTGCTAATTAATCTTGCCAAAAAACATTAAGAAGTCTCACATCCAAAACGGTTTTAGATTTAACTGCAGAAAAATCTATCGAAATAATTATGATGAAGGAAGAAGAATGAAAACCTTTGTAAACAAACACCATGTAAAACACATGACACAATTGTTTTGAGCCAAAATAATTAAGCACGGGTTTAAATCAGATGAGGAAAAGATAATCACAAATGTAGCTTTAAAGCATCAATGTGCCTAAAAGGTAATTTTCACAAGAGAAGATGGTGATGGTGGTTGTGTGGAAAGTTAAGCCGATTATCTATTATACTAAGGACCATGGTATGCCTTCCATAGAGATCTTTTTAATGGTTTCTAGCTTGTATTCACGCGAGTTTCGGTAATAAATACGGAAAACTTCGAACAGCTTGGACGATCTGGGATCGAATCTGGCAGTTTCGAGAGCAGAATCTCTTGGCTACATATGAACCAAGAAGAAATAATTATAAGATAAAAACTTTTTATATACCATGTTTTTAAATTTTCTGTTGAATCATAGCTATAGAACTACATTAGCACTTTATCAATGCGTATAAAATTTTTAAAGTGATAATGACGTCCATTTTTGTGAGAGGCATAATTTAACTTTTTACAATTTTTTAACGTTCACGTTTAACTTATTTTTATTCGACATTTATTTTTATGTCGAAAGAAAATGAACTCGTAATTTTTTTTTTTTTTTTTTTTTTTGACAACAATTAAATTATAGCTAATATTTTAATGGCTATTTTTAAAGCTATTAGGAGGTTATTATTTTCATATTTTAATTAATTAAAAGAAAACTAATCAAAAATTCGAAAATCGGGCTTCGAAGTATTGTGTTGTCATCGGGTTTTGAGCTATTCTGAAAGTTTCAAATGTCTAGTAGGAAAGTTAGTTAAAAATCGATTGCAAGATTTGTACCGGACAAACAAACAAGAATCGAAGTTAATAAAGACATAGTAAAAATGAATGTATACCTAACAAATTTACAAACCTGAGCACATTTCTACTACGGAAGAAAATTTAAATGGTTTTAAAACCGAGAACATCACAAACGAAGATATTTCAAACGATTAATTTGAGAAAAATTCATCATCACGATAAATAAAGGAAGAAAAAAAAAAAAAAAAAAAAAGAGATGAAAACCACCAAAAGACAATCATATCTTTAGACTGAACAATACAGTGCATAGGCTTAACTTTTTAAAAATAATTTTTAAATTAGCTTAAACCAAGTGTTATATTGCATTCTGCGGCCAGTTAACCTTGTAAAATTCACCAGATTTGACCGACCTTGTAAAATGCAGGAAACGAAACTTTTCAACCTTGACTGACCCAACTGTGTAATTTATTTAGATCACTATGCAAATATCTTTTGTGTTTTTTAATCGCGTAATAAAGCATTAAAATACTCCGGAAAGTAATCGCCAGAGCATAGAATTCTTCAAATAGCGAATAAAATAGCACTTAACAGGTCGTTTTCGATTTCTGGGTCATAAAGCAAACGGTAAAAGCAAAAGCAAAACCGGTGTTATAATTTCAAAGAGAATGAAGCTGTTTCCGCATAGATTTCTTTAAAATATTCAGAAAGGAAGAAATACTTTACATTTCATGACCGCTAAAAATGATAAAGGTACTTAGTGGGCTATTGAATAATCTCGACAAAATTGTAAAAATGATGGTACATTTGTTATTACTCGAATAATAAATAAATAAAACATAAATAAAAAACTTATGAACCATGTTTTAAAATTTCTGATGAATCATAGAGCTCTTATCAATGTGCATAAAATTTTTAAAGTGATAGTGGCATCAATTTTTATGAGATGCATAATTTAACTTTTTATAATTTTTTAAAGTTCACGTTTGATTAAATGTATTTATTTTTATGTCGAAAGAAAATGAACTCGTATTTATTTATTTATTTATTTATTTATTTTATTTATTTTTTTATTTATTTATTTATTTATTTTTTTTTTTTTTGCAACAACTAAATTATTAAATTAATTTAATTAATCTTTTAATGGCTATTTTAACGCTATTAGGATGTTATTATTTTCACATTTTAATTAATTATAAGAAAACCAATCAAAAATTCGAAAATTGGACTTCGAAGTATTGTATTGTCACCGGGTTCTGAGCTACTGTGAAAGTTTCAAATGTCTAGCTAGTAGGGAAGTTAGTTAAAATTCGATTGCAAGATTTGTACCGAACAAACAAAGAAACTAGAATAGAAGTTAATAAAAACATGGTAAAAAACTAGTTGGCATAGGTGGACTCTGCTCAGTTCCCCACCATATTTATGGTCTCATAAATTTCTAGTGAGAGACATATTATAATCATGTTAAAAGAAATGAATTTGACCAAAGCTTGAAGCAGTGACAGAATGAAATTCCCGCCTAATAGGCTATCCACCGTTCACTTCCATATATTTATCTTATTCTAATCTATTAACTTATTTTATCAGGGTCAATTCCGTTGTTTATGTTTCACGCCAATGTTTTCATTTCCAGTGCAATAATCCTCAAAATTCATATTTATATGAAAAAATTACAATTTCGCTATGTTGATAAAATCGTAAATTACGAATAATTTACGAAATTTTCCTATTAGAATATTTGTATTCAATCATGTTCAACAAAATATCATAAATGTAATTTTGAAGTTGTCTAATGTATTTATGATCCTCAAAATGGAAGTTTATGCTCAATTTTGCCTTATTCTGACATGTTAAGTAAATCGTAAATTCCAAATAACTTACGAATTTTTTAAATTGGAAAAATCATAGTCTATGATATTCATGCCAGTAACCTAAATAATATTTCGAAAGTGGTTTGACATCTTTACGATGAAAATATCCCTCAAAATTGACGTTTATGTTAAAATTTCCTCTATTCTGCCATGTTAAGAAATTCGTAAATTTCCAATAACTTACGAAATTTTTATATTTGAAAATTCATAGTCATTAATATTCCTGCCAGTGTCCTAAATAATATTTCAAAAGTAGTCTGACATCCTTGCGATGAAAATATCGATCAAAATTGACGTTTATGTGAAATTTTGCCCTATACTCCCATGTTAAGAAATTCGTAAATTTCCAATAACTTGCGAAATTTTCAAAGTAGCATATTTATAGTTACTGATGTTCATTCCGGCATCAAAACGGATATTTTAAAAGTGGTCTGACATTTTTAGAGTAAAAAGTGTCCATTTAATGCACGTTTAAGTGAATTTTTGTCCTATTCTCCCATGTTAAGAAATTCGTAAATTTCCAATAACTTACGAAATTTTTAGATTTGAAAATTCATAGTTATTAATATTCATGCCAGTGTCCTAAATAATATTTCAAAAGTAGTCTGACATCTTTACGATGAAAATATCGCTCAAAATTGACGTTTATGTGAAATTTTCCCCTATACTGCCATGTTAAGAAATTCGTAAATTTCCAATAACTTGCGAAAATTTCAAAGTAGCATATTTATAGTTACTGATGTTCATTCCGGCATCAAAACGGATATTTTAAAACTGGTCTGACATTTTTAGAGTAAAAAGTTTACATTTAATGCACGTTTAAGTGAATTTTTGTCCTATTCTCCCATGTTAAGAAAATCGTAAATTTCTAATAACTTACGAAGTTTTTAAAATCGAATGTTGCAAATGAATAGGGTTCTTGCCAGTGTCGAAAGTAATATTTTAAAACTGATCTGACCTCTCTGCGACAATTTGTTCTTGAGATATCGTGTACACAGACTAACAAACTAACGAACTAACGGACTAACGAACTAACGGACTAACAGACACCCTACAGACAGACACCATACAAATTTTGTCATTTTCGGATTCCTCACATCTGAAAACGTGTTGAAAAGTCAAAAAACCGAGGTTGAAAATTTTCACGATTACCTAAGTTCCCCATACCTATAGTACGATGGGGAACTAATCTGTATATATATATATAAATTACGTGTCACGATGTTTGTCCGGGGTAAACTCCTAAACTAAGGAACCGATTTTAATGAAATTTTGCACACTGTGTGCAGTTTGGTCCAACTTGAGAGATAGGATAGTTTTTATCTCAATTTATTGTCACAATATTGTTTTACTGCAATTATTTGTTAATTATAGACCTTTATTAAAGTTGCTCCAAAATATCTGTGAGTTCCATTAATTTAATTGTTGCCAAAAAAAAAAAAAAAAAAATACGAGTTCATTTTCTTTCGACATAAAAATAAATACATTTAATCAAACGTGAACGTTAATAAAATCTTTTTGTAAAAAAATAGAACCGACTCCAACTAAATGTGAAAGAAAATTTGCAGAAAATGGAACTGTAGATTGCGCCTAAAAGTATAAAATAATTTCCTTCGCCAAACAACCTATAACACTACAATTAATCATAACTTTTGAAGTCGGCGCAAAATTAAATAAAATTTAATTAGTTTTTAAAGGTTTGTTTTTAGATCGGTATCAACAAATACTGTTGTCTCGAATGATCCATTTTCATGTTTCCTTTATTATTTTATCACTGTATACAATTGTTCCATTAGTAGCATCTATATAGAACAGTGAACATTCTTCACAATGCGGTATTTATGTTTCTACGAAGTTAGATCATCCTTGATGGTTTTTGAATTTGGCGATAAAAACGTAAGGCAAAAATATACACGCAAGATGTATATTTTCATAATATATATTGTACGATGCGTTGTTTCATATTCTTGATTACTCTTTTGATATACTTTATTAAAATAATCATCATATCCCAAAGAAATTAAATATGTTTGCCAGATAATTTTGCGATTTTTCGTTCACCAAGGACGTCAGATACCAGCATCTTCGCCAACTTTTGCTGCTTACGAAATCTTATTTGTTTTCTTGAATCAAACTAGTTTTCGGCTGCGTTATGCAGGTAACAATGTGAGACGTGTATTTTGAATAGGATTTGATTTTTATATTGAATAAAGGTATCAATTTTTATTTAATTTTGCGCCGACTTCAAAAGTTATGATTAATTGTAGTGTTATAGGTTGTTTGGCGAAGGAAATTATTTTATACTTTTAGGCGCAATCTACAGTTCCATTTTCTGCAAATTTTCTTTCACATTTAGTTGGAGTCGGTTCTATTTTTTTACAAAAAGATTTTATTTTTCTCTTTTCAGTGAAAACTTATTTATATAGCAGAGCATCAGAAGACGTTCGACGGAAGTTTCCCATATCAGAACTTCCAAGAAAAGTGACAGTACTCAAAAAATGGTTTATGTCACAGAAAAATACATTAAATGCACCCAATGTGAACAAAAAAGTTACATCTCCATCTAGAAAGTTATCCACTCGAGAGACAGATGTGCCAGTTTTATTCTACTCAAGTTATTTTTAAGTTGATTTTTTTCAAATGCTGCATTTTTAAATTGTGTCACTTTTCTTGCCTTTATCGGATATGACCAAAAAACTATCTATTGAACGAACATACGTTAAATTAAAAAGTCTTTAGAAATGTAAAGAAAGGATACGCTGTATTCGTAACCGAAAATTCTGTTAGGCATACATGTTGAACTTTACAGTAAATACGTGTCACCCGCTGCGCTGAAAATTGCGCAGAGTAAAGTTCAAACAAAGAGCAAAATATGAATTGCAGCTGACGGACAGAAGTTTCAACATAGATATTTACACACTACTTTTTTTTACCAGTGTAGCTGCTTGCGTTCAGCAGTTAGAGTGAGAGCAGACTTTTGTGAGTATCCTGTAATTTGTTTATATCTTAATGAAATCCTAATGAAACTTATTTAAGGCCAAGATCATTACGACAACAAAAAAGGTATTAAAATTAAATCATCTCTTACGAAGTTATAAGCTAACAAATTTCAACAACAACAACGAGAAACATGGTTTGTATTGAGAGCCTCTTCCTTTATGTAGTCGGCTTAAAACGCCTATGCGTTAATCGATGTGACCGCTTACAATAACCATACTTTGAATTTTACATAGCATAAATGTCACCCGCTACAATACAACATATGCAATGTTTTTCAAGTGTGCACGAAATAGGAAATTGTGAACAAAGAAATGCACGTTTTAAGCGTTCTGTTTTTAGCATTAATGTCTAAACTATCTTTGCGTACTACATCGATGATGCTGTGCAATTTTATAATTCACTTTTTTCCTCCTGTCTTGAAACGTTGTTGAGATAGGATCGCTAACTCCACTCTTTTCCACCAGGTGACGCTTTAGGCGGTTGAATCGCGTAGCATATGTCCACTTTACTGTACCTACATACCACTTTTATGACTATAGCTGCAGCTGTTCAGCAGTTAAAAGAGTCGGGACTGACTTTTTTGGGCACCCTGTATTTTCTTTTGATCGTAAAGATCTTACAATGGGACCTATTTCAGACCAAGACCTTTACAATAAAACAAAAAGTATCAAAATCTTATCATCCGTTCAGAAGTTATGAGCTAACAAACAACAACAAAAAAAAAAAAAAACAAAAGAAAAAAAAACATACGCTTTGAATTGAGAACCTCCTCCTTTTTGAAGTCGGTTAATTAAAGCATTACTTACGAAGTTATAAGCTTACAAACACCAACAACAACACATAGCAAGAATTAAAAACACCCTCCTTTCTGAAGTTGGTTGAAAACGACTTTGCGCTAATCGATGTGACCGCTTACAGTAACAGTACTTTGAACCACAGAGTATACGTATCATCCGCTACGCTGTAAAGCGTGCAACGTAGTTCAAGTGTGCACAGTGTAGGAAATTGCGAACAAACAATTGCACGTTTTAAGCGTTCTTTTTTTTAGCAATAATGTCTAAAAACTGTCTTTTCGTAGTAAATCGATGATACTCTACAACTTCGTAATTAACTTTTCTCCCATCTTGAACCGTTTTTGAGATAGGAGCGCTAATGCCGCCGTTTTTCACCAGATGGCGCTTTATTTTCTTTAGAGTGTAAAGATGTTATAATGGGACCTACTTCAGACCAAGATTTTTACAACAACTCAAAAAGTATCAAGTAACCGTATTTTGAACTATATAGCGTATGTCTCACCAGCTACGCTACTACGTGAGCAATGTAGCTCAAGTGTGTATAGTAAGAAATTGCGAACAAAAAAAGGCACGATTTTAGCCTTGTACTTTTAGCATCAATGTCAAAACTATCTTTCAATACTAAATCGATGATGCTCTGCAATTTTATAATTCACTTGTTTCCCCTGTCTTGAACCGTTTCCGAGATAGAAACGCTAGCATGAATGTCTAAACTATCTTTTTGTACTAAATCGATGATAATCTTCAACTTTCTAATTCACTTTTTTTCTCTTGAACCGTTTTCGAGATAGGAACACTAACTCCACTATTTTCCACCAGGTGGCGCAGCAAGCGGTTTAACCTTGTACTGCAGGGCCACTTTACTATACATACATACCATTTTTATCTCTATAGCTGCAGCCGTTTTGCAGTTAAAAGAGTTGGGACTGATTTTTTTGGGCACCCTGTATTTTCTTTAGATCGTAAAGATATTACAATGGGACCTATTGCAGACCAAGACTTTTTCAACAAAACAAAAAGTATCAAAATCGGAGCATCCGTTCAGAAGTTATGAGCTAACAAACATAAAAAAAACATACGGTTTGAATTGAGAACCTTCCTTCTTTTTTTGAAGTCGGTTAAAAAATTATAAAAAGTTAAATTATGCATCTCACGAAAATTGACGTCATAATCAATTTAAAGATTTTATACACATTGATAAAGTGCTAATGTAGTTCTATCATAGATATAGTAATATATATAGATCTCTCATCCCCATGTTATCGTACAAAGATTTTTGATGCCGAAAAAAATAAATAAATAAAAGCTTTAGAAACAGCCATTAAGTGGTATTGAAAAAAAAAAAAAAAAAAAAAAAAAAGAAAAGAAAGAAAGAAATATGAATTTGAAACTGTATCTGGAGTCTTCCATTCCCCTTTAGCAAATAAATTATTCATAAATTTTATTTGCTAAAATATTAGTATGTATTCCCGTGTGTATTCACTCGGGGAAAGACGGCCATATTTTGGTAAAAACGTCGTCTTTTCCCAAATGAAAAGGAATAACTTTTTTCTCCCCAATGATCACTCTATTCTATATATGCTATACTATATCTATGAGTTCTATACGCAAGCGAAGTGTGACTCACTGACCGTCTGTGCAACCAAGAAAAAGATTTCCTATGTTAATTGCCCACTGGATTTTTTGTAAGAAATTATTAAAAATCGAGGAAATTTATTTCCCGATTTTAATCCTTATATTTGGGTATAGATATGTATTAGTTATCGCGGGTGTTAGATTGAATTATTTTGCTGTCAAATTGACAAAATTTTAATTTTAAATTTCAAAACTCTGTCGCCCTTGGCTTTTATTATTATTATTATTATTATTTGGCGATCAAAAGCGTAACACGAAAATATACATGCCAGATGTATGCATTGAGCATTGTACGAAATGTAATATGTATTATTCATTGTACGTATGTATGACATGTAATATGTATTGTACGAAATATTGTTTCATATTATTCATTACTCTTTTAATATAAGTTGTTAAAATAACCATGATTTTTGAAAGGAATTAAATATTTTCGCCAGATAATTTGACGATATTCTTTTTTTTCGCCAAGGATGACAGAAATGAAATCTATTCCGCTGCAAAATATTAGTATCTTACATCAGATATTTTACTTAGATATTTGAAAACAAATTTGACTTCAAACTATGATAGAATATTTATCATTTTCCTTTTAATTAGTATATTATTAGTATATTAAAATTTAAAAGCATGGTATATAAAAAGTTTTTTTTTTTTTAAATCTTATAATTATTCTTATCTTAATCCTCAATGTTTCCCATCTTTATTAACTTGAATTTACTATTAAACTTTTAACATACTCAAAAACTTCTCATCACTTCGTTAAAATACACTAAACGTTTCCAAAATCTTTTTCTATTTAAAATGATACATGTATTTACTTTAAATGTCCAATATTTCATAAGATTTCCAATTTTAAAGTTTTAAAATATTTATCAAATTTACTTATTTTTGTGGTTTAGCCTTATTGATTTCCTTTTTATAACTACAGCTGTTGCCCTCTTTAAAATATTTAAAATGATGAGGTCATTTTATAGTAAAATTATCCATTATAGCATATATTATATTTCACTCCTCCATAAAAATTGATTTTAAAATCGTCTGTTTCTTTTATACTTTTATTTTAATAGAATTTTAATAGAATTTAATTTATATGTTAGTCATTTTAGCAATTTTATCCAAAGTAGCATTAGAAATAATATATATCACTTCTCCATTAAAATTTATAGGACCCTACAATAAAATTAGTTTGTGCTTAATATCAACACTACGAAAATTTTTATCAATCGCTTCCAAATTTTGACCTAAGTTTCAAATCTCAACCCTGTGGGTTTTTATATCGGCTACAACGTTTTCGTCTTTGTTCGTAAATAATAATTTGACTGTACTAAATAGTTTACAGCCGTATAATTCAACGTATAACTTAGTCACAGCAACGCGTGGCCGGGTCTGCTAGTAAATAAATAAATAAATGCCCAAAAGAGTTTCTGATAATGGGAGATTAATCACACTAGAGACCAAAACAAAGGTTATAAACACTTTTTTTTTTTTTATTTTTTTTTTTTTAGAAATTATAAATATAGTTGAACTCGATGCTGACAGTGTGCTCGGTTTATCATTAACTTGCTTATAACGTCAAAAATATTTGTCCCGCTCATTCATTCACAGATTCTAATATTAACACAACTTGCTTATAACGTCTTTTGACCTCGGTTTTAATGTCAAATATAAAAGTACATTTTCTTCTTCTTTCGAGAAGAATACAGAAAAGTAACATGACAAACTGAAATTATTTTTTATGGCACTGGAAAATTAACAAAACAATATATACATTATATTTATCATAATTGTATGACAATATTTTTAATTTGTTTCGGAGAATTGTTAGTAAGCGCCTTTTTATTATTATTACTATTATTATCATTATTATTACTTCATTTATTTATTTTATTGAGTGATTTTCTCCAATGTGTAATTACGTTTAAATACACTGTAAAAAAAACCACAGTAAAGTTACAGCAAAAAATGCTGGCAATATGGGTGCCAGCATATTTTGCTGTTAATATACAGCAATTGCGTTTTTCCAAAGAAACAGCAGCTTTGTCAATTTTACAGTAATTTGCGCTGTTTTTTCACAGCAATTTTGTATTTCAACTTTTACAGTTCCTTTGCAAATTATACAGCATTTTTTGCTGTTTTTTTACAGCAATTTTGTATTTTAGCTTTTACTGCACATTCGTCAATTGTACAGCATTTTCTGCTATTTTTTTTACAGTTGATTTGTATTTTAGCTTTTACAGTAAAATTGTACTTTTTACTGCTTTTTCTGCTGCTTTTTACAGCAGTTTTGGATTTTACACTCCTGCTCAAAAGCTTAGCAAGATTTCCAAACGATCAGTTTTTTTTCCATTTAAAAACTTATCTCTCAATGAAATGTTTTCAGACTTTGGGTATTTAAAGAATTGGGTCTTCCTCGTATTTTTCAGTGAAGATTGGTTTAAGACAACATTTAGGGGGCCGGCAAAAAATTGAGAAAAATCAATAATGTTTGTGATCACCGTGTATCATTAAGCAAGCGAAATGAACCGTAACTTTAGAATATGTTAACGTAGATCCAATTCAATTTGTAGATGAACTTGTGTGACGATAGCATGTTAAATAACACAGATATAAGTATTTATTTTAAAGCTAAAAAAGAAAAAAAAAATCAACATATTTTTCATTTATAATATACAGAGTTTTTAACACAAATTATTTCCACTTTCAGATAAGCAGGAAAAACACTTTTAAAATAATATACTGCAATCGGAATTTAAAAAAAAAATTAATATATCGGGCAATAAAAGCATTTTTATGAAAAACGTTTTTAGTACGCATGTGGGAAAGATTAAAAAAAGTTTTATTGCATAGGTTGAAAGCTAGATATATTGGGCAACTTTTGTCAAAAGTGCATTTGAATAGAGTAAAAATTTAGTAAATTATACGAAAAAGAATGAGCTAGATTTTAGATATTTTCCTAGAGTTTGAATTTCTTAAGCGGATTTTCACATGACGCGTAATTAATGTAACGATCCAATTATTTTATCCACTTAGCAAAAGTTCTATTTTGTGAAAAACCCTTTATCATCTTACAAATCTTAGTAAATAAACATAAAGACGTTAGAGTTACAAGCTTATAAGAGATTTTTCACAAAAATGTACATTTGGGGTGTATCTGAAACAATTGAATCTTCAAATTAATTATACGGCATGTGAAGAACCACTTAAGAAATTTCAACTCTTGAAAAATATCTAAAATCTAGCTCTTTTTTTCCCCTGTATAATTCGCTTAATATTTACTCTATTCAAATGCCCTTTTGACAAATTTTGCCCAATATATATAGCTTTCAACCTATGCATTTTTTTTTTTTTTTTTTAAATCTTTCTCAGATGCGCAGTGAAAGCGTTTTTTATAAAAATGCTCAAATTTCATGAGATATTAAAGATATTTAAAATCCGATTACTGTATATTGTTTAAAAAGTGTTTATCCAAGTTATCTGAAAGTGGAAATAATTTGCGTTAAAAACTCTGCATAGTATAAATAAAAAAACATGTTGATTTTTTCTTTCTTTGAGCTTTAAAATAAATGCTTATATCTGTGTTATTTAACATGCTATCGTCACACAAATTCATGAACACATTGAACTGGGTCTATATTAACGTATCCTAAAGTTGCAGTTCATTTCGTTCACTTAACGATACAGGGTAATCACAAGCATTGTTTTTTGTCATTTTATTACCGGCCTCTTAAATGCTGTCATAAACCTATCTTCACTGAAAAACATGAGGAAAACTTAGTTTTTTAAATACTCAATGTTTGAAAACATTTCATCGAGAGATAAATTTTTAAATTGAAAAAACTGATCGTTTGCAAATCTTGCTAAACTTTTGAGCAGAAGTGTAATTTTTATAGCACATTTGCAGATACATTGTTCTATTTGCTAAAAGTGCAATTTTAAAGTTAAAAAATTAATATATGCTTCGATACCTCTATTATAACATTATCTTTGACTTTTTATGCATTTTTATTTTTTGGCATCTGTTGATTAACAGGCAAATTCAGTTTTTCTTTATAGTATATCTGCAGTAGATATAACCATATTTTTAAAAAATTTATGATGTTTCATTGCACATAATATTTTTTATGCTAAAATTTTATATTGTTTATCTTATGATAGCTGGATAATAAAACTTAGACAGAAAAATTAATCCAGTTATCATATGAAAAATAATGGAAATTTTCATTTGCAAAAAACATTGTGCAATAAAATATATAAATTTGCCGAAAATATGGTTAAAGCTACTTTAGAAATACAGCAGACAAAAAAAAAAAAAAAAAAAAAAAACGAATTTTCACAAGAATCCGCAGATGGCGCTGAAATAAGAAATGAAAATATATAAAAAATCGAAGATTGTGTGATAGTTGAAACAGTCTTGAAAATATATACCTTGTGGTATCGAAACATATGTTAATATTTTAACTTTTATATATTTTTAACAAATAAATCAGTGTTTCATTATATTTAGTGTTTTATTCATATTTATATAGACATTTCTAGACTTTGTATAACTTTTTGATGTTATTTTGTTTATTTATTTATTTTTCTAAGATTTTGTGTCAATTTGTAAATTTTATGGCATTTTCCCTTGTTAATTCCACAGCAAAAATTTGCTGCAAATTTTATTTAAAAACAATTACTCTGTAAAAGTATAATTTTTGAGAATTTTTCTCTGATTTCAGAACAGTTTAAGTATTGTGAGAGTTTGGTATCTTATTATTACATATTTTTTTCTTTTTTACACCTTTCCCTTTCATGTGTAATTTTTATAAATTCATGCCTTACTGGCAGAGAAACTGAACTTTTACAGAGTTTTATTTATTTAATTTTTCTTTTGTTTCTTTTAGAACGCCTCATATACAGCTTAAGAACATGAAATATTCAATCATGTATAGTTTTCCATAACTATACCTATTAGGTACAGCATAGAATTAGATACAGAACAGCATAAAAAATATTTTGTAAAAATTTTTATATTATGTTTTCTATGCTACACTGTATTTTCATATGTTTTCTATATTATCAAAATTATAAAAAGATACTTAAAAAAAAAAAAAATAAATAAATAAAATAAATAAATAAATAAAATAAATAAATAAACAACTAAATTAAAATGTTTTCTATTTGCAGAATAAAGATAATATTGAATTTATTTGATTGAAAATTTTCATCTTACTTACCATATATGTTGAAAAAAAAAAAAAAACGGAAAATTTATGAGTTATTTTCTCAAAAAAAAAAAAAAAAAAAATCGAAAATTTATGAGTTATTTTCTTAAAAAAAAAAAATCAAAATCAAAATCAAAAGCCTCCCTTCCCCTTTCTATTCTTCTTTCTTCTTCTTTTTTATTAAGCTTTAATGAAAATTCAATATTTTATTTATACTATTCTTGCATTTACATGTAAAACGAAGCTAAAAGGTAATTATCTAAGACATTAATATGGAACATAATTACAGCAATATCACGTAAAAACTGCAATTAAAAATGTTTAATTTTTAAACGAACTTATATACATTTATTAAAAATTTTGTATGACATTTATTTACATATCAAAACCATTCATAATTCGATACGTTATTCATCAACAATTACAACGCGCGGGGGGGGGGGGGGGGTCATGACTCCATCTTTAATGCTATTTTTTCTTTGTTTATTTTCCATGCTCGGGTCATCAAGCATTCATCAAGCACCTGGAATAAGAGATAAAAAAAAAACTTCATTTAGAAAACAATAATCTCAAAGGAATTGTGTTTTACCTTTGAAAATATTACACACAGAGAAACAGCTTAGGGCTATATATGTATATATACAAGCAGCATTATGCATAGTAGATAACTTCTTAATTTCATCAATAATTTAATTTTTTATTTCATTTGGCAGAAAAACTGACCAATTTTCATAAAAATCAAAATTTATTGGTAGAATAAAATCTGCTTTTATCATTAGCTTTGCCCCAATAATTTCCTTATATTAATTTTCCTTATATAATTATGAGAAATGCCAGCTTTAACCCGATCCACCAGTGGCCAAGAGGTTCTGCTCTGAAAGCTGGTAGACGTAAGGTGACAATTTCGACCGGAGGTCGCGCTCGTCTGCCTAGACATTCCGAATTTCCAGTAGTTTTCTTCAAAACTTGCGTAAATAAGATTTAGGACTCTGGAGGGAAAAAAAAAAAAAAAAAAAAAACTGGTGAGGGCGCTCTCCTTAGACCAAGGCACATAGCGCAGTCAATTTGTCTTTACCCCAACACCGGCACACCTTTTTTTTTTTTTTTTTTTTCTTTTTAACCCCGTAATTCAATTTACATTTTCTTAAAAGCACATGCATTTTTATTAAGTCCCCATCTTCCCATATAACACATAATGCATATTTCTCTTCATCGAAATCAAATGTTGCTGCTCTAACAGCTTCAGTACCTGAACACTCAACACACGCTTTTAGCAAACAATTTTTATTGTTAACATGACATAAACATTACATTAGAATATTTCACAAGCTAAATAAATCAATTATTAACCCAATAAACATTGTTATTTAGATTTTCAATTTATTTTAAATAGATATATACTTCATTTTCCACAAAAATGATTAAAGGTTTTTGTTCAAAATTGTTTAATACCCAGAAAGAGACATCTGCTTGTCACGAATAACAAGAAACTGTCTCTTCTCCTTCTTTGAAAGGCGTATCAAAATATTTATTCAGGAACAATGATATCTTAGTTTGTTTAAAATTCTGAACCACTGATTTATATACACATAGGAAAAGAAATTGTTATAAATTTTGCACAATATTTTAGAAAAATAGTTACGTAAATAAAAAGACCTTTTAGGGGAAAAAAGTTTAGAGATATTTCACTTAGTAATGATCTTTTTATTACTTATTTAACTTTTTTTTTTTTTTTTTTTTTTTTTTAATAATCTATGATGGTGATCAGACATATCCTTCCTGAGGTGAGATGGAATCATCGTTTAGAACGCTATTCCATAAAACAATCAAATGAACAAAAAAAAAAAAAAAAAAAAAAAAAAAAATCTTTATCAGACGTTCCCATTTTTTTTTTTTTTTTTTTTTTTTTTTTTTAACATTTTAAAATCTTGTGCAATGAATTTCATACTTCATTTTGAGCAAAATGTTTCATATACAAGGAAAACAAATGCGGAAAAATATTTTTAAATTATAAAAAGTATGAAAAATTTTGAGAAAACTCAATCATTAATTCATTATCTTTTCATGCAATGGGCCAATTCGTATTAAATTTTGAGATATATGTTATTAATGTAAAATTTCCGAGAAATAAATAGAAGCGTAACTTTTGCTTGGAGTCACAGTAAGAAAACCATAATTTAAATGTAGTTTCTATGAGAGTAATAAATTAAATATCTCTGCTTTAAACTGGGAAAAAAAAAAAAAAAAAAAAAGAGAGAGAGAGAGAAATAATTTCAGGAAGAAATTCAATTCTGAAAATTATGCCTATAAAAATCGCCATTTTTAAAAAGAAAGACCTGACAAAAATAAGCAAATTTAAAACTAACTCTAAACGAAAATCGATGAACTTAAAACGACCTTTTTCAAAAATAGGACGAGTTTAACATTGCTTGAGAAAAAAAAAAAAAATGATGGAAAAAAGAAAAAAATTCTAGAAATCTCTTTTAAAATTCACGTTTGTATTATACATACTAATTCCATAAGTTTGGAACCAATAATAAAAACAGTGTTTAAAATATAACAAGAAATCTATAAACTTTCACAAATAATACAGTAGGCAAAATAATATGATTAAGTAAAAATTATATTGTACTTTCTCTCAACAAATAATATAAAAAATTACATTTCATGATAAGAATTTCTATCGTACTTAATAATTATACAATAGGTTGTATAAAATAATGGACGATTTATAACTGGATCTTAGTGAATCAAGTATATAAGTCTTATACATTTATAACAATAAAAGAATACAAAACAATTAAAATTGCACTTACCAGAAATCGAAGAGCAGGAATTAAAATTCACCTGCTTGAAGTTTCAGCTTCCTTTTGTCGGAATCTCTGGGTAATAAAATAATGGCGCACGCAGCTGTAGAACAACCAGATATAAAACATCAGCAGACGATTTCACAAATTACAGTAAAAAACCTAAAATGCTGTTTTTTCTCAGCTTGCGAAAAATTTACAGCAGATTATGCAGTTTTTCACCCGTTTTTTTTTACAGTGTATGAAAGAAATTACTTTTAAAAGAAAGAGGTATGAAAAAAGAAAGAGTTATTAACAATGCTTATTAACAATGCTTCCGATGCTTCGGATTAAATTAGTTATAGATGCAAAGGAAAAGCGAAAAACGAAAAATAAAATGCCGATTAAAATTTAAAATTTGGAAGCATGTTCATCTTTTTGTAACTATAACGAATTCTCAATATTATTTAGTTTTCTTTTTTAAATCATTCAATTCCGTTCCTTTTTTTCAAAACGTATTTTTAAGAAAATTTAGGGATAACCACCGCGCTTTAGAATGTAGAAAACAAGGGCAAAAAAGCTAAAAATCCATAGAGAAACAAGAAAAAAATCAGTCAAAAATACATAGAAAAAGCATGGAAGAAAAACGAAAAAAAACTCACAATATTAAGTGTGTAAAAAAAAGAAAGAAAAAAACGGCTGACACCGGAAGGAATAAAAAAACAAAATTGACTAGAAAAAGACATCGAGAAGCGGGAGGTAGGGTTGGGGCATTAAACCTATCGTCGAGGGTTTAAAACACCTCGCCTAGTAATAAGTTTGTAAATTATTTCCAATATCATAATATTATAAAATTTTATTAATAATTTGGTAATGAATATATCATCTGAATTTTATGTTTATATATTCTTTTTTAAAAATAATTTCGGGCAAAAGAATAAAACGAGAAAACGGGTTGTTGCTCAATTTTTTAAATCCTGTGTAAACACATTAAGTACCTAATTAGAAAATTTCTTGTAGTTAACGATTTATAAATACATACTATTAAGCAATATTAAAAACATAATCGCATTTTAAATAATTCAAACATCAAATAATTTTATAGTGAGGAAAGTATTGTAATCATGTCAAAAATCTGAGCAGCAGATTTAGGTGTTTCTACACGTTTTGAGGTCCCTTGAATTCATATTTACTGTTTTTACAATGATGTGTGTGTGTGTGTATGTGTGTATGTATGTCAGTGAACACGATAACGTCTAAACGCTTTGTTCGTATGAACTGAAAGTTGGTACGTATGTTATAGGTCACCATAGCGTGAACCCTATTGATTTTGGTGAATCTAGTACTTACAGATTTTTTTTTTTTTCTGGGACACAAAGAAAAATTCTTTATCATTATGGTCTATGGGCCCAAATTTTTAAAGTGCAATTACCTCAAAATGCCTTACTCGACTGAGCTGAAAATTTATACACATTTATGATTCACCGTCGCATGAACTGTATAAATTTTGGTGAATTACAGGTACATTTATAGTTTCTTTACAGGGTCACAAACGAAAATTCTTTATCATTATGGTCTGTATGGGTCCAAATTTTTTAAATTGTGATAGCGACTAAACGCCTCATTTAATTACGCCGAAAATTTATGCACATGCTATAGGTCACCGTTGCACGATGATCATAAATTTTGGTGAGTCTCGCACGGATAGTTTTTTTTATTTTATTTTTTTTACAGGGACACAAGGAAAAATTGTTTATCATTATGCCTTATGGACACAAATTATTTAAAGTGCGATTGCGTCTAAACTTCTTATTTGAATGAATTGAAAATTCATACACATGTTACAGGTCACAGTCGCACAAACCTTAGAGATTTTGGTGAATCTAACACTTATACACTTTTACACAGGGACACAAAGAAAAACACTTTATCATTGTGGTTTATGAGCTAAAGTTATTTAAAATGCGACAGTGTCTAAGTACCTCATCCGATTGATCTGAAAATTTATATGCATGTTATAGGTAACCATCACACAAACTTTGTAGATTTTGGTGAGTTTAGCGCTTATAGATTTTTACAGGGACACAAAGAAAATTTATCATTATGATCTATGGGCTCAAATTATTTGAAGCACAATAGCGTTAAATTAAACAATATACTATATGAACAAAAGTACTCATATACTCTATTATAATTTTCTCTTACTTTAACTTATTTATACAAACGTTAATTACTTAATGTTCGGAAAGTCGTGTGGATTCACTCCAGATTTTTAAAAAATAAAATAATACTTATCAATATCTTACAAAAAATACAAACTTGTTATGTGTTAAATCGTTGAATGTAATACTTGCAATAAAATGAATATATATTAATGCATAATATTCGTATAAATACTAATTTAAAAAATGCAGTGTGACTCCACTCGATTTTTCTAATTTTGTAATTAGCGGTTGTTTAATAAATTAAAATAAGAGCAGTGATTAAATTAAACAAAAGGAAAAACTGTAATAGGGTGTTTGGTATTTTCTCGAAACTTGCATATCGTTTAAGGAAGCGATCCAAATTCTTTTGTGCGTCCCTGTTATATAACTCTAAATGATGAGCTTGCAATATTGTTTTATTTTTTACTTTTTCTGTTTTAACAATTGAGCATTATTAAAGCGAACTTTAAATAGTTTTATCCCATAGACTGCAATGTATAAAAACTCCACTTTTTATATTATGGTTAAAAACAGACAAACAAATAAATAAATAAGTTATACTCTGATGTAAATCTGTACGGCTCTTGCGATAACAGTCATTAAAAATGCCTATTAATTTTTATCGTAATCGAATGTAGAACTTAGATGCTTTTACACTTCAAAAATTTTTAATCCTTTCACCATAATGATGAAGAATTTTTCTTTGTGTCCCTGTATGTGAGCTATATATACAGAGTACTTATCGAAATCTATAAAAATTGTGTGACGGTGACCTACCTATCAAATTTAGCTGAATCAGATAAAGCATTTAGACATTACCGCACTTCAAATAATTTGAGTCCATTGGTCATAATTATGAAGAATTTTTCTTTGTGTCCTCGTAAAAGATCCATATGTCCTGCACTCATCAAAATCTATACAAATCGGGGCCCGTAACACACTTGCCAATTTCTATCTATATCCAATAAGGCGTTTAGAGACGAAATCTCACTTTAAATAATTTGAGTCGATTGACAATAATGATAAAGAATTTTTCTTTATCATTATGGCACATTTTAATTATCATTATACATCTTTAGCATTTTTCTTACTGGTGTCTTCGAAAAAACACAACAAAATAATAATAATAATAATAATAATAATCTGGTGTGCGTGCGTGTGTGACTCACATGATTTTTTTCTCTTACCTTGCATTTCAATACTAAAAGGTAGATTGTGTATTAAGTCTAAAGACCAATAGCGTAAGATACTACTTTTAAAATAATTTAAAACAGGTTTAGGAATAGTTTTATTTGACATATAATTCTGTGTGTGTGTGTGGGGGGGGGGGGTATCGCCCCTCTCAACCCCCGGTTAATTATAATGCATACAATTATATATATATATATATATATATATATAAAGTTGTTATTAATTTGCCTTTAAACTCACCAACTTTGATCAAATTTTTTAAGTGGTAACTTAATACGGACTTCAAAATACCAAATTTTGAATTTCCTGCAGTTATTTGTTTTCAAGTTACGGTGATAACAGATATATATATACAGATCAACCGCCAGATATTGGACTTTCTTACTCAGGTCACCTCAAAACGTGATATTATACAAAATATAGAGTTGAAATTTTAAAAAAATACTTTGTTTACAGTATTTGTATTTGAAAAATTAATTTGCTTTACTGAGCAGTGTTCGTCGATATAGTAAAATGTAGCAAAGCACTTCCATCAATTACATTCAATAGAATAGAACGTTTAGCTTAATTTTAAGTCAAAATACCAAATTTGGAAATTTCTGTAGTTATTTGTTTTCAAATTACGGTGATAACAGATAAATATATAGAGATTGACTGCTAAAAATTAGACTTTCCTACTCAGATTACCTCAAAACATGATATTATACAAAAAAAAAAAAACAGAGTTGAAAATTAAAAAATACTTTGTTTACAGTATGCGTATAAAAAATTAATTTTGCTTCCTGAGCAGTGTTTCGTCGATCTAGTACAATGTGGCAAAGAACTTCCATCAATCACATTCAATAGGAAAGAACGCTTAGCTTAATTTTAGGTAGCCATGTTTATTGTCTATAATCAATATGTATTACAAACAATATTATGTACTTAAATTTAGCCTTAATTGAAAAACGCCTAACACAAAAGAAATTACAATTACAGCAGTTTGCAAGTATAGCCGCAATATATCCAAACACTTTGGGTAGCCCTGTAAATGAATGATGAATGATTCCCATACAGCAATTTACACAAAACATGCTTTTTTGCACAGAATAAATTTTGTTCATTCCATTTAGTTTAAGTCAGTTACTTGCCAACCTAACCCGAAAGATTGTTAGTTCCCGACCCTTTTTGTACACCACTTAATTCTTAGAGTAATTTTCTTCAAATATATTTACGTTTAAATAAGAAGAAAAGTACTCTAAAAAAAAAAGACTGGTGTGAAAAAATAGGTGGAAAGGGGCGGGACTAACAATCTTCCGGGTTAGGTTGGCAAGTATGCTATATAGGTGTTTCACTGTAATTACCTGAAATTTTCCCATACACATAATGTATTTGAATTCTCTTGGATATGCCTGTACACGAACCATTTGCTTGATTTCAACGAAAAATTTAGTGCAGCATCGCTATATGATGCACATTTTGAATACCGAGTTTAGAATTTCTACTATTATTTGTTGTTGAGATAAGCTGATAAGAGACAGACACCCACACAGATACCCACACCAACCGCTAAAAACAGGATTTTTGGATTCAGGGTACCTCAAAACGTGTAAATATAACAAAAACTCAATTTCGAAAATTTGACCTAAAAACAAGACTTTCTCTACCAAATACAGTCGGTACAAAAGTCTCCGAACACTAGCGAAAATTCCTATATAAAAAAAGTACACTTAATGCAGTTTTATTAAATAAATTCTTGTCGAATCCTGTTCTTAGTCAGTCTAAGAACAGGATTCGACATTATTTAACAAAACTGCTGTGACGACTTCTTTTTCGCACCTGGTTCTTTTCTTCCTGTAAAATCATCTCGAGACACATTAAGACACTGATCCTGAATAGCATAAAAATATATTCTTTTCACCATTCTTTTTACTATTTTCCGGCTTTTTAAATACAAATAAACAAATATATTTCTATTTTTCATTTTTCAAACACTAGAATTATTATTATTTCAACATTACGAAATATTCAATTTCCATTTACCTATTCTTTACCTTGTTGGAATACAAAATCGGAACAAAATATCTAAATGCTTAATCCTAATTATTTAACATAAAACTTATACAAAATATGACTCTTGAAGGAACATTAAAAAAAAAAAAAAAAACATACCCTTTTTTTTCATCACTATCATGAAATAATCCATACATGCACTAGCTATTTCACATATCCTTGGCGACTGCGCCAATTGTGGCGACTTCTTTTTCGCACCTGGTTCTTTTCTTCCTGTAAAATCATCTCGAGACACATTAAGACACTGATCACGCTTTGTTTACTTTTAAAGATTTTACTTTTACTTTATGGCACAAACATAAAATACATAACGAACACATAAATTAACATCAAATAAAGTATTTTCTAAAAAAACATATAGAATGGAACGTTAGTCCATCTTGATTCACATACGCACACCTGCTGCCACATTTTCGTACCAAACTTTTCAGTTCTTGTTTTGGAATACTCTCGAAATCAGAGGTGCGACGTTCACAACTGCATTAAGTGTACTTTTTTTATATAGGAATTTTTGCTAGTGTTCGGAAACTTTTGTTACCGACTGTATATGGGTAAGAGAAAGTAAAAAAAAAAAAAAAAAAAAAAAAAAAAGTCAGTTCATTCGATAAGACGCGATCGCACTTTAAACAATTTTAGACCAATAAAGAAATTTTCTTTGTGTCCCCAGGAAAAGAACAAAAAAACAACAACAACAAAAAAAAACTATACGTTCTAGACTCATCAAAGTCAATACAGTTCGTGCGGGGGTGACCTATAACATACTTTCCAACTTTTATCTCTGTCGATCAAAGCATTTTAACATTATCATGATCAATCGCATACATACACACACACACACACACACACATACACCACCATAAAAATAGCAATAATGATCTCTGGAAACCTCAAAACGTATAAATGCACCAAAATCGCAAAATCCAACATTTTCATGACTACACTATTTTCCTTACATGATGTATGTTCGGAAAGTAGAAACAAAGTACTTTTAAATTTATGTAAAAATTGAACGCATTAGATATCTATTTAGAAATATGAACGTATTAAATAACTGAAATACCGAAAATTGCCTGAAACCATTTTGAATTTATGAATGGGAAAACAGAAGGAAATAAGCGATAATAATCGAAACACAATAACTTTTCGAAATAACATAATTAACGTGTGTTTCACGGTCAGGTGGATTTTTCAGGAGATTGTCTTATGTGAACTTGTGAAGTGTCTTTAATGTCTAAAATCGACGAAAGTAAGTCAGTTTAATTGCGTTCATTTCACTTCTCTTTTTTTCTGATATTTAAAATAAAGAACGATGCTAGTAATGAAACCATGAAACCATAGACATAGTAATTTATATAGATCTACCATCCCATTGTTATCATGCAAAAATTTTTGATGCCAAAATTTTTTTTTTTTTTTTTTTTTTTTTGCCATCAGCTATCCGCGTTTGTAATGACCGATAGATGGCGCTTCCTCAACTGCAGTTGTTAGTAAATATAATAGCCACCATGTGTATTTATATTGTTCTTTCTTGTTGTTCTCTCATTGTTTCAGCGTGAAAGCTATCAGTGGTATGATAAGTTCACCTTAGCCCACCAGAGGGCGAGCATTTCATTACAATCGCGGATATAGTGGTATTGAAACCATTGAAACACGGCAATTAGAATAGAATAGAATGTTGATGAATTTTCAAAATGTCGAAATATTGTGCTTCAAATCATTCCAAATCATTCTTCTAATAAATTTATGAAAAGAAATGGATAAGTTATCATAAAAGAAAATTATATTTGACTAAATTATGAAAAAAAATATATATATATAATCAGTTGCTTTGTTATTATTATGAAATAAAAACTGGTTTGATTTTTATTGGAATACGTTTTTTGAAGTTTGATATTTTTTCAAATTTTGTATTAGTAAGTAATATAGAATTTTCAGAATTCTTTTAAATATATTTAGCAGCGGCGTACAGTCGGTAACAAAGGTGTTCGAACACTAGCAAAAATTCCTATGTAAAAAAAGTACACTTTATACGGTTTTGTTAAATAAATCCTTATCGAATCATGTTCTTACACTGACTAAAAACAGGTTCGACAAGATTTATTTAACAAAACCGTATGAAGTGTACTTTTTTACATAAGAATTTTTGCTAGTGTTCGGACACTTTTGTTACTGACTGTAGGTGAAGAACGTTAGTTTTAATATATAAAAAGAGTTTAACTTTAAATATTAACTAAATTAATAAATATATAAAAGAAAAAAAAAGAAAGAAAGAAAAAGAAAAATGAATTTGAAATTGTATCTGCAGTTTTTCATTCACCTTTAGTACATAAATTATTCATAAATTTTATTTTCTCAATTATTTGTGTATATTCACCCGGAAAAATATGGCTATATTGTGGACTTTTCTCCGAGTGAAAAGAAATCATTCCCCCCCCCCCCCCCCCCACCACCACCAATGATCAATTTATGTCTTATTACTATATCTATGTATTTCATATTTTCTGTTATTTTATTGAAATTTTTATAAGGTGGTCTACTTAAACTTAAATAGCATACAGAAATTTATATTGATTAGTTTTATTTTTTTGATGTATATAAAATTATGGACTAAATTTCTTTTCGGGTCTATTCGATTATTTAAATAACATAATAATGGCTGCACAAACTATTTTCATCATTCAAACAGCTTTTGTTTTTGAAACCGTTTGTCAAATGGACATACATTTCCAAAAAAAAAAAAAAAAAAAAAAAAAAAAAATCTTTTTAAATTAGGTAGAGTCGGTAACAAAAGTATCCGAACACTAGCAAAAATTCCTATATAAAAAATAGCAAAAATTCCTATATAAAAAGGTAGAGTTAATACTGTTTTGTTAAATAAATCCTTGTCGAATCATGTTCTTAGTCAGTCTAAGAACGTGATTCGACAAGGATTTATTTAACAAAACAGTATTAACTCTACTTTTTTACATAGGAATTTTTGCTAGTGTTCGGATACTTTTGTTACCGACTGTAAGTATTAGTGTTATACCACGAAAAAAAAAAAAAAAAATTACAAAATGAATTTTCTAAATATTACAAAGTCTAAATCTCCATATGTTTCCTAGTTCCCTATAGTTATATTTAGTTTAAAAAAAAAAAAAAAAAAATCTCGATTGAAGATTAAAAAAAAGAAAAAAAAGAAAAATGCATCTTTGTACGTTTAAATGTCACCGACTTATTTTATCTTAAAGTTTAAAATGACTTTTAGGGGTATTAAGGGGTGGAATCCTATTATGAGACAGACTTTTAATATGAGACACGGCAATAACAAGTGGGCTTACTGTCGGCAGCAAAAAAATCTTGTCGAATCCTGTTCTAAGTCAGTCTAAGAACACAATTCGACAAGGATTTATTTAATAAAACAGTATTAAGTGTGCTTTTTTTTTGCATAGGGATTTTTGCCAGTACTCCGATAGTTTTACTACCGACTGTACATAAGAGGTGTTTCAAAATCTGGAAATAATACAGTTCAAGAATACGCATACGCAATCTTTCTTTTATTATCTGAGTAAGTCAGGTACAGTCGGTAACAAAAGTGTCCTAACACTAGCAAAAATTCCTACTATATAAAAAAAGTACGTTTAATACAGTTTTGCTAAATAATTCTTGTCGAATCCTGTTCTTAGACTGACTAAAAACAGGATTTGACAAGGATTTATTTAACAAAACAGTATTAAGTGTACTTTTTTTATATAGGAATTTTTGCTAGTGTTCGGACACTTTTGTTACCGACTGTAATGTATTTTAACTTATTTTGAAATTTTTGAAAGCTATCTTATTTTATTATTATTATTATATTTTTTTTCCCGTGATTTTTATGAAACATAGAATAAGCTTCAAATTGAATGATGTTAAAGAAAATTTATGCATTTCTGTAAAAAAATGATGCATTGAATAAAAATTGATATCTGCCTATTTACAATTTGTAAAAATCGCAAATTTTGAAACTAAATAACTCGATTTATTTTAACCTTTAAATGCCCAAAGTATCAAATTTGATACCGGACTTTTAAATCGAATTGTACACTTGGAATTGGCATGTTTTTAATATATATGGTTGTATGTATGTTACCATTGCATAATGTTCTTTTAAACAAAAGTTAAAAAAAAAAAAAAAAAAACAACGTCAGCTATTAAAATTGTTCAAATAATATCCCTTAAATACCGTGTATTGCCTTTCGGCAACATACCCAATTTTGTCTTCTAAACTACTATTTGAATAATATTGAAGCTCTAGTGCCTAATGTTGCCAACATATTACATACTGATAGTGTTATTAAATCAATTTTCATCACGTAGAGGCAACACTAGTGTTAAAAATTATTACATGGTAAAGTATATAGTCCATATTTAGAATTTTATCAAGGAAAAATTATTATTTCAATTAAAGATTAATATTGCCGATTGGCAACAAATTGCTTTTTAGCCGTAAGCCATACCTAAAACAATATATGATTTTTTAAAGTATTTTTACCGTGATTTATTTAAGAAATGAAAGTCGAAAAATATTTTTAGATTGATTTTTGATAAAATCAGGCATTTAAGAGTTAATTGCATAAGAATTCTTTTTTATTTTTTATATTAAATTATCCAGATGATTTTACAAAATATAACCATAGGGACATGGGGTACATATACAAATGTAGATTTTTATATATTTTATAAAATCGGTTTTTCAGATTATTCCTTTTGCTTGATATAATTTACTTACTTCTTTCTAAACATCATAGCTGCCAATCATTCTGAGTTTTAGATAAAAGTACAAAAAAAAAAAAAAAAAAAAAATCTGTAAGCTTATCTAGCAGTTTTCTATGATTAAATAAGGTGAAAAACATTTTGCATAAAAAATACTGGTATTCAAAAATTGGAACGGTTGGTGTCTGTGAAACTTTTTTCATCAATATATGTTTTGACAAACGGTTATAACAAAAAAAAAAAAAAAAAAAAAAAAAAAAAAAGGCCGGCTTATGATTGATTATGTTATGCACCCTGTACATTCAAAAATATACTTTAGCGATAACACTTTGATTAAATTGTGAAACATTTGATATTGTAATTCGTATATAGTATAAATAGTATCATGAGTATTAACCCTATACTTTTCTAACATAACATTAAAGAAAATGGTTGGAATATTGGAAACCTCTGGATGGCCCCCTACCTACCTGAGCTAGACCAAGTTTAACGGGTTTGATACCATCCAAAAGGGCAAATAACGCCGTATTACTGCATGTCGACCAGCTACTCTATGAGCTACTTGAGCATTCCATAGAAATGAGCTGTGTCTGCAAGAACTAGATTAAGACTTCTAACTGTAGACTACTATCTTATAGATAGGACTTTGTCGTTGCGATTTCACTTTTCAGAGTATATCTTGGACATGATGCTCAACGAGCACAACCGCATTTCCAAGAATGCGCTAACAGTAAGGTGGACAAACGTCCTCGAATCATGAAGACAGTCCTCGAATTTCGACCTATGTCCTCAGCAATCTGAAAATCCTTTGAGGACAAATGTTCTCGAATTTACAAATTTGTCGTCAAATGTCCCCAAATTAAAGCATAATTTAACTCTGTCCTCGAATGGCCTTTCAATTTGAGAACTCTGCGAGGATTTGTCCTCAAATTGGGTTTCAAAAATTTTATCGCCTTAGCTAACAGGAACGCACAGAGCACGTGCCAGGGTGTTGGAATTTTGAGTTAGATGCAGACTTAGCTGAGAAAATAGAGTAAAAAACAGTTTGAGATGAGAAAAAGGAGCAAGGGATCCGCAAAAAGGTGGCTGTGCACGGGAAATTACTTGCCGAAAGGAAGGAGGTAATATTTTACTGTGGATGTCAGTGAAAAGAAAGCTCATATTCGTGTCCTGAAATTGCAAGAAACAAAATTGCAAGAATAGAGAAGTTGTTTTATTTTCAATACTCTTCTCATATATTATTGAACAAAAATCTTAGAGGAACGGTAGGGAGTATGGAATAGTCGGGTAAAATGGAATACCATTGTATCTCATTTGTATGATGCTGCAACCTGCAACCTATCGGAAGCGCATCAAACACCTTCACTGGAGTTCAAATATGAACAACAGTTCACCTTGTGTGAATAAGTAGAACAGTTTTTGTATACAATTCTTTGGTTTTTCAAGATTCAGAGTTTTTTGGAGGTAAGTATACGAATTTTTGCAATAGATTTACAAAGCAGTAAAATGAGTGAAAAACCTAGTGTCATTTTCGGTATTGGAGTTAGTCTGATTTCCATGCATTTCTCCCAACAGGTGGTGGAGCGTGATTTATTCTCCAAGATAGTCATTCGGGTAGTATGGAATACCAACTATGGTTGGTTGGTTGGTTGGTTGGGCTTTACGTCGCAGTGGGCAATTGGTGATGGTCTGGGACTCCCCCCTAGAGGTGGTTCGGAGACATATCACAACAATTTTGATCCTACGCGGAAGGGATGGCTCTTCCGCTTCGGTGACCCCCAGAGGTATAATTTTGATGGGAACATGCATGGAGGACATTGCGGTTACGACAGATTTTACGTGCACCAGCCACCATCAGTGTAGACGACAGTCTTTGGCTTTTCTCGAGTACCGAACCCGCAATCTTACGAGCCCAGCGCTCTACCGACTGGGCTACCGCGGCCCACCAACTATGGAATTTCATCTATTCGTTTCGATTAAATTTTATCGGAACGATAAGATACTGATGTCATGGGAGAAAAACTTTTTCTTAGATTCATATTGTAAACTAAATAAAAAAAAAAAAAAAGATAGAGAGGGGAGGGGAGGAAACACTGTGATTATAATAGTATAGTGATTATATAATGCAGCCAGTCAAACCCTTTTAATACCTCGATTAATGTACATTCCGATAATAATATGGTTTTTACCGAAAATTTCCAGTGATTTTATTTATTTACACTTTATAATATATTTGTTATTTTATGTTGTATTAAAGAACAATGACAAGTTAATATATATATATATATATATATATATATATATATATATATATATATATATATATATATCCGCAAGTGCACCGAAAACAAACCTTAAGAAATTTGCTAAGAATTTATTCCAACGATATGTCTAAATAACGATTGAAAAATGCTAAATAATTTTCCAGTGTTCAACTAATAATGCTTTAATTTGTTAAAATCAAGGCCAAATACAAACATAGCCGTGTAATTAATGCATAATAGCAACAGCTTACGTGTAATCTGATTAAACGGGGAATTACGCCTCTCTCTTACTGTAGGTATTGTTTGTGAACAAAGGAGTTACGCACTGATAATAACCATGATTAAAAAAGTAATGGCCGATTTTGGATACTTTCCATTTTAGTAACGTAAGGATGATGCAACACACAATCACATTTCAGTAAGAAGTTCAGAATTGTTAAATTGCTTAAAGGCCACTGGTTTTAACACTTTCCAATAATGTAGAAAATTGTTTATGAATTCGGTTTGTTTAATGTCCATACTCTCGTTTTTGTACATATTTTTAGACTGCTTTAAAATTGATATTGGTTTTTCAGGTTCACAGTTCACAACATCTTTCTTAACAAAATATCTGGAGTGTCCCCCACTCGACTTTCCGAACATTGAGTAATTAACGGTTTTGTAGATAAAGAAAAGTAAGAGGAATTGTCAAATAAACAACAGAGAGAAAATTATAATAGGATGTTTGAGTAATTTTCTCCATATAGTAAATGATGTTTAATTTAACGCTACTGAACTTTGAGCCCATAGATCATTATGATAAAGGAAATGTGTCCCTGTAAATCACCAAAATGCTTATAGTTAGTGCAACAGTGACTTATAATATTTATATAAATTTTCAGCTTCATCGAATAAGTCATTTAGACGCTATCGCACTTTAAAGTTTGAACCCATATGCCACAATGATAAAGAAATTTTCATTTTGTGCCTGAAAAAAATCATTAAGTGCTAGATTCTCTAAAGTTCATAATGTACGTGTGACGGTGACGTATAACATGTATATAAACTTTCAGTTCATTTGAATAAGGCGTTTAGTCGCTGTCGCACTTTCAATAATTTGAGCCTATAGACCCTAATGATAAACAATTTTTATTTGTGTCCCTGTAAAACTCTGTAAATTCTACAGTCACCAAAATCAATGCAGTTTGTATGATAGTGACTTAAAATATGTATATAAATTTTCAACTCAAACGGGTGAGGCATTTAGATGCTATCGCGCTTTAAATATTTTCACCCCATAGGCCATAATGATACAGAATTATTTGTTGTGTCCCTGTAAAAAAAACTATAAGTGCTAGATTCACCATAACCTATACAGATCGTGAAACTGTGACTTATGATATGTGTATAATTTTTTGCTCAATTGAATAAGGTGTTTAGACGCTATCGCACTTTTTAAATTTTGGTCCCGTAGGCCATAATGATAAAGAATATTTCTTTATGTCCTTGTAAAAACATTATAAGTGCTACATTCACCAGAATCTATACAGTTTGTGACACTGTGACTTATAACGTGTGTATAATTTTTTTGCTCAGTTGAATAAGGCGTTTGAACGCTACCGCACTTTTAAGATTTTGGTCCCATAGGCCATAATAATAAAGAATTTTTCCTGGTGTCCATTGTAAAAAACCAAAAAGTGCTAGATTCACCAAAATCAATAGGGTTCGTGCTACGGGGACTTACAACATACGTACCAACTGTCAACTCATTCGAGCTAAGCGTTCAGACGCTAGCGTATTCACTCACACACATACACACACACATACATACATCATCGTAAAAATTGTGAAAACGGACTCAGGGGACCTCAAAACGTATAGAAACAGCAAAATCTGAAATTCAGATTTTTGAAATGATTGCAGTACTTTCCTTACATATGTATGTTCGGAAAGTAAAAATGCAAATATATTGCGATTTATGAGAGATATTTATTTAAAGTATAATTTATTATCTGTATACTGCACACATACACCAAAAAACTTGATGTGGCTACCTTTCTTCTATATAATTTTACACAAAATTCATGTAATATAAATTATTTATTAATTTTTTTAATTATTTTCCATGATAAATGCAGACGATTTTTATCTGACAGAATTATTATAATCACTGAGAGCTGAAAGAGAGTCAACTTTTTGCCAATGTCAGAAGAAATAAATTTTTTTTTCTAAGTTTTTCCGTCAAAAAATGAAAAAAAAAGTCGATAACTTTGTTTTAAATTATCACATAGCTATGGCTCAATCATTTGTTTTAAAGGTATTGAAGAGGTCTTTCGAAAGATAACTATATTGAAAATTTACACCCCCCCAGGGGGGGGGGGGAAGCGATGTTCCTACATACACAATTTTTTTTTTCTAGTCTACTACTATTATTATCAATATTTCATATTAATTTTACAACCATACGTTAAAAACAACTCTCATTATGTGCATTTATACGAAATTTTGTTCTATACTGTTATGTTAAAAATTTAGAAAAAATGGGATCACAGCGCCACCTGTTGAGCGATGTATCTCCAAATCTAATAAGCACCAGTTTATGTTAGGGTCCAACTAAATACCAAGTTTGGTTGAATTTCGTTCACTGGTTTGTGAGATACAGTGCCCACAAAGTTTGTGATACACACACACAGGCAGACTGACTGACTGAAATTTTCTAAAAACAGTCAAATCGTTTTCAGGACATCGTAAAACGTGTAAATCCATCGAAAACTGGAGTTCGAAAATTTTCACGAATCCAATACTTTCTCTCTATATATATAGAAGAAAGTGAAAAAAAAAAAGAACGAAAAGTAAAAGAATGTTTGCTATAAACCACTGTAGAATCCGGAATACGTATTAGTTTTCAGGGATAAACAAAATGTTCAGATGCATTATGGAATATAAACGGGAATTGCTCGAACTGCTTTTCTAGTTATGCTATTCAAAACAACTGTTCTCACGGTGATTACCATGTATATGATTTATTACAGCGTACATGTTTTACAAAATTTTTAGTTACATTGAAATTTTAAAATACCGTAAGCATACTTGCCAACCATCTCAATAATAACCGTACAATTGTTAACGCCCCCTGAAAAAACGCCCCTTTTCTCACACCACTATATTTTTAGAGTTATTCTCTCCAAATGTTGTCACGATTAAATAAGACTAAATAACTCTAAAAAATTAAATAACTCTAAAAAATTATTGGTGTGAAAAAAAAGGTGTGTACTAAAAATTGTATGGTTCATAATGAGATGGTTGCTAAAGAAAACCATTTTATGCTTTCGCTTTAACAGTAAAGCTATAAAAATAGTTTTTGTGAGATTTCTTCCTCCATAATTAAAAACAAAGAAAATTTAAAGTGTCACTCCAGTGTTGAAATACATGGCGGTACGTTGAAGGTTTAGTGCGGTAATTACTCAGTACCACTTCGATACGTATACTTACCAAATTAGTATGTGTTTTATAACTTATGTGAACCACATGTTTTTGTTTCTTTCTTGTTTTTATTGAATTGTTTATGTTGCTTTCTTTAAAAGTATGAAATAACTTTTAAATTGTTTGTAATGTAGGTTCCATTTCTCGCTAAATTTTCTTGCGGCAAAGTGTGTCAATGTTAAAATATCTTTCTTTTAATAACTTTATACTTTAAAGTTACTGAAGTATTTTCTGTAGATATTTTTCCCCCCATAATATAATTGAAGAGCTTTCTTTGATCCTAAATTATTTAAGGGGGAAAAAGTTCGACAATTGTTTATTTACTTATTAAGATCTTTTCCGTAAGTAAAAACTTTTTAGTTATTTATATATATTAAGTTCTAGTACTCACCAAAGTTTCTTATAACAAAGCTGTAGAAGGTTAAAATAATTTCTCTTTTAATTATTTTATACATCAAACGTAAATGAAGTATTATTTGTAGACGTTTTCTATACAATGTAAAAAATTTCTTAAAAAAAAAAACTCCACAATTGTTTATTAGTTATTTATTTATAAATAACAATTTTAATTGTTTATTGTTCTTTTTCCTAGGCAGCAAATTAGAACTTAGATGCGGTTTAAGGACTTATTCCTTTCTTGACAAAATTATACAACAGTCAATACAAACCAAGCATAAAAATTTTACTTATCTCAAAAAATTTAATCTTTACTCATCATTCCTTTAAACATGTTATTACAATTTAAGTTGTAGTTTACAAGATATTACATTTGATATTTTCCATTTGTAATTTGCCCATCAGCGGCCGAGCGATTCTGCGCTCAAAGCTGGTAGATGGGATCCGGGTTCGATCCCAGCTCCCGCTCATCGACCTAGCCGTTCAGATTTTTTAGTGGTTTTCTCAGAAACTTACGTAAATGCTTGCTAAAGCCCCCCCCCCCAACGGATGGCATTCCACCTATGGGCCTAGGACCCTAGTGTAGTCAATCGGCCTTAAACCCTACAACCAATCATTTGTAATTTTAAAGCATTTGAAAATATTTTCATAAAGAATTTTATTTGGCTTAAATTTCAGTGTCAAAGGAACTACCGCTCTATCACACAGTAATCACAGAATTTCCGTAAAGCATAAGTAGTAATAGTTAACAGGAAGTTAGTTTCGTAGCACATTGTACCACAGCGTAAACTCAGAGCCCCTCTGATTCAGAAAGGAGCTTTGGGAAGAGCTACCATCCACTCAGCCACAGTCTTCCGTTTGAATTGTATTGTAGTTACATGCATAAAATATGTACTACTGTTGTTAAATTAAAAATTTATTTCAATTTTAAGAGAATTTTCGCCCTCACTATACTTTGAAACGTATTCGATTAATTTTGAATAGTCCTGTATATTGTTTATAAAATATTTTGACACCAGTGTACAGACATTTAGCACAGGAAAGAAAAGACCCAATTTGAAATTCATTTCGAGCTATTTTCAACATAACATTAATGTATCAAAACGTATTTGTGTGGCTCGGTGAATGAAGAATACCCTGAACGATGATTGTATATGATGGAAATTTTTGTACTATATTTGCATTTATTTAAATTTTAAATTTTGATTTTGGTTATTTATTAATACTTTTATTATTAAATAAATATTGTTTAAATAATAGCATTGTGCCGCAATATCTCATAGTCCAGTTATAATTTTAAGATAAGTAAATTTGAGACAATCGCTTTATTAAATTACACAAATAAAATATTATGACATAGAAAACTATATTGATTTATAACCAATTTTATAAAGTTATGTAACTAAAACCTTCGATAATTTACTGAGAATCAGATTAATTTAAGTCACTTTCCATATTAATTCCCTTAAACATTTTTATTTTTATTTACTCAAAAATATATTAGATAAATGTTTACCTTCCATACCTACATCAGAGCTGTCACCATGCTTTTCGGGAAACACCTAATCGCATTAAAAGTTTAAAAAATATCGTACACTGCTCTCATCTCTCTCTAAAGTTTTCTCCTATATCTTTTTTTTTTCTTTTCTTTCAAATTTTAATTTCTATTCTTCGATCAAATCTTTTGTTTTCGGTAATACCCACTTAGAGCTCATACTGGTCTAATTTCACCCTCTGGATTATCTCTATATATATTTAAAAAAAGTTACTGTCACTGGCGTCAATTTTTTTTTTTTTTTTTTTTTTTTTTTTTTTTTTTGGTCTGCAACAGCATCTTCTAACGGAGGGCAGGGTCCTTCGCGTCATGAGACTATGAGAGGTATCAATATGTTCCGAGTACTCCAAGGAAGACATTTCAGCCGCTTAGAAATTTTTATCCTTTTAATGAAAAAAGTTATAAGCTAAAAACGACAGGTTTATGAAGGTACTCTATTTGCCATTTTGAAAAAAGTTTCTCCCAGTGACGCTGTTCTTCTGTCATGAAGTCATTTTACACGAGAAAATTAAAATATGATCCATGGATGTACGTAGGTAGGTAGGTTGGTTGGATTTAACGTCGCACCAGTACTGCGCTATGGGTAATTCGCGACGGTCTGGGACGCACCCCTAGAGATGTTCCGGAGACATGTCATCACAATTTTGAACCTTCACGGAGGGGATCCCCCTCCGGTTTGGTGATCCCCAGAGGTATAGTGGGGATGGGAACATGGAGGACTTTGCGACCACGTCAGATTTTATGTGCCCCAGCCACCATTAGTGTACACGACGGTCTTTGGCCGGCTCAAGAACCGAATCGGCAATCTTCCAATTACGTGCTCAGCGCTTTACCGACTAGGGTACAGCAGCCCGAAACCATGGATGTAAAATGCAAAGAAAATAAATGTGAACTTTTTTTCTCTACTTTTACAAAATTAATCTTCTTGCACTGGAAAATTAAAATATGATCCATGGTTGTTGGTAGGTAGATAATTAGGTAGGTTGTGATTGATGTCGCACCATTACTGCGCAATGGATAATTGGCGACGGTCTGGGACGCACCCCTACGGATGTTCCGGAGACATGCCACCACAGTTTTGGTCCTACACGAAAGGGATAGCTCCCCAGCTTCGGTGGCCCCCAGAGATATAATACTGATGGGAACACGGAGGATATTGTGGCCACGACATATCTTACGTGCACCAGCCACCATTAGTGTACACGACGGTCTTTGGTCGGCTCGAGAACCAAACCCACAATCTTCCAATTACGAACTCGGCGCTCTACCGACTGGGGTACCGTGGTCCGGATTTAAGGTTGTAAAAAATAAATAAAAAAGTGTCATATACTAAAGCTGTAATGCAAAATGGTCTAGATATTATGATTTTCTTTCTATTAATATATATATATATATATATATATATATATTATATATTTCAATTTGACATTGAATATGAGGATTTCCATAATAATTTTCTGCTTTTGTCTTGTAATATGCACTATTAATATTCCTTTTCAGTGAAAGAAAGCAGTGACTAGACGGACAGAGTTCTGCATGTTTTAATAAGTAAAGTGAGTCGGGGAGGAGGCGAAGCCTCCTTCGGAGGTTGGTGAGCGGAGCGAGCAGGGGGCAAAGCCCCCTAGTTTTTATTAAATTTTATTTTCTCCAACTCCAAGTACTTTCAAATTTGGTAAGGCGACGGTGGACTTTCCAAAATGGCAAAATTCGACTAAGAATTCAATATTTCAATTTTACTAAAATATGAAACTACTTAACAGTAGTAATGTATAACAAAAAGAATTTTTCAATTCCTATCATTCTATGCTGAGTTATAAGAGTTCAATTTTGTAAAATAACACTGAATCTATCGTAAAATGAAATTTTTAAACATCGTTTTCTCAAAATAAATTTTTACGTAGTTGCGTCAAATTAAAACTACTCCATGTGTTTTATTTTTTGTTGAATCTTTATGAAACTTCATTTAAAGTTTTCTTATATATCTTAGCACAAAACTTAGTTACAATTTTTTTTTTTTTTTTTTTTTTTTTTTTTACAGTTTTATGAAGAACATACGTCAATTTCATTATGTTTTATGCACTATAAAGGTAATCAAATTTGCTTTATAAAAATCTCTCGCACAGAACATGTTGCTTTGGAATTCCTTTCAATGTCCCAATGCACAAACCAGTGGTACTATTTCTAGCATTTTCAGTAGGGAACATACTTTAGTGAACTCGTATAACATAAATCAGTTTCAACGTATTGTGAGAATATTTACGGAAGTTAGAACCCAGACAGACAGACACTTAAGTTATAAACACCTTTCAATTATGTTGGAAAGTGTTAAATAAAGATAATTTAACAACAATAAAAAATTACATCACAGACACAAAAATGCATTGAGAAAAAGAAAAGAAAACTTTATCTATATTACTTTCTTTTATCTTCAATAGAAGAAAGTATTGGATTCGTAAAAATTTTCGATTTCGGGTTTTTGATGGATTTACACGTTTAGAGAGCTGTAGAACACGATTTGACCATTTTTAGAAAATGTCTGTCTGTCTGTCTGTCTGTGTGTGTGTGTGTGTGTGTGACAAAATTTTGTGGCAACTGTACCTCAGGAACTACTGGATAGAATTTCATACAAATTGGTATGTAGTTGCACCTTGACATAAATTAGTGCCTATCAACTTTTGGTAAAAATCGTCTTACAGGTTGCGTTGCCATCCCGCTTTTTCTAAATTTTTAACATGGTGATATAGGGCAAAAATTTTCAAGATGGGTATCTTTCGAAAGGTCTCGTCAGTACCTTTAAAACGAATGGTTGAACTATAAATCTGTGATAATTTAAAACAAATTTATAGATTTTTTTACTTTTTACGAAAAAAAAAAACTTAGAAAAACTAGTATGTTGTGGCCACCACAAGACTTTCTTCTATATTTACCTATACATATTCAATCAGTAACAATATTAAAAAAAAAAAAAAAAAAAAAAAAAAGTACGATTTTTTTTTTTCTAAGTTTTTTTTTTTTTTTTTTTTTTTTTTTTTTTTTGTTAAAAGTTAAAAAAATCGATAACTTTGGTTTAAATTATCACAGATTTATCGTTCAACCATTCGTTTTAAAGGTATTGACGAGATCTTTCGAAAGATACCCATCTTGAAACTTTGCCCCCCCGGGTGGGAAATTCCCCCCCCCCCCGGTGGGGGGGCAACCGATGCCCCCACATGCACAAAAATTTTTTCCTAGTTAACTACTACTATTATCAACCTGATCTTTCGAAAGATACCCAATGTGAAAATTTACCCCCCCTGGGGGGGGTATTTCCCCCCTAGGGGGGGAAGCGATGCCCCCCATGCAAAAAAATTTTTTCCTAGTTACATACTACTATAATCAATAATTCATATTAATTTTACAATCACAAGTTTAAAACAACTCTAATTATGCACACTTATACGAATTTTTGTCCTATGCTGCCATGTTAAAAATTTAGATAAAATGCTATCACAGCGCCACCTGTTGAGCTATTGATCCCCAAACATAATCAGCACCAGTTTATGTCGGGGACCAACTAAATAACAAGTTTGGTTAAATTTCGTTAAAAAAAAAAAAAAAAAAAAATTGCGATATTTTTCTGTTTTTTTTTGTTAAAAGTAAAAAAATCGATAACTTTGGTTTAAATTATCACAGATTTATCGTTCAACCATTCGTTTTAAAGGTATTGACGAGATCTTTCGAAAGATACCCATCTTGAAACTTTGCCCCCCGGGTGGGAACTTCCCCCCCCGGTGGGGGGGCAATGCACAAAAATTTTTTCCAAGTTAACTATTACTATTATCAACGAGACCTTTCGAAAGATACCCATCTTGAAAATTTACTTCCCCGGGGGGGATTTTCCCCCCCGGGGGGGGAACCGATGCCCCCCCATGCACAAAATTTTTTTCCTAGCTAACTACTACTATTATCAATAATTCATATTAATTTTACAATCACAAGTGTAAAATAACTCTCTTTATGCCCATTTATACGGAATTTTGTCCTATGCTGCCATGTTAAAAATTTGCATAAAATGCGATCACAACGCCACCTGTTGAGCTATTGATCCCCAAATCTAATGGGCACCAGTTCATGTCAGGGTGCAACTAAATACCAAGTTTGGTTAAATTTCATTCATTGGTTCGTGAGATACAGCGTCCACAATAAAATGATACAGACAGACAGACAGACAGACAGACACACAGACAGACAGACACACAGACAGACATTTTTAAAAAACTATCAATTCGTGTTCAGGACATCCCAAAACGTGTAGATCCGTCAAAAAACGGAGGTCGAAAATTTTCGCGAATCCAATACTTTCTCTATATTACATATAGAAGAAAGTAAAAATCATATATGAGGAGCAAACATTCAAACCGTGTTTTCTCCACAAATAAAAAAAAATGAGTTAGTGATTTTTCTGTGAACTCAACATTAAATAGCACAAAACTGTACCATAATTTTAAACCAAAAATTTTTTATCACATTATAAACGCTCTTAGAAAGTTGGGGTTTCAATCAAACAGTGTTTCCTCCAGAGCCTGTTTTCAGTCAAACTGTGATTTCTCCAGCTGACCAGTCAGAACTGTTCTTTCTGGTCGCGTGACTCGTACATATGCCAGCTTTTTATGTTTGTTTATTTCGTTAGTTCTATCTTGTTTCCTTCATTTTAGAGGAGTATGTTTTTTTAATTTCAAATGGAAGAATTAATAGGTGGTGTATTAGTGAGTACATCTAATTATGGAACTAGAAAAAGACAGAGAATTGGTCAGAAAAGAAAAGAAATGAAAAAGAAACGTTATTCAGCATCTTCTGATAACGTTTATGCTCCATGCAAACATTCTAGTAATACTTTTTCATGCACTGATGTTAGACCTAATGACGGTAAGAAGTTTCGGGATAGACTTTACGAAATTGCGGACAAACAGCGACAAGATTCTATTACAGCCTCATTGGTTGTTACAAAAAATGTAAATCGACGTAGACCTAATAACCCAATCCAAAATAAATCGCAATCATCTGACTCACAGCATGTATTTTCTGTTTCTTATTTTATTACTAATAGCAGTGGTAGGAGAATTCTTGTGTGTAAAAACAATTTCATGGCTATAACTAGAATAGGTCGTACAAGGCTAGCCAATATTGTTACTAAAGTACGTGCTGGTGAACCTATTGAGGAAAAGATAGGGGGCGATAGAAAGCCACTTAAGCATTAATAAAAAAAAAAAAAAACAAGGTAAGAGAATTCATCTCAAACTTAAAGGCATCAGAAAGTCATTATGGAAGACAAAAATCGAAGCGATTGTACTTGCACTGTACTTTAAGTATAAGCAGTTGCGTCGCCAGAAAAAAATTCAGGGGGGGGGGGGGACAACCTGAATTTTTCTTTTTTTAAAATAAAATTCTGATAGTATAGTTTTAAATTTAAAGAGAAAATGCTTAGTAGAATTTTCCAGGGGGGGGGTCAAGTGCCCCCCCCCCTCCTTGCCCCATTCTGCCGACGCCCATGAGTATAAGGAAGTTGCATGAAGCTTACAACAAGAACTGCAACGACGACCTGGATAAAGTTAATTTCGCTATGTTCAGGAGAATATTCATAAATGAATTTAATATAGGCTTTAAGTCTCCTTTTAGTGATGTTTGCAGCACGTGTTCTTTACTTGACCAAAAAATAAAGTCCTGTCCTGCAGGGTCTACAGAAAAAGTTGATCATATGACTGACAAAAGAAATCATATACTAAGAGCCAATTCATTTTAGTCCATTATGAAAGAAAATACAGATGAACCAATCGTTAGTTTATGTTTTGATTTACAACAGATTCAACAGTTGCCAAAAACAAATATTCAAGATGCCTATTACTTAAGGCAATTCAACTTTTACAGCTTATGCATAATGAGTTTGGATGGTCTAAATACAGCATTTTATACTTGGTCTGAGGAGTCAGCAGACAAAGGCAGCACTGAAATGCCGTCGGCTTTATATTGTCACTTAAACAAAATGGACCTTGAAGGTAAAAAATCATTGCGGCTCTTTAGTGATGGGTGTATTGTCCAAAATAAGAATAACATAATTCTTCAAATGCTATTGCACTTTTTCTACACTACAACGTCAAGCATTGAAAAATAGTATTGTATTTTCCTGTCAGAGGACATAGTTTCTTTCCAGCAGGTCGTATATTCGGTCGTGTTGAGAAGATCCTCAGAAAAAATGTAAAAATGACATCAAAGAACAATACTATGAATTGTATCAGAAAGTTGGTGATGTAATAATATTGAGGATATATTGGAAACTTTATAATACGAAATCACTTAATGCTTATTTAAAAAATTTACCTTACATATCAGAACTGAAAAGAATAGTTTTAGAAAAAAAAGAGAAAGTGCGATGGTCAAAGGATTCAAAAACTGCAAATTCGAAGATAAAAAGAACAATCTGGAGCAAGACTTTTTAGGAAGGGGATTAATACTGCTATTATACGAAATGTTGTCTTACAATGTCTTCCTCTGTGTCATGGAATATCACTTGAAAAGAAAAACGACGTAGACAAACTTTTAAAATTGATGCATGGTGAAGAGTGGAAAAATCAACCTGATTTTAAATGGTATAAAGATATCATTACTAATAACTTTCATGTATTATATGAAGAAACAGAGGAACCATGCAATTGCTTATGTGAAGATATTGGTTTAAAAATTTAAATTTCAAATTGGCTTAAAAATTTTAGTTCTTCCCTACAATATGCAGGATGATTTTTCACGTGTAAATACTTAATTTTATTTTATAATTACATAACAAAGTCTGTTCTGTTAATTAGTTTTATTTCATTAAGAATGTTATTTCATCAATACGCGAGTTACATACTTTTTCATTCAAAAAATGTTTTGTCCACATTGGAAACATTCAAAACATGTTTTCTCCTCTGTGTTTCGGTCAAAACATGCTTTCTCCAAATTTCAAATGCATTTCTCTAATTAATTCTAAGTTTATTAGGTAAAGTATGCCTACAGATCTTCCTAGTAACCAGTAATACAACTAAACAAACGATAATTAGGGTCTAAGAAGGGTTATTTTTTAATTTATCAGTTTTTTGTGTTTTCTGAAAAATTGTATTCGAAGGAGAAAACACGGTTTGAATGTTTGCTCCTCATATATATATATATTTTTTACTTTCTTCTATATGTAATATAGAGAAAGTATTGGATTCGCGAAAATTTTCGACCTCCGTTTTTTGACGGATCTACACGTTTTGGGATGTCCTGAACACGAATTGATAGTTTTTAGAAAATGTCTGTCTGTGTGTCTGTCTGTCTGTCTGTCTGTCTGTGTGTCTGTCTGTCTGTCTGTATCATTTTTTGTGGACGCTGTATCTCACGAACATATGAATGAAATTTAACCAAACTTGGTATTTAGTTGCACCCCGACATGAACTGGTGCCCATTAGATTTGGGGATCAATAGCTCAACAGGTGGCGCTGTAATCGCATTTTATGCAAATTTTTAACATGGCAGCATAGGACAAAATTCCGTATAAATGGGCATAATGAGAGTTATTTTAAACTTGTGATTGTAAAATTAATTTGAATTATTGATGATAGTAGTAGTTAACTAGGAAAAAAAAAATTGTGCATGGGGGGGCATCGGTTCCCCCCCTGGGGGGGAAGTACCCCCCCCGGGAGGGTTAAATTTTGAAGATGGGTATCATTCGAAAGATCTCGTCAATACCTTTAAAACGAATGGTTGAACCATAAATCTGTGATAATTTAAAACAAAGTTATCGATTTTTTTTACTTTTAACAAAAAAAAAAAAAAAAAAAAAAAAAACTTAGAAAAAAAATTGGATTTTTTTTTTTTTTTTTTTTAATTATTGTTAGTGATTGAATATGTATTAATTTTCACAAAAAAAAAAAAAAAAAAAAAAGAAAGAAAAAAAAAATCTTTTTTTTTTTTTTTTTTTTTTTTTTTTTTAAATATTGTTACTGATTGAATATGTATAGGAAAATATAGAAGAAAGTCTTGTGGTGGCCACAACATACTAGTTTACTTTCCGAACACTATAGTGAGGAAAGTATTGTAATCATGTCAAAAATCCGAATTCGAGATTTTGATGTTTCTATACGTTTCGAGGTCCAACGAGTCCGTTTACACTATTTTTACGATGATGTATGTATGTGTGTGTGTATGTATGTGTGTATGTATGTGTGTATGTCTGTGAGTGAACACGTTAGCGTCTAAACGCTTTGTTCGAATAAGCTGAAAGTTGGTACGTATATTGTAAGTCACCATAGTACGAACCCTATAGATTTTGGTGAATCTAGCACTTATAATTTTTTTACAGGGACACAAAGAAAAATTCTTTATCATTATGGCCAAGGGACCAAAATCTTAAAAGTGCGATAGCATCTAAACGCCTTATTCAATTGAGCAAAAACTTTATACACATATTATAGGTCACAGATACTCAATCTGTATAGATTTTGGAGAATCTAGCACTTATAGTTTTTTTACAGGGACACAAAGAAAAATTCTTTGCCAAATTTTTAAAAGTGTAATAGCGTCTAAACGCCTTATTAATCTGAGCAAAGAATTTGTACACATGTTATAGGTCACATTTGAACCAACTGTATAGATTTTGGTGAATCTAGCACTTACAGTTTTTTTACAGGGACACAAAGAAAAATTCTTTATCATTATGGCCTATGAGACCAAATTTTTAAAAGTGCAATAGCATCTAAACGCCTTGTTCAATTGAGCTGAAAATTTGTATGAATATTATAAATCACTGTTGCACTAACTATAAGCATTTTGGTGAATTGTGGCCACCACGAAACTTTCTTCTATATTTTCCTATACAAATTCACTCAGTAACAATAATTAAAAAAAAAAAAGTGGGACTTTGACAAAATTGTGGGTAAAATGTGAAAATTTGTTTAAGTTTGTCAGAATTTATAGATTTTTACAGGGACACAACGAAAAATTCTTTATCATTATGATCTAAGGGCTCAAAGTTCAGTAGCGTTAAATAAAACCTCGTGTGATATATGGAGAAAAATACTCAAACACTCTGTTATGGTTTTCTCTCTTTTGTTTGTTTAGCAACTCCTCTTTCTTTATTTTATCTACAAAACTGTTAGTTACTCAATGTTCGGAAAGTCGAGTGGAGTCACTCCAGATTTTTTTTTTAAACGAAATTATCAAAACTTGGTATTTAGTTGGCTCCTGACATAAACTGGTGCTGATTAGATTTGGGGATCAATCGCACAACAGGAGGCGCTGTAATCGTATTTCTTCTAAATTTTTAACATGGTAGTACAGGACAAAATTTCGTATAAATGTACACAATGAGAGTTATTCTTAACCTGTGATTGTAAAATTAATATGAATTATTGCTAATAGTAGTAGTTAATTAGGAAAAAAAATTGTGCATGTGGGGGCATCGCTTCCCCCCCTGGGGGAAGTACCCTCTGGGTCGGGGTAAAGTTTCAAGATGGGTATCTTACGAATGGTCTCGTCAATACCTTTAAAACGAATGGTTGAACTATAAATATGTGGTAATTTAAAACAAAGTTATCGATTTTTTTTACTTTTAACAAAAAAAAAAAACACTTGGATTTTTTTTTTTTTTTTTTTTTTTTTTTTTAATATTGTTACTGAGTGAATTTGTATAGGAAAATATAGAAGAAAGTCTCGTGGTGGTCACAGCATACTAGTTTTGTAATGGTCTAATAATTATGGAAAAAGTAATTTAAAGGGAAAAAAAAATAATAAATAATATTGACGGTAAACATATTCCCTTCATTGCTTTATGCACATACAGTTCAATTTATTGTTTTTGGTGTGTAGTCTTGGACATGATTTTAACATATTTATATATTTATTACTTTCTTCTATATTCAATAGAAGAAAGTATTGAACTCATAAAAATTTTTGACTTCCGGTTTTCGGCTGATTTATACGTTTTGAAACGTCTAGAACACGATTTCACCATTTTTAGAAAATGTCTGTCTGTGTGTGTATGACAAAAATTTTGTGGCGAATGTATCTCCAGAACTACTGCTCAGAATTGCATATAAATTTGTATGTAGATGCACCTTGACCTAAATTAGTGCCTATCAATTTTTGGTGTCAACCGCTCAACAGGTGACGCTGCTATACAGCGATTTCCGGAGGCTATACCTCAAGTTCTATTGCGTATAATCAAACAAAACTTGATATAGTAGAAGCTCACTATGAGACATTATGCTGATTCAATTTGAATGCTTATTAGCCAACAATAAGTGACGCTGCTATACAGCGATTTCCGCAATTTAAAGGAAGGCTATATCTCAGGACCTATTGCAGAGAACTGCATATAAATTTATATGTAGGTGCAACTAAATTAGTGCCTATCAACTTTTGGTGTCAGCCGCTCAACAGGTGACGCTGCTACATAGCGCTTTCTACACTTTAAGGGGAGACTATATCTCAGGTTCTATTGCGTATCATCAAGCAAAACTTGATAAGGGAGAAGGCCAATATGACATATTATGCTGATTCAATTTGGATGCATATCAGCCAATAGGTGGCGCTGCTATACAGCAATTTTCTTCGAGAACGAGAAGGCTATATCTCGACATCTATAGTATATAACTGTACGAAACATCATACATGGGATAATCATTATGAATAACGTATTTTGTTTTAGACTTTATATATAGAGAATAAAACTGTCTTTCTTTTCTTATATTTAGTGTTAGTTTTCTCTAAGATGAAAATCGTCTGCATTTATTATGGTAGATAATTTTAATAAATAATAGTTTTAAAAAATATTTTTACTGAGTGAATTTATATAGGAAAATACAGAAGAAAGTCTTGTGGTGGCCACAACATACTAGTTTATTTTATGATTTAGTTTTTCATTTCGATAATTTAAAATTTTGGTTTATTTTGTTTTACTTACTTTAATATTTAAAAATATCGTAATGTTATGACGTAGTTTAATCTACTACGTGGCGCGTTTTTCAATTTCTTGGCAAAATATTCCATCTTTACTGCACAAGTTGCAAACTTTTATAATGCAAAATAAAGCACAGTATAGTGGAAAAGATTTAAAGCGTTATCAGAAGAAAAAAGAAAGAAAGAAAAAAAAAAAAAAAAAAACTAAGCAGCGGATTGAACTACAGTGACTGAATATTTGCTTTTTAGTTATCTATCTATCTATCTACACTGAGAAAAAATTTTATAACTGACAACCAGAATCAAAATTATGGCTCTAGAAAAAATAGTTCACTACTTCCATGTCATCCTGATAAAATCTAGTCCCCTTTAAAAGCGAGTTCTATTCGAAAAACCCCTATTCGAATTCTAGAGCATTTGCCTATATTCTCAAGGGCAAAGTTATTTAAAAATCTCTGCAAATAAATGCAAATACAAGAGGCAGGTTTCAGCAACTATAATCTTGGTTTATGATCCAATTCTAGAAAATCAAGAGAGAATACGAAAGTTTCAGAATATTCAGAATATTGTTTCACCATCTAGAAATGTATAGACTAGAAATTCTCGCTCATGTCGTCTATTCAGTTTATTGGCGTGTCTTATGCGCATAGCTTGGAAATCTATATTTCTAGTTAAGGATTTAGAAAATGACCACTTATTCATTCTAGATGAAGGCGGTATATTTTTTTTTATCAGTGTATCTATATATAATAATTAAAAGATAAAAAGAAAATATTATGTACCATGTTTTTAAATTTTCTGTTGAATCATATAAACGCTACCGAAGGCAGCCGGAAACCGGAGCAATTGGCTAAAAGTATAAAAAAAAATCATCACTATCGTGTTTTGAGTTATTATAAAAGTTTCAAATGGCCGGAAAGTTAGTTAAAAATCGGTTGCAAGCTTTGTATTGGTAACGCTGCCGAAAGCAGCAGGTGCCCGAAGCAGTTGGTTAAAAATATTTAAAAAATGCATTTTCACCGTGTTTTGAACTATTCTGAAAGTTTCAAATGGCTAGCTAGTTGGGAAATTAGTTAAATAAATTTTCTGTTGAATCATATAAACGCTGCCGAATGCAGTAGAGACCTGAAACAGTATTAAAAAAATGTATTGTCACCGTGTTCTGAGCTATCCTGAAAGTCTCAAATGTCTAGCTAGCTAGTCGGGAAGTTAGTGAAAAATCGATTGCAAGCTTTGTACTGGTAACGCTGCCGAAGGCAGCAGGAACCCGAGACATTTAGCTAAAAGTATTTTAAAAAATGCATTTTCACCGTGTTCTCAACTATTCTGAAAGTTTCAAATGTCTAGCTAGTCAGGAAGTTAGTTAAATAAATTTTCTATCGAATCATTTAAACGCTGCCGAAGGCAGTAGAGACCTGAAACAGTTGACTAAAAGTATTTAAAAAAATGTATTGTCACCGTGTTCTGAGATGTCCTGAAATTTTCAAATGTCTAGCTAGTCAGGAAGTTAGTTAAAAATCGATTGCAAGATTTGTACTGGACAAACAAACAAACAAACAAACAAACAAGAATCGAAGCTAATAAAAACACGGTAAAATCATTTGACCGGAATGGGAGAGTGAATGATTCACCATAGCCCAGCCTAAACCCCTGCACCTAGAAACATGAAACTTGGTAAAAACATTGTTTTTGTGACGTAGACACACACTAAGAAACGATTTTACAAAATTTGCCCCCCCAAAAAAGAAAGGGGGGCAAGACATGATTTCACAAAAACCTTTATATCTCAAAGAAAGAAACAGATATCCGTATATAAAAGTTTAGCTTTAATATATTGCTAACACAAATACCTAAAAACCAATTTCTAGAATTTTAAGAAAACCGCCCCCAAGGACGAGGTAGGGGGCAAAACGTGATTTTGCATAATCCATTATATCTCAAACAAAAAACGGATATACCTGAGATTAATATAGCTAACACAAATACCTAAAAAACAATTTCTGGAATTTTCGAAATTCGGTCCCCAAGGGGAAGGAGACTAAACGTGATTTCACACGTGCAACACGTTATTTCACATAACTTTTTATATCTCAAACAGAAAAACAGACATATGTATAATTTTTACTTTACAATATAAGAAACACAAATGCCTAAAAACTAATATCTGAAATTTTGGGTATTTGACCTCCAAAGAGGGGGGGGGGGGGGGGATGGAGGCAAAATGTTTTCGCATGGACCGAAAAGTCATTTCATATAGTCCTTAATATCTCAAAGAAAGAAACACATGTCCGTATGATTTTTGCTTTTAAATATAGCAAACACAAATGCCTAAAAACAATTTCTAGAATTTTAGAAATTCGGCCTCCTAGGAAGGGGGGGGGGTGATTTCACATAACCCTTCATGTGTGCGTATAAATGAGTACATTCACCATTGAGTCAACACTGCTGTGACGATTCTGTGAGGGTCTGGATCACGAAATTTGATGTGATATTTGGTTATAGACCCTGACACATACACATACGGGGTTTTAAAAAATCCTTTCCTTTCCCCACGGACAACAAACCCAAGTCTGAGAGCATAACTCGGCTCCGAATTGCTTCTCGGTGAAATAATTGCACATGGAAAAACTACACTAAAAAATAAATAAAATCTATTTTAAAGGCAGTAGGGGGAATATACACTAAGCGACAAAAAAAAAAGCCGCACTTGGATGTTCTCCTTTTCGCCTTCTACAACCGCCAATTTTATCGTTTAAAAAGCAAATTTTCGAACAGATATTACTATGTTGTCCTCCACATACACTTTAGCTTTGAGTTCAGTGTTAAAAACAAAATGCAATTGTCAGGAAAATTGTAATTTTGGAATTTATTTCAAAAATGGTAAAAATAAGGCAGTTAACGATGCCACAAAAAGTATTAATTTTTGAATGAAAATCAAAAAATATTTTAATACGCGAGATGGCAAAATAATTAAATGTTAAAGAAATATTGGTAAAAGGGTTTTCAGCAAGATATAAAAGTTTTTGGCCGTTTAAACTGGAAATTTGGTTTTAGGTGACCACACTGCTCATCCAAGCGAGATGACCGTAAGTTAAAAAGCCATTGCTTATAAAATCGGTTTGTATTACATTTAGAACATAAAAGAGATTCAGAAAAAGTGCTTAGTAGCATAATTTCTTTAACTACAGTACAACAACTATTAAACAAAGCAGGTTTAAATGACAGAAAATTTGAAAAATTTCCATTCTTAGTGAAGAGAAGTAGGAAAGCAAGACCTCAGATGGCTAAAAAAATTAAAAAATGATTAGTTAATTATTGGGCTGAACTGGCTCTCTCTGATGAGTCAAGTTTAACTTATTTCGAGCTAAAGAAAACAAGCAGATCTGACAACGAAAATATGACCGACTTAATGAAAATCTCACTTTTAAAACAGTGACACATTCTCCGTACATTATGGTACGGAGGTGCGTAACTTTTCAAACACTCAGGAAAATTTTTATGCTCAAGGGATCAATTAACTCGAAATAAAACACAATCTGCATAAAAGTGGTGCCTGACCGACTATTTTGGAGGTATCTTGGACATTTCCGTAAACATTTAAGATAACAAGGCACCTTACTACACGGCGTCTGTGGTAAGTTTATTCGCTTCAAATTGTCAAAAATTTTTATACATTCCCATGAGAATCTATAATTTTGAAAGTAACCATATCTTTTTTCACTTTAAGTTAAATACCACAAAGGATATAGTAGAATTTCTTCTTTACCAGACATGGAAATAGTCAAAATCACGATCCGCTCGAAAACGTTTCGTCTATAAAAAGGCGGGGAAGAGGGGAGAGGATTTGAAATTTGCAGCCTATAACTCTGCCAGAACTAGAAAAAATTATTTGTGATATTTGGCACATTGAAATTTCTGAGATTTATATTAAAACACTGTATAAAACTATGCCATTGCGCATTAATGCAGTAATTCCATATAAAGGTGGAATTAACCCAATGCTGAATACATATTTTTAACAAAAAATTGCTTAGATCTAACAAATAAATAGTTTTATTTCATATATTAAAATATAACTTGTTTATTTCATATCATAAATCATAATAGAATGCAAAGTGTATGGTTATTGCATTATGTTCAAAAAGAAAGTTTTATGCAGATTTTTAAAAAGTACTTCGTAAAGTGCAATAATGCGAATTATTAAATCGAAAATATACATAGGTATCATTTCATATCTTTGGTATTATGCAAACAAGACAGTTTTATTTGTTTCAAACATTAATTTTAAAGTTATTACAAATAAAAAAGGTATAAGTCATTTTTTCTGCAGTGCGACTTTTTTTTTTTTTTTTTTTTTTTTTTTTGTCGCTTAGTGTATATATATATTTGCGGAGTGGGGGGAGGCATTATAAATTCCGGACTTTTCAGTAGAATTTTTACATAACATTGCATGCAGAAGATGAAATTGGCTGTTCGTCTTCTGAAGTGTCACAAACAATTTTGGATGTTCTGCGATTTTCAATTTATTTATTTTATTTATTTTTATTTATTTATTTATTTATTGAGGGGGGGGGGGTAGATTTACGACGGGGCAGATTCGAGAACCGTCTTTTTACGTTAAATTTGTTCCGGGAAATCTATGGGAGCTGCATTCACGAATTTTGGTGTATGAGTTTGTTATTTGCATGAAACAGCAAAAATGACGGGAATTTGTGGAATTCCCTCCTTTACCCAGTATAGGGGTGGGGGTTAAAAACAGTTTTCCAAGCATAACACTGTCCCAGTCTAAAAATGCATTAAATATCAGAGTAAAATCAAGTTCTCAAAAATTATTTTAACCGTTTATTAATTTATTTATTCAAAACTGTATTAGGATTGATCCACATTCAACTCAGTCATATTGATTCAGCATTAAAAATACCCGTAAACATAAACATTAAATGAAACAAAGATAATATCAAAATTTTACTCTTTAAAATTTTACGCAGGTAATAAAAATAAAAATATTATATTATTTATATATAAGATGAGATAATAGATATTAAATTCTAAATCTCATTGGAGCGTAAAAATTATGAGTATATAACAATTAACATCCATAAAACTTTCGCATTTTCACCCTGCGTCGGATTCTAAACAATTTCCAAAAACGCGCCACCTGTACACCCACCGGACAACTTTTCGCTTTCTCTTTCTCTAAAAGTGGGTTAATGCGGGCGCAATATAAAAGTCAAATTTCTTTTCTTCAGCTTTCATTTTCACTGACTTACCGGAAAGAGAACAGCAAACAATAGTAAGTGGACTATCATTACTACTTTTTTTATATCACTTTATTCAGGATTTACTGCGGAAAAAAACAATTGAATAATATCATAACAAGGTCAGTAGGTACCCCTTTTTTACATAAAATTTAATTCAGGAAATTAAAATTATGTATATGTAAATAAATTTTAACATAGTTTAAAAATTTTCGTATGTTTTGTGACCTTTTGCTGTGTTTATTATGTTTATTTATTTATTTATGTTTGTGTTTATGTTTATTTATTTTATTTGAATTCAATCAAGTTTGCGCAATATAAAATATTCTTATCTTTATTTTAATATTGTTTTTGGTATTTATTTTGTGTGTTAACGTATCCCTTATGTATTATATTTTAATTATTGTATTGAATAATATATAGACAGTTGACTAATATCATAACAAAATCTGGAGTATACTCTTTTTTTTTTTTTTTTTCTTTTCTTCTTCTTTAAATAAAATTTAATCCAGTAAATTGAAATTATGTATGTATATATAATAAAGATATATAATAAAGATAAATTTACATATATATATATATATAAATTTATCTTTATATAATTTGCCAAAATTCCTACGATTTTGTAATTTTTCTACGTCTATTATATCTATTTATTTTAAATTTATTTTGGAATTTCAAGTTTATTTTAATATTTCTATTTAGTCCAAACTTGTTTTAAATTCAACAAGCCTATGTATATTATAATATATTCTTTTCATACGGCTTTTGGTATGTTTATGTATTTGTTATGGATTGTGTTTTAATTTCTCTGTATAATTTTACAGTGAAATTCTTAAATATTGATTTTTATTTAAATTTTTACAGCTGTTATTTGCTATATTAATCTGAAAAATATATGATCATTTTTATATGTATAGGTTGTTGCCATTATTTCTTCTTGGATTGTTATATCTTATTATACATTTTTATATTTTCTTAATGATTTTCGGTACTCTTATGTTTGAATCCTATACTTTAATATATTTTTATTTAAAATAATTTATTATTCCGACATTTATAAATAAATAAATATATACATTTTTAGGGATTTTAAGATAGTAAAAATTAAACAAACTGCAATGGTACTTAAATATTAAATTGATTTATCTACCATTAATAACCCTGATTTGAAAATGACTAATTAAAAGAAAGTTATAGTACATATTTCAAATTGTCAATTTATTTATTAGGTCTTAGACTAGTATCATTGTTATTATATTCTTTTAGTTTCATTAAACATTTTATTTTTATGTATTATACTTTACCTATATTTGATCTTCTAACTTCTTAATTCGTTTCTAATTTATCGGAGATATCCACTTTACCTATTTCAATTATATTATTATTATTATTATTATTATTAATCTTTTCTTTTTAATCATTTTAAAAAAAGTAATTTGTATTTTTGTCCGCGAGATATTTCAAAGATTACATATTAAAACCTAACATTAAAACATATTTTAATAATATGATATTTATAATATATATTTATAGCGATATAATATTTATAATATGCAATTTGTAATTTATAGCAATTTTAAAGCATTCGTTACTTTGTTTTTTATTTTTATTTTATTTTACTTTGTACGTGCGTTATTTATTTTAGCTATTAAATTAGAGGGAAAAGAAATAAAATTTTTCATCTACAATATTCTTTTATTCTTTATTTATTTATTTATTTATTTTATGTATCACTTGTTCAAAAATTCGATATTTAATAAATTTTAATTTTTAAATAATTTTTTAAATAATTTTTTAATAATTATATTTTTAATTTTTTAATAATAAATTTTTATTTTTTTACACACATTTTCCTTTGTTAGCATATTTTTTAAACATTTCTTTATTAATTTTGAAGATACAAATACATCATCTCAATATTATATACATTTTTACACAATTCATTCCTTTTGTTATGATATTCACGTATATGTCTAATTATTTTTTATGTTTAAGTGATTTTTTTCCCTTTATTAACACATTAAATAATATTTTCATTATCTTATTCATAATTTTAATCATAAGAATTTTGTTGCTGTATTAATATTATTTTAAATATGACATCTTCATTGTTACGTAATAAACTCTAAGTTTCTTTCTTTCTTTCTTTTCTTTTTTTTTTTTTAAATAATAATTTAAATAAAAATATTTTTATAAAATTTACACAACTCATTTCAAGTTTTACTTTTGAACTCTTGTTTTACATTTTTATATTTTATTACATATAACTTTTTTCACAATTACCATACCATTTCTGTTTAGCATTAGAACATCTTTAAATTTTGCATTTTGAATCTATCATTATTGTTAAAGCTTTAATCGTTTATATTATTATTATTATTATTATTATTATTAAATACGTCTAGCGTTAAGATTCTTGAAAATAATTTTATATATAAAAAAATATCACTTCATTTATTACTTTATTCATTAATTAATTAATTTCAATCCAAATACTTTTTTATTATTATTATTTACTTTTAGTATAGTTTAGAAAAAAAAAAAAAAAAAAAGAACGAAAAATCATGCGGTACGCATTGATTATTAACACTTTTCCAACTGTACGCACTTGTTGTATCGTATAACTTTCAATACTCTTTGCCTATGTTATCGTACAATGTAGAGACAGAAGGACTTAAGGGCATACATATAGACTAATTAAATTCATAATCTTAGACATTGTTGGAAAGTGTTAAAAATTCTTAACGCAAAAGAAAATGCAGCCCTTAATGTATATGAATATTTTAATGCAGCCGTGTATATCTGATGGTTAAACATTTCATATTCTATACAAAACATTATTTCAGCATGTTAACAATAAATGACATTTTCTTCATGATTTTTGTCGTTGAAAGTTATTTAAATGTGATTTTTAAAAATGTCTGTCTAAAACGCAATGCATTGGCATTTTTTGGGGTGTCCCTGTACACAACCAGCTATACAGGACCTATTAATGTAATTTTAAATAGGAAACATTTTCTAATGAACATGGATAAAATATACCTTTTTTAAAAAATTCTGAAAACATTTACGGATGTTGGAGGCGGGCAGACTGTCAGATAGACAGATGGTCAATCTTACAGACAGATACACAAATTCAAATCATATTTACTTTAAAAATTCTTAGAAAGTGTTAAAAACGTTTAATGTAAATGAAAATGCAATTTCAGAAAATTTTCAATAATAGTTCTAATGTAAATGAATATTTTTGCGTGACCCTGTAAATCTTAATGCTAATCATACAATATTCTATAGAAAACATTCTTTTGTGCATATGAATAACATATTTTAATTTCATCAAGATTTGTGAAAAGTAAATGTTATTAAAATAGGGTTTATAGAATACTTTCGGATGTCCCTGTATACAAACTAGTTGTGGTATTTCCTCCATTTTCCATAGAAAACATCCGATAGTGTACTTGAATAACATATTTCAATTTCATTAGGATTTGTGTAAAGTAAAGGTATTAAAATATGGTTTATAGAAATACCTCACATAGAATGCAATGCTTTGGAATACTTTCGGGTGTCCCTGTACAAAAACCAGTAGAAGAATTCCCTCCATTTTCAATAGGGAACATCCGATAGTGAACTTGAATAATATGTATCCTTTTCAAGAAATTCCATGAATATTTACGGGAGTTAGAGTGTGGAAAGACAGACAACCCGTAGTTATTAATACTTTTCAGCCTTGTTGAAAAGCATTAAAAAGAATGATCAATGGTAATTTCAAACATAATTTGAAAACTCTTAAAGGGCATTTAGCAAAAAAAAAAAAAAAAAAAAATTACTTAAATACTTATAGAGATATTAATTCCTATGATGTTGTATATTTTATTCTTGTGAAGCACATGGAGTTTTTCGCATTAATTTGAAATGCATTCTACTGTGTCTGTCTACATTTCCCTTTATGAAAATCCTTTAAAAAATATGACTTTAAAAAATGTTTCTGGGATTTTAATAAATTATAAATAAAATTATAAAAATTTATGGTTGATTTATTCTTCATATAAAGAAAATAGTTTTTATTTATGTATAAAGTTTGAATATTTCTATAACAAAAAAAAAAAAAAAAAAAAATCCTATACATATCTATTAAAAGTTAAAATTTTAACACCAATTCTAATTTAAGCATATTTCATTAGGTTTCCAATTTCACTTGCGATTTGATTACACAGGTCTACCAAAATAATGTAGGCAAAATTTGGTTTGATAATTTTAGCCGAAACGTGTGTTTTTGGCGTACTCAAACTGAAAATGAAACCAGTTTTTCTTTATCACATATAGATGTTTACCAATACAGGATACTTACCGACACAATTTCTTTATTTTCGGTAGTTTACAGTACGTTTCCACGATTAATTATAATTAATCATGGAAACATACTATAAAAATTACCACATAATTATATTGGTGAAAGAGACACAAAATAAATTGTGTCGGTAGACACCCTGTATTGACAATGACAAAAATCTATACGTGATAGGGAAAAGATGTTTTAGTTTCGGTTTCAGCACCCCAGGAAACATAAAGATCAGCAATCAAAATTTTAGAATCAAAAATCAAAATTTTAAATGTAGGCCTGTGTTATTTACTTATTTTCTTTTTTCTGATATTTCTTCTTTTTTTCTTTCTTTTCTTTTTCTTTTTTCTTTTTTTTTTTTTTTTTTTTTGTATTAAATGCATACGATTTTAAATTATTATATATACACTAACAAGTCGAGATATTTGAAATAAATGATAATTATTATTCAGCTTTTCTGAAAAAGTTTATCTTCTAGTTTTTAGCGATAAATTCTCATTAAAGCAATCCTATGCAAATGACATACATTGAATAAAATTCAAAATACATTAAATTGAAAACATGCATAGAAAAAGTAATGTAGTCAATACATAATGCATTTTTGTACCCTTATTCTTTAATATATATATATATATATTTATAATATTCACTTATTTTATTCATTTCCGTAATTCTAATTTTTCTTTTAAATTTTGTCGAAATGAATTATACATTTCACAATTTTTGTTTGTCCTACATTCTTCTTCCAGACAAAATGAATTTCATCAGTATCAAAAGAGTTTGATATAAAAGTAGTAAATAACATTCAATTTAACGTACTTAGTAATATCTAAATTACTTAACGTAAATTTAAAGTTTAACATGCTAAAGTATATTGAATCGATATGTATATATTTTTTATAAGTGAAAGCAACAATTAACTATTTAAACTATTAAAAAAAAAAAAAAAAAAAGAACTATAGATAAAATATTTTATTCAGGGGTTGATCCAGGCTTTAAATATTGAGGTCTATATTTTGGTGAAATTTTTTTATCTGTTTTTGGGAGATTAAAAACTGTGTAAAACGTTTCATTTAACAGTCATTGTATGTAATGTTTAGTATCAAGTTAATAGAGTTTTGATGAACCAAATTAAAGCAATAATTAAAAATAGTAATAAAAATAAAAATACTGAAAACATGGACAATTTTTGTAAAAGGGTCACACCGAGAAAAAAAAAAAAATATGCCACTTTCATCTAGAACGAATAAGTGGTCAGTTTCTAAATCTCTAAACTAGAAATATAGATTCCCAAGCTATGTGTATAAGTCACGCCAATAAACTGAATAGACGAAATGATCGAAAATTTCTAGTCTACACATTTCTAGATGGTTAAACAATATTCTGAATGTTTTGTATTGCGAGAAATTCTCGCTTGATTTTCTAGAATTAGGTCATAAACCAAAATTATAGTTGCTAAAACAAGCCTCTTGTATTCACATTTATTTGCAAAGATTTTTAAATAAGTTTGTCCTCGATAATATAGGCAAATGCTTTAGAATTCTAATAGGGTTTTCTAGAATTCGCTTTCAAAGGGGACTAGAATTTATAGGGATGACATGGAACTATTTTTACTAGAACCACAAGCTAGATTCTAGATGTCAGTTATAGAATTTTTTCTCAGTGCCATTTTTATAAAACAAAATCTTGTAAAAGGCAAATTTTATAGATTTGAATTTTGTGAAGGGTTCCCTTTTATAATGTGAAATTTTTTGAAGAAGCAGCAAAAGGGCCTCAATTTTTGCTTGGATCGACCCCTGTTATTATTATTATTATTATTATTAAAATCAATTACATTGAAACGAATTGAAGGAATTGGAAGGAATTGCATGCAATTCTTTTTATTGAAAGTTTAAAATTTACAAATAACTAAAAATAGCTGTTATAGTTCTAAAAACAGATTAAAAATTCTAGTAACCTTCACTCTACTCATTATGCGATTAAAAGCTTTAGCGAATATAGCTTTGCTTTCAATAAAATACAGGATTTCACTGCCACTCAAATGGGAATTAATTATTGTTTCCGAAATAGAGCGCACGTAAATAATAAGGTTTTGTGCCTCGCTTCAATGATTAGAATTTGTTCAGAAATAAAGGTTATCGTGTATCAGGAGAAAATAATACGAAAAAATGTAAATACTTGTGGTATAATTAATAGGTCGTTTTATAGGGTTGAGGATTTTTCTTATTCAAATTCTCAAGCTGCGTTGCTATTGTTCAATGGCTTTCAATTATGATTGCAAAGAAAAGAAAATGTTATTTCTTATGAAATAACTTGTATTCATTTTTATTATTTTACTGTTCTTTATTAGTGACCTTGTATATTTGTATATATAACAAAAGAAATGAATTACAAGGCTTAAGACATCAAAGTTTGAAAACATATTTATGTATTTAACTTTTTAATGTTCATCGTTTTCACCTTGGAACCAAACCAATGTTTTAATAGGCGAGACGTACCTAACCCTCGACGATAGCCTGAGGACCCATAGGCCCGACCCCTCCCCAGTTTCGGTTGACCTTATATTCCTTCCAGTGTTAGCCTTTTTTCTACTTCTTCTTCACACACTTGTGATTGAACGTTCTATATGCATGAATTTTTCAATATATTTTCCCTGTTTTAATCGATTTTTATTAAATACTTTTTTTTTTAGCTTACATTCTCTGTCATAAACCTTCTGCCGAATCCGGGTTGAAAACGGAAAAAGGGGAAAATAAATTAGAAATATCAGTCCTATCGTTACAAATTCAGTACCAAATGACAGAAGTGATTTTTCTGAATCCAGGGGTGCAAACAGTTTTTCGACTCGACGATTAGATATTTTTTAATTAACTAAAGTATGGAATTTAGGTGGAAACACTTCATTTTAATTCCTTTCAGTCATTTTAAAAAGCAGGTGGTTTCGGCACACAAAAAAATTCGGTACAAATTCGGCACCAAATGAAAGGGGCAATTTTTCTGAATCCAGGGGTGCAAACAGTTTTTCCACACGACAATTAGATTTTTTAAAATTAACTAAAGTATGAAATTTAGGTGGAAACACTTCATTTTAAACTTTTCATAATTTTTAGTGCGAATCACAATAGAAAAAGTCTTTAATTAAAATAATAATAATAATATTTTATTAAACTTTTGTTCTTTAGTATAAAACAATATAATAACAGTACAAAAACATAAAGAAGCACACAATTAAGTAAGAAATATGAATATTTAAACGAAATAAACAGAACAAACAAATTCCACAAAAAACATTGAGGTCATAATCAAATGTGGCCTTTAATTTTGGGTGATAAGAGTACGATGATTCAAGTTACTGATAGTGTAATACTAAAACGCAGCATAGCCTTCGATATATCACCCAGAGAGAAGAATAGTAACCCAACAGCGTCCTATATTAAAAATATATAGCGAAGAAAAAAATTGTACTAAATTATGTCATATTTTAGTATAAATTTGACATTATTCATGACATTATTCTTGACATAAATAGAAAAAAAAAAAAAAAAAAATCCACGATTTGTCACTATATAATATTTCTCTAACGTGGACCAGTTACAATTATTTTTTGTCGAAACAATACGATAGTGGTGTAATTAATAACTCGAAAATAAAAGATAATATTTAAAATTGAATAATATTTAAAAACGCGGACTCAGCTCAATGAACTCTAAGAAAAAATGACAACATTCGTCTGATGACATTATTTTACGGAAAAAAAAATATTTTAATGAGTTCCTTTCCAGAATCTTTGCAAGCGTCATTTTAAAACTAGCTACAGTTTAAAGATATATACAGAATAGGAATTATTATCATAAATCGACTAAAAAATACAATCATATAATCAAAATAGGATTTTTTTTTTTTTTTTTAAACAAATAACTATACCAAAATTAATAAAAAATCATCGCCAACATGGCAACAAAAAAATGTAAAAGGCGTCGTGGGAGTCCTACACTAAAACTGTACTGCCTGTAGAAGTATGAAAACTGGGTCGTAAACTATGAATTTTATTTTGAAACCTTCCTTTGAATGATTTTAGTTTCACAACAATATTAATTTAGTTCTAATAATAATTTGGCTTCTGGTAAATTAAATTTTTAATTAGGTGGTGAAATTGGTATAATATTTATCAGCTTCAAATTTTAAAGGTAAATAAGAAAAAAAAAAATAATAATAAAGTGCGAAAATTTCGTACAGGTTTGCTAGTATTAGTTAAATCTTTTCTCTGAACCTATCTGGGGATCGAAAAGTTAGAGCTCGAGCCTTCAATTGCGAGGTATCGGGTTCGAATCCTGGTTCGGCCATAGATTTCCACTGTGTTTCGGAATCCCCTTTAAGTCGTATTTCACGGTCTAATGATCCTTAGTATGCAAAATGTAGCAACCCAAAATCGTTTTCCTGATCATGAGTATTTTATTGTCTGATGCAATGGTATCTAATCACTTTTATAAACAAAATAAATTACCACATATGTTTTTTTATTTTTTTTTTTTTATTTTAAAGATATAATTACGAAATAAAGATATTTAAGTAGTACACTAATTAATTCAGGGCATATGCATTAAAAAGATTATGATAAATCCAAATAAACTCCGAAAGAAGTTTAAAGCATTTTTGGGGCATTTTTCTTGAGAGGAAAAAAAATCTAAGATTTAATTTTTACTGTCAAAATAAATAAATAAGCATAAATAAATGAGAGAGAAAGAAAGAAAGAAAGAAAATAAATAAATTTATAATGGTGTAAAAGGGAAGTGCACAATTAAGTGAAACCGCAAATAAATATTTTGAACATTCTACGGGTAGTTATTTTTTAGTTATAAGAGATACACACATACAAGCATACATACAGTTGGTAACAAAAGTGTCCGAACACTAGCAAAAATTCCTCTATAAAAAAAGTACACACGTACTGAAACTTTGTTCAATTGTCCATTTTAAATTATATTGTTCCTTAACTCTCTCTTTCACATTTTTATTATTCACCTGTGTCTAAAAGAATAAGTTCAATAAATTCCAATAATATTTTTTGCACAATTTAAATGCAGAATAAAATAAAAAGTTTATCTTCTTAAACTAACTGATATTTTTGTTAAAAAGAAAAAGTAGACGAAATAAAACTTGAGCTCGCAACATACTGAGCCTAGTCACGACAATTTTATTATTCTATTAACTAATCGTGAAAGCAACAGACAACTAATTTACGCTCAACAAAAAATGTGCGGAATCAATAGACACATTCACCTAAATTCTTTGTTAACATTAATGCGACCTCTGTTAAAAAAAACGTTGGGGGAAGGTAAACGATATTTCATGCTTCGATGACGCGGTCACGGTTACATAGATTTTACATTTTACGCGATATTGTTCTTTTAACATTTCTTGTCAATTATCTCTCTTTTTTTGTCGTAATACTTTGTTAATATTTTTTCCAAGGTGAGGTATTATTTAATATATAGAGCAACGACTTACTTTTACTTAATTTCTAATCGGAATGTAAAACTTTTTTTTTTTTTTTCTTTTTTGTTACTGGTTCCGATTTTCGAAAACATTGTGTTGGATATTTTGGTTAGATTAAGATGGGAGGAGACCGTTTTAGTTTCAAACAATGTAGATAAATGGAATAAATTAGAACTGTCACGAAATAAAAGTGGCGTTCAGGAACCGGAATATAAGAATTGATAGAATATGATTAATGTAACAGAACTATTATTTAAAGAGAAGCTAGAGGCCAAAACATAATTTGGACACCCCCTCCCTTCCTATAAGTGAAGATACAAATTACTTCCTGAAAGGGACTGATAGAGCAACAACTTGGATGCTCCAGATTTATTATCACATTAAATCATCTAAACAATTGTAAACTGTTTAGAGGGTGGAAATTTCATTTTCTTTAAAGAAAACCCGTTAATCAAATGACGTAATCGGCCCATTAAGAACTCGTAATTATATTAGTTATGAGTAACACTATAATAATTAAATATGGCTAAAATTTTAATACTATTAATGAGTAATATTTTATAGCCTAGCTAAACTGTTCTTAACCGGACTATTATAAAGCATATAAATATTATTATTTAAATCCTATTATAAAACACATAACCTTTACATATCATATAGTTATTATCACTTAAATATGTTCAGCCTATTATAAAATTAAAATAATTATATTAGTAAATATATATATATTAATATATTTATCAATAATATTAACATTTGAAATGCTATAAGATTTTTATTTACATAACATTAAATATGCATATATATATTTACCATTGATAACGATATCGCTGACTGCAGGGAAATTTCAAAATTATTTTCTTAATTTCTTATTTCTGTTTAATTATCTTGACTTGTTACAACATTTTCTGATTATTTATATTTCATTTTTGTCCATGTTACGCATACAATATAGGGTAAGTGCACCAGGGATTGACACTTTTAGAGCAATCTCTGATGTTTTCAATGTTCTAGTCCTCAGAAAATATTTTTAGAAATCTTAAGTTAGTGCATATGGCATGAAAGACATTCAGAATCACATATAAAAATATATACATGTGATAACGATTATTATTTTTTTTTAATGAATTTTTATTTGACACCCACTCAATGTTCCAGTAATTGACACTGCCAGTTTTTTCCTTTTATCAGTAATTAGCCCCCTATGTTCCAGTGTTTGACACTGCTAGTTATTCATTTTACCAGTTATTAGCACGTTATGACCCAGTGTTTGACATAAAATATTAAAATTCTTATCTGTAAAATATATGATTTTATTATTTTTCTTATTTATTAATTATTTCGGGATAGATGTCAATTACTGGAGCACCTACCCTATGCATGAATAATAACTGTAGAACTAAACCCCACCAAAACTCTTCTTCTAACTGTTTAACATTTGTAGCAAAACTTACTGTGTTTATTTGGACCATTTTATCAATATTCACTAATTGATTTAAATTCATTATTTTTCTGTCACGAAAATAGTAAAATAAATTATATAAAACCAGATTTGGGGATGAGCAAAAATATAAATATTTACGCAATGTTGAAAATGCCTATGTAAAAAATATTAAAAGAAAACTGTAGTTAACTTACCGAAATTGCAGTTTGCTTAAGAGCAATAATCCACTTTGTCCTTCTGCACTGATGACGGTACGCTTAATGCTACAGAAACTGCAGTTTACTTTTCATATATTTTTTTACATTATAAATTATACATTATAAATTATAATTATGTTATAAATATCGTTTGCTAACGTCTTTGATATTTTGTTTTAACTTGTTTGCCTCCTTTGGAAGAGTGAGGGGTAAAAAGTAAAGGTGAAATATTCATTTTCTAAAAGTCCTAAAATTGCAATTCAGTTAATGTTGTATGAAATAAAATTCAATTCTTCTTCTTGTTCTTTTTTTTTTTTTTTTAAGGGGTTTTATATAAAACCATTCAACTCCCAAAAACTCTTTGAGTGTGTTAATAATTTTTTAAGCAAACTTATTATTTTTTCTATTGTAGTTTTAGAAAAATTGAATGGATTTTTTTGTTTTTATTTTCTGGCAAAACCATACGCATGCATTCATAGTAGCGTCTGAAAAGTTTTTTAATGACTAACATTTCAAAATAATACTTGTTGATAGAAAATAAAAATAATTAAGATTTTTATCTTTTATTTATATCTAATTCTGACAATGTATTTAAGCATTGCGTCTATTTTATTTTTAAAATATTAAAATCTAATTTATAAATTAAGTTTATGAATCCAATATATAATTATTAATGTTTACTTTTAAACTTAAATTATGTTTTCTTTTATTTTTTATGTACAATATTTTTCCTTACAGGTAAAATTAAAGTCAGAAACATGGGATTAATAAAAGTGTTACTATTAGTTTGCTTAATAGTTGGTAAGTTTACATTTTTTATATTTAATAATAATAATAATAATAATAATAATAATAAAATATTTTAGAAAATACATCTAAAACTTTTTAAATGATTCATACTTATAACATATCATGTTTAATATAATGTTCATGTCTGTATAATTAAAATTCAAGCACTGCGTTTAAATTAAAATATTAATGATAATAATAATAGAAATAAACATAAGTGTTATCCATCTTTAAAAAAATGTCAAGCCTTATTAATTGAAACACTTCGTAAGTCTTTTTACCAGATAAAAATATCTTAATTTTGTTTCCAGACTTTTGAGATAACATTAAGGTTCCTAAAATTATACAATTGCAAATGTATCCAATTACTCAAGCGTTTTACTTGTCAAATATTATTACTTGTTATACTGTGTAATATAAAATATATAATATAAGCTATATAATATACTACATGATATACTATTATATTACTCGTCAAGCACAGTATTTTATCTTTTGTGTATTTCAGTAAATATGGTTATAAAGTATTCAGTTACAATGAGAAAAAATTCTGTAATTGATATCTAGAATCTAAAATGTGGCTCTTAAAAAATCAGTTCCATGTCATCCTTATAAATTCCCTTTGAAAGCGAGTTCTAGAAACCCTATTATAATTCTAGAGCGTTTGTCTATATTCTCGAGGGCAAAGTTACTTAAAAATCTCTGCAAATAAATGCGAATACAAGAGGCGGGTTTCAGAAACTATAATCTTGGTTTATGACCCAATTCTAGAAAATCAAGCGAGAATATCTTGCAATACAAAGGATTCAGAATATTGTTTCACCATCTAGAAATGCGTAGACTAGAAATTCTCGATCATTTCGTCTATTCGGTGTATTGGCGTGCTTTATGCGTATAGCTCTGAAATCTATATTTCTATTTCAGAAAATTATGGAATGGAAGGCTGATTTTTTATACCAACTATGTGAAAAATACCAGAGCCGGGAATCGAACCCGGGCCTTCCGCTTTACGTGCGGATGCTCAAACCGTCGAACTACCTTGGCTGATTACCCGCTAGGCATTTCTCACATAACATTCGTTGACAAAGTCACCAAGTCTGTAAACACAGCTGTATTAAGTGACATTATTAGTCATGGCACAACTCCAATAGACCATGAATTTTTCAATTTAATTTAGAAAAAAATTATTCATCAAGCCTGAAAGTTCATTTCCGAAAATTATGGAGTGGAAGGCTGATTTTTTATACCAACTATGTGAAAAATACCAGAGCCGGGAATCAAACCCTGGCCTTCCGCTTTACAAAAATTAAGCGGAAGTAAAGCGGAAGGCCGGGGTTCGATTCCCGGCTCTGGTATTTTTCAGATAGTTAGTATAAAAAATCCGCCTTCCACTCATATAATTTTCTGAAATGAACATTCAGGCTTGATGAATAATTTTTTCTAAATTAAATTCTATATTTCTAGTTTAGGGATTTAGAAAATGACCACTTATTTATTCTAGATGAAGGCGGTATATATATACATATTTTTTTTTCTCAGTGTACTTCCTTTTTTTAATTTTTAAATAAACTATTTTTCGCATACGAAATTTCCAATTTTTTATCCGATAGAAGTCTTAATTATACGAAGCGACTGCATTTGAATAATAATTAAGCACAGTTATAGCACTGTTTTCTAAAATTATATAAAATAAAACAAAATTGCTTCGACATGTTACTGTAATATTTATTGCATCTTCTAATCATATAAATTAAAATATAAATACCCCCGCATATTTTCAACTGTGTCCACTGAGGGGGGAAGGAGGAGGCTTCATATATACAGCCTTCATATACACACATCTAGAACGGATAAGTAGTCATTTTCTGATTTTTTAAACTACAAATATAGATTTTCGAGTTATGCGCATAAGGTAAATAAACAAAGAAACGTGGATAGACGAAATAATCGAGAATTTCCAGTCCATATTTTTTTAGATTGTGAAACAATATCATGAATATTCTGAATATCCTTTGAAGTGTGAGAAATTCTCGCTTGATATTCTAGAATTGCGTCATAAACCAAGATTATATTTATTAAAATTTCCTTCTTGTGTTCGCATTTATTTGCAGAGATTTTTAAATAAATTTGACCCCACGAGGATATAGGAAAACGATCTAGAATTCTAATAGCGGTTTTTAGAGCTCGCTAGCAAAGGGAACTAGAATTTATAGGGATGACATGGAAGTATTTTTACTAGAGCCAAAATTCAGTTTTTAGGTGTCAATCCCATTTTTTTTTTCAGTGTTTCTGTAAATTGAATACCATATAAATTAAGAATGGAACTTATGTACTTGATAAGAAATTAATTTTTACCATGTTTTTAATAACTTCGAGTCTTGTTTGTTTGTTAATCCGGTACAAATCCTGTAATCGATTTTTAACTAACTTCCCCACTAGCTAGACATTTGAAACTCATAGAATAGCTCAGAACCTGATGACAACGCAATACTTCTAAGACCGATTTTCGAATTTTTGATTGCTTTCTTTTAACTAATTAAAATATGAAAACAATAACCTTCTAATAGCTTTAAAAATCGCCATTAAAATATTAAGGATAATTTAATTGTTGCCAAAATAAATTTACGAGTTCATTTTCTTTCGACATAAAAATAAATACATTTAATTGAACGTGAATGTTAAAAAATTGTAAAAAGTTAAATTATGCATCTCACAAAAATTGACAACATTATCACTTTAAAATTTTTATACGCATTGATAAAGTGCTAATGTAGTTCTATAGTTATGATTCAACAGAAAATTTAAAAACGTGGTACATAAAAAGTTATTTATCTTATAATTATTACTGTTACATTTGTAATACTAAAATTCTGAAAATATTATACAAGAATTTGTAATTTATTTTCTCTCATAATATTTAAATATTATTTTCATCGATATCTAATAAAATGTCTATTTTAACAAAATAATTAATATGAAATCGTTCATTAACAATTGCTTTTATTACATATTGCATTTCATAAATGAAATTAATTGATTGTACTTTATAAATTGTGTATAAGAAATAAATAATACTCTAATGTAGTCCAAATTAAATAATTTGAAAGACGATTTGAATGATGAAGATTTTTTGATTATATACTTTAAAGTTTTAAGTAATGCACTAAAAAATGTGTATTTTAAATAAATAAACATACATTAAATAAAAATTTCAGTTGTTTTAATTTGTAATTTAAAAACTGTTCTTTATTTAGAAACAAAATATTTTAGTATTTTGTTAGTTTAAAGTAAAAATTGCATGTTAAGAAAATTATCAATTAATCATTTAATTAATTAATTAATTAACTGAGTTTATGACTAATTTATTTATTTTCTATATAAACAGGTTTAACTGCAGCTGAAGAAAGGGTAAGTTTTTTTATATGTTTTTTTGGAAGTACATTTTTTAATTTGATTTAAAAATTAATTAACTCAGCATATTTTGAAAAGTTATGCAGTAATATCAGAAAAATATACCATATACTTTACACATTCCAATAGGACATGTATTATTATAATAAAAGAATTATTTACTCAATATATTCTAAAGATATATGTATCATTATGACAAAAATTGATTTACTCAGCATATTATATTCGGAAGAATTACGCATTATTACTACTTTTTCAACACATATCCTTTATCAAAGGAGAAACGGTTTTACAGGTAAAAACGAAAACTCAAACAAAGCAATTGTTGCTTTCCTTACAAAGTTTGTCACGTGTTGCACCAAAAATAATTAAATAAATAAATAAAAATAAGGAATTTCTTTTGCAAAAATTATTATATATTCTTAATCTATATCTCAATATTATTTAAAACACATAAATAATAATAATAGCAATAATAATCATGATAAATTTCTTGTTGTGAAAATTCAGTCCTAAATTATAAATTTTCGAAAATATACCTGGGATAAAGTAAATTTGTTCTTTTTCCAACTTTTTTTTTTTTTTTAATACAGATGATAAAGATTTAAACCTAATAATTATTTAATATTATTTTCGTATATACAATGTAATGATGCAGTTTCAAATCAAAAAAATTTTTTAGTGACAACTTACCTAATAAATATAAAACTTTTTTTTTCCTTAATGTTTTCACTAGTAAAATAATTTTAATTAATATTTATGTAATTAAGGATTTGAACTTGTAACCTTTTGCATAGTAGAATTTAGTTTATTTAATATATATATATCTTAAAGCGATAAATTGCCTGCAGTTTCAACTACTATACATATTAAAATAATATTTACCTTAGATAGTAGTATGTAAGATTTTTTTTTTATTTTTCATCTTATTAAAAAATACATTGTAAATAGACCATTTTTTAACCTTAAAATATTGTGTTCTAACAGGGTAACACATTCAAAATTTGAATGACTCAAACAGTAACTTTTTACATAAACAATAAATGATACTATATTCTAAAATTTTATTTAAAAAATATTACAATGATTGTATTAAAAACTAGCTGACCCGTCCGGCTTCGCACTGATGAACAAATTTTAGTTAAAGATGGATTGATTTGTAAAAAATCAAGAAATATATCAGTTTATATGTTATAGTCAGGCAATATTATTAACTGGAAAGTTAAAATATAATTTTACAATTATTTTTTTTAATTAGTTGTTAAATGTTGGCAATTTTTACTTAATGCTATTTATTTATTTATTTATTTATTTTATAAAAAGAAACATTTCTTTACTCATGGATAAAAAATATTGAAAAATAAACCTATGACATGAAAATGTTTTTGATAAAATTGACGTCATAATAGCTTTATTAATTATTTATTTTTTTATTTCGCAAATATATTTAATTTTTTCCATAATTGATTATTATTTTAATAATGTATATTAAAGGAGAAATCAATAATATGAAACAATATTCGTACAATATATGCTATTACAGAATCTGGTGTGAAACAACCACACGACTTCCCTTACCCACTATTACACGTAATATATACAATTTTTTGGAGATATTACTTGCATTTTTTGAGATTTTCGAGTAAGAGAAACTTGATACACGTATAAAGACTCATACAACAGAGTTTGCATAGCGAGTTAAAAAATAAGGGGAAAAAAATAGATAGTTATTTTTTTAAACACGAATTTCCGAGATCTAAAACTGAACTACCTAATCAGGATGACCGTTAATATTCCTGTAATAAGCACGTAATACTTGAGAAAGGTTATCTAAATTGGATCAAAGAAAAAATTTTCAAGAATACGTTAGAGCCGTTTTTGAGATACCAACTTTTACCAAAACTTAACATACTCAATTATTGACCTAAAAACAATAATTACATACAAAAGGATATTTAATAGGAAGTTAACATGGCGAGTTTGAAAAAAATCCGTACAGGCGTTTTTAAAGGAACGCACTTGCGAAGTCTGAAATTGAGCTGTTTATAGAGGACGCCTATCAATTTTCCTGAACTAAGCAACTTTTCAATCGAAAGGGCATTTAATATATTATTTATATAGCAACTTTGAAGAAAATCATTAGAGGTGTTTTTGAATATGGGCTTAGGGTCCCATTTCTGGTTTTTGATGACCCAATTCCGGTTTTTCAATTTTCACGAAAATTTGGAAAATTTATCTGTACACCAGACCTGAATCACTTGTGAAGTTTAGTAGTTCTATTTTTATTAGTTTTGGAGATATGACAGCCAGAAGATTACACACACACACGTGCACATATACACACACACTGACCAATTGTCAAAACCTATGCAATACTTCCACTACCTACGGTAGTAGGGTAATTGAAGTAAACACACACATCTCGTATTTACTACGATAATATACAGATTTTCGTATTACGTTTTCGATCGCCAAATACAAAAATCGCCAATGACGATAGATATCAAATCTATGCTTTGTTTTCAATTAAAATATTGAAAATTTTAATTAAAAATTTATTTTACCAAAATTTATTATAGCTTCTATCACTTAGAGAGAGACAGCGTAACTTTTGATTATTGAAAGAAAAAAAAAAAAAAAAAAGCAATCGGCTTTTTAGTTCTAGCGATCGTTCTCTACATATGCATACAAACCTTTCTTTTTTTTTATATTAGTATAGCTATAGAGCATAGGTATATTAAATAGGTTTCCAGTCAACATAATGTAACTCAAATAATTAAATGCTATTTACATTTCAGTAATGGCTGTATGCGCTATGTATATTGAGCTACTTGCCATAACTGTTAGTTGCTAAAAATAGTCGCCAAATAAATTTAAACATCTCAATACGCAAGCGAAGTATGACATCACTGACCGCCCGTGGATGCAAGAAAAAGATTTTCCATGTTAATCGCTCATTGGATTTTTTTTTTTTTTTTTTTTTTATTAAAATTCTAGAAGAATTATTTCCCGATTTTAATCCTCATATTTGGGTATAGATATGTATTAGTTATTGTATGCATGCGTTAGATTGAGTTATTTTGCTGTGAAATTGACAAAATTTTAATTTTAAATTTCAAAACTGTCACCCTTGGCGTTTTTTGTATTTGGCGATCAAAAACGTAATACGAAAATATACATGCCAGATGTATATTTTCGTAATATGTATTGTACGAAATATTGTTTCATATTATTCGTTACACTCTTAATGCAAGTTTTTAAAATAACCATGATTTTTGAAAGGAATTAAATTATATTCGCCAGAAAATTTGGCGATATTTTTTTTTTCTGCCAAGGATGACGAATATCAAATCTATTCCGCTGCAACATATTAGTATATTATATCAGATACTTTATTTAGACATTTGAAAACAAATTTGACTTCAAATTATGATAGAATATTTATCCTTTCCCTTTTAATTAGTTTATTAGTTGGATGTTTATTGTGTAAATATCATCCTTTGAAATGAAATGTTTATGTTTTCAATCGAACATGGAAATTTGCCATTTTTTTTTTTCTAGAGTTTTGAAATTTAAAATTCCAATTTTATCAATTTTACAACAAAAACAATTTAATCTAACGGATGCACATGATAACTAATACATATCTATATCCAAATATGGGGATTAAAATGGGGAAATAATTTTCCTCGATCTTTATTATTTTTTTACAAAAAATCCAGTTCACTTTTTATATTATTGTTCGCGTGAAAATATATTTTATTATATGTCTAAAAATAAATTAATTCGTAAATCTTTTTGGCAACAATTATAAATTAAAATAAATAATATCAAATCTGTATATATATATAAATTACGTGTCACGATGTTTGTCCGGGGTAAACTCCTAAACTAAGGAACCGATTTTAATGAAATTTTGCACACTGTGTGCAGTTTGGTCCAACTTGAGAGATAGGATTAGTTTTTATCTCAATTTATTGTCACAATATTGTTTTATTGCAATTATTTGTTAATTATAGACCTTTATTAAAGTTGCTCCAAAATATCTGTGAGTTCCATTAATTTAATTGTTGCCAAAAAAAAAAAAAAAAAAAAAAAAAAAAAAACGAGTTCATTTTCTTTCGACATAAAAATAAATACATTTAATCAAACGTGAACGTTAAAAAATTATAAAAAGTTAAATTATGCATCTCACGAAAATTGATGTCATAATCAATTTAAAGATTTTATACACATTGATAAAGTGCTAATGTAGTTCTATCATAGATATAGTAATATATATAAATCTCTCATCCCCATGTTAGCGTACAAAGATTTTTGATGCCGAAAAAAAAATAAATAAATAAATAAATAAATAAATAAATAAATAAAAGCTTTGGAAACAGCCATTAAGTGGTATTGAAAAAAAAAAAAAAAAAGAAAAAGAAAGAAAAGAAAGAAAGAAATATGAATTTGAAACTGTATCTGGAGTCTTCCATTCCCCTTTAGCAAATAAATTATTCATAAATTTTATTTGCTAAAATATTAGTATGTATTCCCGAGTGTATTCATTCGGGGAAAGACGGCCATATTTTGGTAAAAACGTCGTCTTTTCCCAAATGAAAAGGAATAACTTTTTTCTCCCCAATGATCACTCTATTCTATATATGCTATACTATATCTATGAGCTCTATACGCAAGCGAAGTGTGACTCACTGACCGTCTGTGCAGCCAAGAAAAAGATTTCCTATGTTAATTGCCCACTGGATTTTTTGTAAGAAATTATTAAAAATCGAGGAAATTTATTTCCCGATTTTAATCCTTATATTTGGGTACAGATATGTATTAGTTATCGCGGGTGTTAGATTGAATTATTTTGCTGTCAAATTGACAAAATTTTAATTTTAAATTTCAAAACTCTGTCGCCCTTGGCTTTTTTTTATTATTATTATTATTATTTGGCGATCAAAAGCGTAACACGAAAATATACATGCCAGATGTATGCATTGTACGAAATGTAATATGTATTATTCATTGTACGTAGGTATGACATGTAATATGTATTGTACGAAATATTGTTTCATATTATTCATTACTCTTTTAATATAAGTTGTTAAAATAACCATGATTTTTGAAAGGAATTAAATATTTTCGCCAGATAATTTGGCGATATTCTTTTTTTTTTCGCCAAGGATGACAGAAATGAAATCTATTCCGATGAAAATATTAGTATCTTACATCAGATATTTTATTTAGACATTTGAAAACAAATTTGACTTCAAACTATGATAGAATATTTATCATTTTCCTTTTAATTAGTATATTATTAGCATATTAAAATTTAAAAGCATGGTATATAAAAAGTTTTTTTTTTTTTTTTTTTTTTTTTTAATCTTATAATTATTCTTATCTTAATCCTCAATGTTTCCCATCTTTATTAACTTGAATTTACTATTAAAATTTTAACATACTCAAAAACTTCTCATCACTTCGTTAAAATACACTAAACTTTTCCAAAATCTTTTTCTATTTAAAATGATACATGTATTTACTTTAAATGTCCAATATTTCATAAGATTTCCAATTTTAAAGTTTTAAAATATTTATCAAATTTACTTATTTTTCTAGTTTAGCCTTATTGTTTTCCTTTTTATAACTACAGCTGTTGCCCTCTTTAAAATATTTAAAATGATGAGGTCATTTTATAGTAAAATTATCCATTATAGCATATATTATATTTCACTCCTCCATAAAAATTGATTTTAAAATCGTCTGTTTCTTTTATACTTTTATTTTAATAGAATTTAATTTATATATTAGTCATTTTAGCAATTTTATCCAAAGTAGCATTAGAAATAATATATATCACTTCTCCATTAAAATTTATAGGACCCTACAATAAAATTAATTTGTGCTTAATAACAACACTACGAAAATTTTTATCAATCGCTTCCAAATTTTGACCTAAGTTTCAAATCTCAACCCTGTGGGTTTTTACATCGGCTACAACGTTTTCCTCTTTGTTCGTAAATAATAATTTGACTGTACTAAATAGTTTACAGCCGTATAATTCAACGTATAACTTAGTCACAGCAACGCGTGGCCGGGTCTGCTAGTAATATTATAAAATAGAATTTCTTATTTTATTTTATTTTATTTATTTATTTATTTTTAAATTCCAATTTCGTTTACACACATCAGTTTAAACCACGGAGTAATAAAGACTCCGTGGTTTAAACATTGATGCTTAGATATTATATCATATCATATCAAATTAAATTATTAGAAAAATAAACACTTTTAATTCTATAATGACGTCAGATTTAACGTGTAAGTTTAACAATTAAAAAAGCTTTATATGAATTTCAATTTAATGCACGTGCAAATATATTTCTTTTCTTTTCACGTCAAGATATTTTAAAAACGAAATGAATATGTAAATGTTTCTTTTATGTTGGCAGCAGCTAATTTTTTTAATATTTCATTATTTCCATTTCTATTACGGCTTCTATGGGGATTTTAATTAAAATGCTCAGATTTTAAACTAAAATTTATTTTATCAAAATTAAATATAGCCTATAACAATATGGCATACTGTAGCTTTCGGTCAGTGAAAGAAGTTTTTAAATCGGTTCAGTAGTTTGAGAGATTACCCTCCACAAACAAACAATTTTTTGCGCTTTATATAATGATATAGATAAAAAATAGTGTTAGCGTTTACTGTAAAAACATTATAAAATTATGGTAGGAAAAGATGTTTGTTTTTATTAAACTCAAACCACGTAGAACTTAGCGATATTCTTTTCTTTTTTGCCTTTTTTTACCTCTCTCTCTCTTGCTTTTTTTTTTTTTTTTTTTTTTTTTGTATGTGTATGTGAAATCACGTGCATTAAAAATTTATTTTTTTAACAATATATTATTAAGATTACCAGTTAGGATACAGAACAGTAAGTGGAAGAAATAATACTTTGTCATTAATTGTATAAAATATTCTGCAGTTAAAAAAAAAAAAAAATTAGAAATTATAATTTCTAATTTTTTTTTTTTATATTTTAAAAGCATTGTATTTTTAATTCCGTGCTACCTATAACTCATATAATTTGGTGTTTATATATTATTCAGATAGTTTAAACGTATAACATTAAAATGATTAAATTCATTATTAAAAATGCCTATTTATTAGTGCATTACAAAATTTTACCAAATTCGACTTAAATTGACTTTATTTTCAGCCCAGTCTAATGAACAAGCAAGTTAAAGAAGTGTATTTAGCCCAATTGGCCAGATTCAAACAATGAAGAAACGTATTGAAATAAGAAATACTTACTACTTGTTAACTATTTTTTTTTTTTTAATCAACTTTGGAAAACAATATTTAATTCACTTTACACTTTTGTAGCAATGAACTTTTTGAAAGATGCATACATCAATATTATAAAATTAATTGAGATAAGCGAACTCTGCTAAGTTCCCATATATTTGTTATCATAAATTTAAACTGTAAGGCATTCTTCACTCGTATTAAAAGAAATTAACTATTCTGATCACCCGACACAGTCAGAAACTGAAATGCCCCACCCATTAGGTTACTCTTTCTGCGGATCGATACTTTTACCTTATTCTAATTTGTTGATTAATTTTTTTACGGTAAGTTTCATATTTTAGTTTTCGTGTAATTTAATACCATTTCTAATGGAGTGTAGTAGAGTGGATTTTTATTGTCGCACTACTTCCAGTGGAATAATTCCCATAATGCAAATTTATGTAAAATATTGCCCTATTCTGTCTCATTATAATATAAAAATCTCTGATTTCGAGTAACTTACGAAGTTTTAATAGTTAACGAAGTTTATATGTCAGTATTGTAAATTATATTTTAAAACATGTCTGACATCTTTACGAAGAAAATAATCCTCATAATACTCATTCAGGTGAAATTTTGCTCTCTCCTAAAATGTTAAGAAAATCGTAAATTTCGAATAACTTACAAAGTTTTTCAAATTAGAATGCTGAAAATCACAATAATAATAATAATAATAATAATAATGTTAAAATTTAAAATAGAATCTCCCTTCAATCATCCCACAAGAATCTTCTATCAGTCTTACAAAAAATATAAAAAATAAATAATTTTTTGCACTTTTTTAAGATCTAAATATTTTGTTTCGACCTGTATGTATCCGTAGTACTCTAAAATATTACCTCATAAAATACTCTATAATGGCTATGATGAGATGACATGCATAATTTTTTTAAAATGCATATATCTTTAAAAAGTACTCAGAAGTAACTAAAAATATTTATTTCAAGTAGAATTTATATCTGTATCATAATGCAGTAGATGAAGAGTTAATCTTCATTTCAAAATATGTAAGTTATCAATTTCAGAGTTTTTTAAGACATCCGAAACTAGTTAAAGTGTCTCGATTGTTTAAGGATATTCGCATTTTCTTTTATCTTTAGATTTCATTTCTTTTTTTTATAAAAACACGCATAAATAAAATTTCAGAAGTATAAGAAATTGTTTGCAAAGTTAATACAGTCAAACCTCATTAACGTGAATCTCAAGGAGGATAAAAAATTTGTTCATGTTATCAGTAGTTCATGCTATGAGTAACTAATCTTCATGTAACTAAACTAATCTTTATTTTGACGGGGATTGTGGAAATGTTAAAAGTAATTCACGTTAACAGTGTTCACGTTAACGAGGTTCCACTGTATATATATTTTTTATTTTTAATATTTATCATTATTTTCAAAGAGAAAACGCCAAGCCTATGATGGAAACTACGGAGGGGCAGCTCAATACAGACAACCTCAAGGATATCAGCAACAACAGGCATATGCCCGTCAACCTCCACAGCAACAATCTTATGGCCATCAACCCCCACAACAACAATCTTACGGCCATCAACCTGTTCAACAGTATGCCCCTCAGCAGCCAGCTCATAGACCTCCACCAAGACAACATGCAGGACCAGAAGTAAGTGATATTTAAAAAATTGAAAACATGCCTAAATCTTCAATATCTCACACATAAACAAACTTTACGGACAATAATTGTTTGTATGTTTGAACACAAAATACTTGTTTAGAAACAACTCAATAACAATGAAATTAATCTTTAGTGAATTTCTTTCATAAATATTTAGATTATACCCTGTTAAAAAAAAAAAAAAAAAAAAAAAAAAAACTATAAAAAATGAACAAAAACTGCAGATAAAATCTGAAGGTATTTGGAACAATCCCAGCTATAAAAAGTCTTCAAAAAATAAATAAATAAATAAATAAAATGAAGAAAAACTGCAGATAAACTGAAGGTATTTGAAACAATAATAAGTTTATTGAGAAAATTGTTTAGGAGGGGGGGGGGGGAGTTACCTGCAAATTTTTTGCTTCCAAACTGCATTTATTCTGCAGATTTTATGATTCTTGTTCCAAATACCTTCAGATTGTCACCATTTTTTTTTCTTTTTAATTTTCCTGCAGACAATATTGCCGGCAATCTGAAGGTATTTGGAACAAGAATCATAAAATCTGCAGATTAAATGCAGTTTGGAAGCAAAAAATTTGCAGGTAACTTTCACCCCCCCCCCCCCCCCCCCACTTCTAAACATTTTCCCTTCAAACTTATTATTGTTCCAAATACCTTCAGTTTTTCTGCAGTTTTTCTTTATTTTTATAGTATTTTTTAAGACTTTTTATAGCTGGGTTTGTTCCAAATACCTTCACATTATCTGCAGTTTTTCTTCATTTTTTATAGTTTTTTTTTTTTTTTTTTTTTTTTAAGATTTTTTTTAGCTGGGTATTTGTAAAAAATGTATTCAAATGCTCGTTTTAAAAATCGTTATAGTATTTTCAGTATTATCTTTAAAAGTTTTAAAATTTAAACAAGAATGAAAAATCATGTGATTCTCTAAGATTATTAACACTTTCCAATTATACGTACTCGTTACAACGTTTAAACTTCAATGTACTTTGCTTACGGATTCCCATAAAGAACAGACAAACTAACTAAACTTACAATTATTCTTAAACATTGTTGAAAGTGCTTAAAATGCTTAACGCAAATGGAAATGCAAATATAGCAATTTCCTATTGCAGCCCTAATGTATCTGAATATTTTAGTGTGGTAAAACTTAATACTTAACATACCATATTCTATAGAAAACATTTTTTTAACATATAAATAATAAATATAAATTTTATTATGATTTGTGCAGTTCAAAGTTATTTAAATGTCATTTATAAAAATACGTCTCGAGAACGAAATGCATTGGCATTCTTTTGGGTATCTCTGTACATAAACCAGTTTTGTTATTTCTATACCATTTTAAATAGAGCATTCCACAGTTAATTTGAATAATATATAACAGTTTGAAGAAATTCTGAAAATATTTAATAATAATAAATTAAAATGTACAGTTCAGCTGCGTCACGAGAAATTAATAATATAAATAAATAAATAAATAGACACGTAATAGCAGGAGACTTGGCGTTGGAATATTAAAACAGGAATAAACTACTACGTCAGAAACGCCAAAAAAATTATTGAGGTGCATACAGCTGTTTCGGTAGCCTAAAGCGTGGTAGCCGTCTTCAGTGCAGAAAGCTTTCTTTTTGCACTGAAGACGGTACGCTTTAGGCTACCGAAACAGCTGTATGCACCTCAATAATTTTTTTGGCGTTTCTGACGTAGTAGTTTATTCCTGTTTTAAATAGACACGTAGTTGTAAAATTTGAATTAAGGGATTATGATGTAATTTTTAACTTCTTGGAGCAGCTTGGACTCTAAAATATTGAAATATTATGATGCTAAAGATGACGTCAATTTTAAATAAATAAATAAATAAATATATATATATATATATATATCATGTAAATCGTGTTTAGTAATTTGAACTGGCAAGGAGAAATACATTTGGAAATACATGTGTAAAAATCGCGCTCGAGGACGGTGCAGACCTGCTAATATTATAATAATAATTCGTGTGAATTAGTAATAATTTTTAAAAATTCTATTGTAATTCCATACTTTATATTTTTACCGCATAAATTTATCTTTTAATGAATATTGCAAAATTTAAGTATTTGCTATATTAAAATTAGATGAAAAATCTCCCATATAAAAGCGAAACTTTATTGAAAAAAACTTATTAATATTGACTTTAATTACAGTTTGATTTAACTCAAAAAATTTCTGATAAGTTTTGAAACTATTTTTCTGGAATAAAACATGAAATTTTGAAGAAAACCACATTTAAAAAGAGCGTTCGTATGTAGATATCGTCGCCTAAAAAGTGGAAAATTGTTAGATATTTTACTCTAAAATACTGTCATAATTTTTTTAATAAAAGTTTATTATTACTATTTTTTAATAATAAATAGTTTTTAGAAATATATTAAATAGAAGGAAGGAAGGGGTTGTCGTTATTCAATATTATTAGGACTTATCAGATTATTGTTAGCGACAATGCCAACGTTGTACACTATTGCGAGATCGGGATCAAAGTCTATATGGAGAGTAAAGCCATACATTTATTTACAAGAACTGAAATTTATAAGATTATTATATATTAAGCACATCTTATTTAAAAATGATATTTAACATACGGTCTTGTATTATTTGTGCACACACACACGCTGATTTTCCAGTAGGCATACACAATAGGCCCAGGCTAAAAGCACCCTACATTTTTTTATTTTAAAACATATTTATTTTTTAGTTTTTTATTTAAAATGTCACTTTTTTAATAATTTTTTTTTCTGTTATTTAACAAAATTACTTTTATTACAACTTTCTAAAAGAGTTTCAAAATACAAGTGTTTTTGATGGTTTCAGCTACACCCGTGACTTGATTGGTTTTAATTTAAAAAGAAATTAATCTGAACAGGATAGACAAAACAGGAACTTTTATGAAGGACCAGTTTTCCGAATAAGAAATTTTGAGAAGGATTGGTTTTTTATAAGAAATTTTCTGAAGGGACCGAATTTTTTTCTAAACAGATCTCTGTATTATATTTCAGGGGTCAATCCAAAAGGAATTTAATATTGCTTTATAGTACAGTCGGTAACAAAAGTGTCCGAACACTAGCAAAAATTCCTATGTAAAAAAAGTACAGTTCATATAGTTTTGTTAAATAAATCCTTGTCGAATCCTGCTCTTAGTCAGTGTCAGAACATGATTCGATAAGGATTTATTTAACAAAACTGTATTACGTGTACTTTTTTCACATAGGAATTTTTGCTAGCGTTCGGACATTTTTGTTATCAACTGTACCTTCACAAAGAAATTATCGGAACCTTAACAATTTTCTCAACTGTTACTCTCATCAACAAATCCAAAATATCCCCCTCCCCCCCTTTTTTTTTTTTTTTTTTTTTTTTTTTGGTCACTTTTTCCGAAAACACACATTTAACAATTTATTGATAAGAAGATTCGAAACAAACCTCCTTTTTATCCAGATTTTTTAACTCGGACCTTGCAACACATACACTTACAGAAATGTTCATAAAAATTATTCATTTGTAAAAAGGTATACAAGTTCATTAAATTGAACAGAAAGGAAAGTTTTAGTATCGTCAAGAAATTTTATATCTCTGGCCATAAGCCTCGTTCGGTTATCGATCCTCAATAAAAATGTCCTTGATTTTACATGTTAAAGAACAAAATCAAAGTTAAAACAATCCATGTCTACCGTACAAGAAATCTTTTGTTGTCTCTCTTTTTTTCCCCTTTTATTTTTAAATGTATATTTGACCCAGATCAAAAGTCAAACATCGAGCCGACACACAATCGAAAGTGCACATCCATTGGAGCATAGCCTATCCGTGACACAATGCTTAAGAAATCGGTCACGGGAGGGTGAACAAGACATTTTTTCCACATCTTGATGACAATTTCCCATTCTGAATATAGAGAATACCATTAATCTAAAATTAATGGCAGTTCCTTGAGTAAATTAAAACGTGGAAGAGGAAGAAATGATACCGTTTTTTTCCTACGTGTTATCAGCAGATCTGATAAATCAGTTTTAGATTAGATATTCTAATTAACAGACAAATCTATACTTGTTCGAGGTATTAAAACATTATATTTCGTTAAATAAAATTTCTGGTGTAAAATGCGCTTGTCGCGGTTGGGATTGAGATTGCGTGAATTTAACTTTTTGAAGAGCATGATGGCATATACAAGTATTATATACCATCTACTTTTTATTCCCAACTGATAGGATCCATCCTGTAATTTTTTTAACAGAATTTTGTTTTTAACCCTACAAGGCTCAATTTTTTTTTAGTGCACGACAAAAATATATAGGTTGTAATTAGTGATCAGAAGATAGGGAAAACTTATAAAAATAAAAATAAAACCATATTTTACGGAAAAAGCAACTTTTTAGCTCAACGTACCGTATGGAGAACATACATAAAAATATGATTTACTAATACGTTTACTATTGTAATATAAAAAAAAACAATTTACCTCAGTAAAATATACACTTCGTTATAACACACAGTATTTTTTTTTTTTCCGAGTCAAAACTGTTCAATAACTATTCTTTTCTTATTTTTGAATTCAGACAAACGACTAACGTATCACTTTCATTCAATTTTCACACTGAGTGCACTATAACAAAAACACGAACGACATCTTTAGGTAAAGATTCGTATTACTACATTGCTAAATGTCAGTAGCTTCTATCAAGATGTCAAGAGATGTCGCTACAAATAGTTTTATAGCTATAGGAACGATTAAAGTCGGTGTTCCACATATGGAACTAGGTGCCTTGTAGAGTTAAAACTTAGCGGTAAAAAAATTCCTTATTTCTTTCCTTTAAACTTTGGCTGTAACTTCTGTTCGCTGTCGATATTAAATGAACATAATTATTTTGTGCTTCAAGGAATTAAAAAAAAAATAGAAAATAATATCTTTTAAATCTACGAAATTTGGTAGCTGAAAGTATTAAATTTTATTCTTTAATTTTTTTAAGTACAGTGGTATGGAAAACATACCACATATTCAAGCATTTATAGCGTCATTATATGCTGGCTTATTTTTTCTTCCAATCGTTACTGCAGTTCAAGCACTTGTTTTCTGTTTCATTGGCATTCTTCATTTCGTAAATATAAATAATTTTGTGTTCATGGGTAAAATAAAATTATGTGCATTAAAGAGTTAACATCGCACTTGAGTGGCACAAAAAGGAAATTGTTCACTAACAGCACATATTCTCCAAATGACATCATCAGGATGTCCTATGGGTGAAAAGGACGTCTGTGGACATCCTATGGACATCTTCAGGATGTGGAAAAGGGTGTTGTTAATTTTGATGGTAAAGTATTTACCCTTTGGGGTAATCTGGAGACATGCCATTACAATTTTAGATCCACCGCGGACCGGATGACTCTCTCGCTACGTTAATCCTAGATATATTAATTTTATGAACATGAAGACATTGCAGCCACGACTGATTTCAAGTACGCCCGCTACTATTTATATACACGATGATCTTTTGTCAGTTGGAGTATCGAACCCAGAAACATCCGATTACTATCTAGACGTTTTGCTGATGGGGCTACTGTGTGCGTCAGACCTGCAGATTATGTACAGAAAAATTACTTTCTGGCATTAGAAAACATCCGACATTTGAATATAAACGTAAAATTTTATAAAGATACCAAGGTTTTGATAATTAAAGCATTTTCAAGTTATGATGAATAAAACCTCGGTAAACAAAACAAGTTAAAGATACTTTTGCAAGGCTCGCAACGTTCCTAAAATTTTACGCTCATTTTATTATATTATCGCCACTATTTTAGAACAGTCATTTATTAGATTATTTATTTCATTTATTTTAGCATTAAAACATCCAAGAAAAATTTCTTTTTTGACGATAGTGGTGACAATATGATGAAAAGAACGCTACATTTTAGGAACGCTGTGTCAGCCTTGATTTTTGTGTGCTTCTAGAAGGGAACACAAGTACCTTCACCACTAAAAGGAATCGTTTATACAACTAATAACGAAATCTGAGTTTGTGGGGAAAAGAGCAAATGACTTTCTTCGGTAATTGATGGCTAATTATTTTTTTCTCTCTGAGGGATTAACATTATAATAAAATTATTTGAAAAGTAAAGGTATTTCGATACGGTTTCGAGTCAGAAAAGGAAAGTGACCATTAATTGCGTTTTACAATATGACGTAATACAGTCGAACTTCGTTAACGTGAATTACATTTAACATGAAGTGTTTCCACAATCCCCGTCAAACCTAAGATTAATTTAGTTATATGAAGATTAGTTACTGATAGCATGAGCTACTGATAACATGAAAAACGTTTTTCTCCCTTTTGAGGTTCACGTTAACGAGGTTAGATTGTATTTCTTTCTCTTTCTTTTCTCTTTAAAAAATTTTTTTTCTTCATAAAAATCTGTACATTTAAAAAAGTTTTGAGTTATTCTTAAACTAATTATATATATAAGTGATATTTTAAGAAGAATATAGTGCCGGCAAAAAAAATGTTTACACTTGAGCAGCAAGAAAAAAACTTTACATGCTCAATTGCCGTTCCCGCCATAAAAATGTGTCGAACCCCAGTGATGACAGTGTTGATAGGATAGGGAGAGGTCGTCTGTGATCGACAACATTACGTGTCATCACTGGGGTTCGACACATTTTTATGGCGGGAACGGCAATTGGCATGTAAAGTTTTTTTGCCGCTCAAGGGTAAACATTTTTTGTTTTTCTTTGCCGGCACTGCATATTGTATGGAATACTTGGAAGACCATGGAAAGAAGGAATGCAAATGTAAATATGACTTACATAGGCATAATGAAGTTTTTAAATTAGAATGTTGAAAATTAATTGTGTTCTTGCAGCGTCATAAGTAATATTTTAAAACTGGCCCGACCTCTCTGTGATCGTTTGTTTTTGAGATATCGTGTACATAGGCACTCAAACTAACATACTAACAAACTAACAGACGCCATGTCAGTTTTATTATTTCAGCATTCCTCACACCTGAAATTGTGCAAAAAAAAAAAAAGTCAAAAAACCGAGGTCGGAAATTTTCACGATTACCTAAATTCCTCATACTTATAGTATAATGGGGTACTAAAAAAAAAAAGAAAGAAAGAAACGTTACAAAAATAAAGCGAATGATAAAATAGACGTTTAGAATGTCAAACAATCGAAAGTGTAAGATGATTTTATTAAGGAAGAAAATAAATTGCTTGACATACTTGGATGAACTGGATCACTTCTTTATACAAAATTGTCTACCATTGTGTAGTACTAATCTTTCTTTTTATAACTAACAAATAACGGTGGCGAGGGAGAAAAAAAAATTTCCTTGTTCAACCAAGCTTTCCTGTCTGTTCCCAACTGTCAAAAGAGTTGAGAGATTATCGTTTTGAATCAAATGAACTATTTCAATCACATAACAGAACATGCAACTGCTGGTGTGATACTTAATTATTTCAATTGTTGTAAACGAGTTGGTGGCAGACGATGTTGGTCGATTTCGTGACATGGTTCCAGATAAAACATTCTTTGAAATTAAAGTAGACCAAGTGTATAGGGTGCTAAATAGAAAAGAGTTGTTGTATTTTTAGACATTTAATTATATTTTTAAGAAGAAAATAATGAAAGAAAAATGGGAAAAATAAATATATACATACGTACTAAATTGTAAATACATATATTAAAAAAATACTTATACACCCCGCGACAAAAAGATAGGAACAAAGGGTTTTTTCTTTGATTTTTCATAAAATAACGTTATCTAAATTGTGCTTATCAATTATTATTATTATAAAATAACACTATTCCTATAGACTAATTTTTGTTTTAAGACTAATTTAGAAAAATTTTAAGTCTAAAATTTTTCTAATTTAAGACTACACAGCGCGACAAAAAGATAGGAACAAAGGTTTTTTTTTTTTTTTTTTTTTTTTTTTTTTTTAATTTTTGAATACGATTATTTTGAATATGAATATTCTGAATATGATTCAAATATTTAATATGTTTTTGATATGATATCATTTTGTTATGATAATAAATGATCAGCACAATTTAGATAATGTTATTTTATGAAATATTTAAAAAAAAACCCTTTGTTCCTATCTTTTTTTCGCGGAGTGTAGTCTTAAATTAGAAAAATTTTAGTCTTAAAACTTTTCTAAATTAGTCTTAAAACAAAAATTAGTCCGGGGATAGTGTTATTTTATGATAATAATAAATGATAAGCACAATTTAGATAACGTTATTTTGTGAAAAATCAAAGAAAAAACCCTTTGTTCCTATCTTTTTGTCGCGGGGTGTATGTATATGTGAAATTATAATTACAGCAGTTGTCGTCACACAGAGGATTTTAACAAGTTTTGGTGAAAAATCGAAAGTGAAGCATGGAAAAACAGGGGTGTAACTGAAATTCGGTTCTCAAAAACGGCTGTAACAATTTTCTTCATGTTTGCTGTGTAAAATTCCTTTTAGATGTTCTGTCGTCAGGGGCGAATTTAAGTTAGATTATGCCCTAAGTCATTTCGCTGTGATGCCCCCCCCCCCCTCTCATATTTTGAAACATTACGAATATGTATTATAATTACAAATATAATATATTTAAGGAAAAATACATTATTCTTCGATACATGAATCGCTGTGCAACGCTGCATATAACAATCAGTTCATAATTAAAAAAATTAAAGAAATTATTATATAATCATTTTAACAAAATAATTCTACTCATGAAATGAAAATATATTTGAATCGTAACAGGGATCTTTCAAATTCGTTTGTATCATCAAATGAAAACCTAATCACTTTCGAAATCCAGTTACTTTTTTATTTAAGTTTATGCTTAAAATTAACTCATTTTTTAAATTTTAATAGGCTTATAAATCTTGCCACGGGCTTCGTGGACCTAAGCATAAATTTTGCCACGGCCGTTCCATCGCTCTAGCATAATCGGAGCATTTTGTAGTTACATACGACGTATGTAACTACAGGTCCATCGATCAATCATACGATCATACGATCGTTGACAGGTCCATCTGATCAATCATACAGTTATACACTCACTAGTCTATATCATGCGTTTCAAACCAGTATTTAAAAATCAGTGATGTGTGAAAATGGCTTAAAAAGTGTTCTTACAGTTATTGAAATTCCAATTAATTTTCAATTTTAATTATCTCTTAAGCCAGAGTTCTTTTTAAAATTTTATTCGCCTCCTCGTTCAAATTTTAATCACTTGTAAAAATTTGGCGCCACCAATACACTGGCGCCCCTAGGCCCAGGCCTAAGCCGAAATTAACCCCTGTCTGTCGTATGTATTACTTGGTTACTAGAGAAAAATTAATAGGCGTCCTTATGAAGTCAGATCATTTTACATTTGCTACCACACTATCTTCAAGGCGAAAAAAGATTGAACAGTCATTCTAAATTTAAGGCAGTTCCTGACTAAACTGATAAAATTTAGGATATTACCACAGAAAATAGCAAGGGGAAAAAAAGAAAAAAGTTGCGAGTTTATTATGAAACTATTAAGTTGTGACTATCACAAAACATTCTTCTATATTATTCTACATAACAGTTACTGTTTAACATGCGCAAGCGTTTAATCATAGCTTCTCATTCTAAAGATTTTACATGTGGAGTTTGGTGCAATTTGAATCAACAGATGCTCAGAATTATATACAAAAGAATCAGATATAGCCTTACCGTTCACGACGGAAACAGCAGCATACCAGCGCAACCTATCCGCCGATATGCACCCAAATTGAATAAACTTGTTTTATAATGGCGCTGTCACATGTTAGATTTGGTTCAATTATACACAATAAAACCTGAGTTATAGCTTTCCCTTAAACTGGAGAAATAGCAATATAGCAACGCTACCTTTTGAGCGATTCGCACCAAAAGTTGATACAGTAATTTATGATTAGGTGCAACTAAATAAAATTTGTATGGAATTCTATGCAGTATTTCTTGAGAGACAGTTGACTCAAAATTTTTGCCACACACAGACAGAGATTTTCTAAAATGACCAAATCGTGTTCTGGAAATCCAATGAAAACCGGAAGTCGAAAATTTTTATGAATTTAATACCCTTTTCTATTGGATATAGAAGAAAGTTATAAAGAACATTAAGAGAGTTAAGTATAAGAGTAAGAGTCATGAGAGTATAGTAGTGAGCAATGAAAATCGTTAAAGCCATTTTTTAAATACATACCTAAAGTCTCACTTCCGGTTTTCCAATTTTCATCGAAAGTTGGAAAAGTCATCTGCAGGGCTAATTGTGACCTTCCTTTAAAAATCCTGAAATTACACGAAACAAAAAAAAAAAAAAAAGGGGGGGGGCCAGAATGTGATTTTTTTTCTCTCTCTCTCTCTCTTTTTTTTTTTTTTTTTTTTTTTTACGATTGTTACTAATAAAATACCTGTAAGTTAATGTGAATCTAAAAATATACTTTTAAGTTACAAAAGATATCCTAAAAATTCAATTAAACAACAGTTTTCTCCAAACATTCCCTGTAAAATAATTTTAAAAAATCATGAAATTGGGAAATATAGTAAGCAAAAAGTCCTGAATTCATGGAAAAATCCTACATACAATCACCCCTACATTTGTACAATAGACCTATCTTAATTTTGAAGTTTCGTTGTTGTATTTTTACCAATTTAAGAGAGATAATAGTCAGAAGATTCCACATACATACATAGATACTGACAAATTTAACAGGGAGCAGCCCCCGCTCATCGCTATTAGAGTGATGTTGAGCGATTCAATGTCGAGACAAAGGGGACTACTCCGCGGTTTATTGAAAATAAATAAATAAATAAATACAAAGTTTCGCCAGGCTTGTATCCCAAGACCGACAAAGGGTGAGAGATATTAAAATAATAATTGAGAGAAAGTTCTTGGTTTGAATTGATTCTGGTCTTTAAAGTTCATGAGGTAAACAGCTGAAAAATATTAAGATAAGTTCTGTGGTGCAATCACCTGTTAAACTACTCAACATATAAATCGTGTGAAAATTCTATATCGAAATTTTTGACCGAAAAAAAATTTATTCTTCGTTTACAGGGCCACACTAAAGAATTCTGATGTATTAATACAATGCCATAGAAATTTTTTGTCAAATAGATGTGTTTCTAAAACTGTTGTTTATAATGCACTAGAAAAAAAAATGTTCAGATACAATATTTCATGTTATACACTTCAAACTGTAATATACGCATCAGAACGTAATGTGAGTACCACACAAGATTATTATTATTACTATTTTTTATTACAATGAAATTTCGTGAAAATACAATTTTTATGAATTTGAATTTTCTGAAGGGGCTAGTAATCGGCCCCTATTTTTCCTAGGTATTTCCCAATGAGATATTAATATATTTTTATAATATTTGCTTAGGAAGAAGAAAAAGATGAAGGTCCACATCCTTTAACCTTATTATTACAAAATTCTAAGTTCGAATGTAATGGTAAATCTGATGGATACTACGCAGACAGCGGAGTAGGATGTCAGGCTTTCCATTACTGCGTATCCGGGCAAAAGCACTCCATGATGTGTCCGGCTGGAACTGTATTCCACCAGGTTCATCTCAACTGTGTGCCTCAAGATCAGGATATTTGTAACAAAGCTGATAAGTTCTACTTTGTAAATGATTATCTCAATAAGGTAAGAAAAATTCTTCTAATATCCATGAATAAGAATAATTATTTTTACTGTATAATTCAATCCATAAATAATACGCACTAATGATTATTTTTATTTTACTCGATTAAAATGTTTTTCCTGTGCTAGTATTGCACTGAGGAACAGTGATTTTTGGCGCTCACAATTTTGATTTATTTCTGGTTATATTTGAGTCACTGATTCCGAAAATGTTTTCAGTTTTGCACTACATTTTTTAGTTTATAAACATTATATGCTAATGTAACCATACTGGTAAAAATGAAGGAATCAGTCCAAATGACTGTGCAGGTAGTGTAATTTTATGCTTATGTTACAACAAAGTGCACAAAAAGTAATGAGCATATTCTTCACTAGCTTATAGTTTCCAAAGAAATTCTTCACTACCATGTGTGAAGAATGACGATCACACAGATAGCTCAGTCACATTCATCGAGTTGAATTACATTTTATTAATAATAGTAACAACAGTAACAGCAATAATATTAGTAATAATTATAATATCTCAAATTAGAGCTGCTAGAAATGGGCAGCACCAAAATGATACTACGCTGAAAAAAAAAAAAAAAAAAAAAAAAAAAAAAATTCGAGCCCTGATACCATTCCTGCTGATTTTTATGTAAAATGACCTCCTGAATCCGAATATGACCCCCATTTTGCCCCATCACCCACCGTTTTCTCGGGTCATCATCTCCTCCCCCCAATTTTTATCATTCTTCGGTAATTTTATGGCCATGAATTTGATTTGGAGAACGGAAAATAATTATTTTAATTCTTAAAAATAAAAAATATATAATGTAAAATCAGTGATAATAATAACTGATTAATAAAATATAATAAATGTAACTAATAATTTCAATGGCAACCCCCCCACCCCCACCCCCCAAATTTTCCCCTTGCTGCAAATGTTCATGTTATAGAATTTTTCATCTCTTTGGGCCCTCAGAAGATATTTAACAGTTAAAATATTTCTTTTCTCTACAAAAAATCAAAATTATAGTCATAAAATTACCGAAAAATGGTAAAAATAGGGGAGGGGGAGGGGATCCCCAACAAACGGTGGGTGACAGAACAAAATGGCCATCGTATTCGGATTTAGGAGGTCATTTTACACAAGAATGTGCAAAAATGGTGTTGGGGGCAAATTTCAGGCCGAGCAGTGTAAACAGAATCAATATGAAAATTTCATGCACCACTAACAAAAATTTTATTTGTTCCCCAGTATTAATGTACTAGTTAATATACAACAGTTTTGAATAACAAAGTCAAATTAAATGGCTGTCTAAAGATTTCAAGTGTATAGAAGTAAGTATTCTTTAAAACATAAATAAGAGATATTTATATAATTTCAGTACAGTAATTAAACTTGGCTGTTCAAACATTTTGCAGCTTTAACTAAAATGCCGATTGCGTCAAAAATTTGTAGATTGGCATTTCGAAGGATGTGCGAAAAGATTTTGCAAAGAAGTTCCAGACATTTCTGTTATGTGACGATTTACAACCAGAATGCTTGAAAAGATTTTTAATAAATAACTGTGGTCTATTTTCACATTTTCAAACATTGTGGCATTTAAAACTGTTACTTTTACAGTTTAAAGCATTATATCCGTACAAAATATGATAATTAAGGTACAAGTGAAGGACCCTATATAACGTTGCATGAGCTGACAGACTGGTGATCAGCTGCTGAACATACTATTTATTGGCAGCATATCTTAAAAATTTATGATGGATCCACATTGAACAATTCGCTTTACTTACACACACTGGCCAATGAATTAAAAACCTTTAAATTAATATTTTACTGGACCTTCTTCTGCCCGTTGGACCTCCTTTTGCATTAATAACAGCGAGTATTCGTGTGGGCAGGGCAGCGATTCTACAAGAATCTAAGGTGCATTTATGTCCAGAGTTTATTATACATTGGCTACACAGACTTTAAGATCCTGTAAATTGGAAGAGGAGATTGCTGACGAATACGCCTTTCCAACATGTCCCAAACATTTTCTATTGGATTAAGATCTGGGGTTTGCGGCATTAAGGAAACTGTTAGAAGTCAGATTGACGTTCATTGAACCAATCTCGAAAGATTCTGCCACGATGTATGGTTACATTATCGATCACAAAGTATCCGTTAACTTCGAAGTAAAAATGTAACATTGAGGGATGTACTTAATTTATCAATATATTCAGGTGCTGCATAGCTTTTTGATTATCCTCAAGTACGACCAGGGGACCCACTACCATACAAGGAGAACATTCCTCAAAGGTTTTGCATACCTTCGCCGCCAGTAAGCATTTGTAGCAACTCTTACAGGTTTCTAATTCATTGGCCAGTGTGTGTAGCTAAACAGAACAGTTTTTAACAAATAAGTCTGTAATGAATAAATATTTTGTATTGTAATTTGTTTGTATTTTGATGTAACACCCCCCCCCCCCCCCTGAACGATTTTTCCCCTTTCTTTCAAATTCTTTTAGCACATCCTTTGAATTTTCTATCTACAAATTTTTGTCTCAAATTGGATTTTAATTACAGCTACATGAGTGCTCTAAACAGGCTGTAAGTTTAACTACGACCTCCTTGTACAATCAATGCTCAGTACAGCACGTGGTTTCATGTATGGCTGATTTTTACGAAATATTTGTAGTACTGTCTTTTTAAAAAGTATAACTGCAATACACATAGTTATGTTAGACTACTTCTGAGTTCCTATGTAACACTTTTTATTACCATTATATACCACATTGCTAGATAATTTCTAATGCGGCATTCCAATGCGGCCGAACATAGAGAAATTCTTATCAGGAAAAAATATTGTTTATACAATGTTCAGATATTATAATAAAGTTCATTTAATGTTCTAAATATATATATATTAAAACTTTAAAAGGAAAAAGGTGCTCATTTGATGCTGTTTATAGAGAAATGGAAAAATGCATATGGTGAAAAGCAGGCACCTTAAAGAAAGGTGTTAGACATAATAATGGGTTGTTCCAATATAACCTAGTTCTACAACAAGAGGTCAACTATTATGCCCATCCCCGCAAACTCCTGAAAAAGACCGGCTGCCAAGGCAAAAGTTCAGCAGTAACTAATAGTAAAACCTTGAAATTCCCAGATTTCAATTTACTGCCTACCCAGGCTCAAAGCTATAAGCTTCATATACTAAAGAACAAGTACAATTATTTCTTCATTACACCTATAGAATCATCTTTCACAGTTTCCTATCGCGCTATCTTAATATATATAAATCTCGTGTCACAATGTTTGTCCTCAATGGACTCCTAAACCACTTAACCGATTATAATAAAATTCGCACACCATGTGCAGTTCGATCCAACTTGAGAGATAGGATAGTTTAAATCTCAAATTATAGTCGCAATTTTAATTTATTGCTAATTATTTGTCTGTTATTATTTGACAGTCACAATTATCTGTTAACTCCAAATGATTCTAACAGATGTCGATACCTTTCGACTGGGTTGAAATGAAAGCTGAAATATATTTGGTGCTGCCATCTACACAAAGAATCTTCAACTTTTTAACCTATTAATAAATTTCGTATAATTCAATTATTTCCACTTTTTAAATTTTTGGTGTTAGCATAGCCGGCCACGTGTTACTTAGACTGAAGTGTAAATTGAATTCATATTATAATGAAGATAATACAGTGAAATTAATCCTGTTTTTTACTTATTTGTGCTTCATTGATCAAAACTTCATAATTTAATATATATATATATATATCTTTATATATAAAATTTATTATGTTTGTCCGCGATGAACTCCTAAACTAATGAGCCGATTTTAATGAAATTTGGACACTGTGTGCAATTTGGTCCAACTTGAGAGATAGGATAGTTTTTATTGCAAAATTCGCCTCCCAAAAGGGGGGGGGAGGGGCCAAAACGTGATTTCACAAACAAACAAACAAACAACAACAAACAAAAAAAAAAAAAAAAAAAAAAAAAAAAATAGAAATGCAGATAGACTGTTCAAAATTGGTATAGAGAGGTTTTAGAGGCCTGCAAATCGAATGAGGATATTTTCGAAAGTGTAAAGTTATTAGGAGGGGCGGGTAAGGGGGCGGAGGGGCAAAAAAATAAAAATAGAGTTACATCGCTAAAAATTGGTACATAGAAGTTTTTGATACGTACAAATCGATTGCAGATATTTTCGAATTTGTAAAATTATAAAGAGGAGCGGGAAAGGGGGGGGGGGCAGAGGAGCAAAATATAAAAATGGAGTTAGATCATTCAAAATTGGTGCATAGAATTTTTGATACCAACAAATCGATTGCGGATATTTTCGAATTTGTAAATTTATTAGGAGGGGCGGGAAGGGGGGCAGAGGGGCAAAAAATAAAAATATAGTTAGATCGTTCAAATTGGTGCATACAGGTTTTTGACACCTACAAATAAACTGTAGATATTTTCGAATTTGTAAAATTATTTAGAATAGTGGGAGGGGGGAGGGCAAAGGGGCAAAATAATAGAAATAAGAGTTAGAACTTTGAAAATTAGTATTATTAAGTTTTAAGGCCCGATAAATCGATTGCGGATATTTTCGAAAGTATAGAGTTATTAAGAAGGGCGGGAACGGTGGATGAAGAAACGGTGCGCATGGTTTGCGCAGGTATACACTGCCGCAGGCAGTGGGGGTCCGAACAGATTATTCCACCAATGAGAGAAGATTTTTTTGTATTTTATATCATTTTCCTTTCGATAATATATGGATTCATTATGAGTGTCGAACATTTTTCCCGATCAGATTTTTTTTTTTCTCTTTTTTTTTCACATGTTAAAAATTAATGCAATTTTGAGAATTCTTTAATTATAGTGAATCATTTAAAAATAGGGACCAGCGAAGCGGGCTAAGTCTGCTAAGATCAAGGATGTTATCAAGGATGGTCTTTATTCGTAAATAATAATTTTAATATATTGAATATTTTACTACATTATAATTCAACGTATAACATAGCCACAGCAACGCGTGGCCGGGTCTGCTAGTTTTTCTTATAAATTTCATATAAATCAGGTTGGTTGATTGATTATAGGGTTAAGGCCGATTGACAGCGCTTGGATCCTAGGCCTATGGGTGGAATGCTTTCCGCGAGGGTCTTTCTGAGGGGTCCTAGTCCGTACTTACGCGAGTTTCAGAGAAAAACAACGGAAAACTCCGAACGGCTCGGTCGATGAGCGCGACCTGGGATCGAATCTGGCATTCCCCATCCACCAGCTTTGAATGCAGAACCGCTCGGCCGCTGGTGGGTCTCATATATTTCGGGATATTTTAGTAGTATAAATATCAGTAATGGCAATCTGGCATAGCTCTATCGTATTTATTTATTTCTTTTAATATAAAAATTTTTGGTAATAATGTTTTGTGATTCAATGAGGGAAAAATTATTATTTGAAAATAGTGATGTCAACCTCATAACTACAACGTGCCTCCTCAATACTCAGTAAAAGACCAATGACATATCTAAGGGCCATCGCTATTGAGTTTTAAAAGTTCCTTATGCCTAATACTAATGTTACCCAGGTTAACTCGTTAACGTTCGAATTAATTTTGCAAAATACTATTAGCTGATTATTTCCCTTCTAAATTAATATAGACAACTGACAGTAAAATATATTAACGTAAACAATTCTTCTGACAGTTTTAAATTTAAAGCTTATTCTCATTTATTGACATTTAGTGTTCTAGCGAGAAAACTTCGAGATAGAATTCCTATTATATGTTGACAAAGATCTCGAAAGTAAAGTATTATAATATATATTATCATTCAACTTGATTTAAGTTAGTATACCTGCGCAAAAATCAAATATATGTGCGACGAATGAAAAATTATAAAATGACTATCCAAATTATGAAATAACAATTGTAATAGTAGGCACATAAAACTTTCAGAGATCATTTACAATGACGCTATAAACTGTCACTAAAAAGCAGAAATCATTCCAAGAAACCACAAAAAATATACGTGCTATTTTATTAGCTGTCCTCAAATGAGGACAATGGGCACTAACGGGTTAATCTCTCTTTCTTGCCTGTTTCTTATTGCAGTTAGAGTATTGCTTTTTTCTAAATAAATCAAAGATAGTTTTCTGGATAAAATTATACAAAATTTCAAAGACAAGCTCTGGACCAACAAAATATACAGCAGCAACCTTTCTTGCTAAATCATCAGCCACAGCCATCTTATTTGTCTATAATGCCAGAATGCCCAGGCACCCACTAGAGTAACTTTATTATTAAGTATACAAATTTGTAAAGTAAGAGTGATATTCCCAAACAATGCAGTAATTTAGAACATTCTTATGCAGTACCAGAGCCATTTTTCTTGTTTATTTTTTGTTACTTACTACCTGTTAAACAGCATATCGCTTCTTTTTACCCCCATCAAGGCTGATTGTAACTCCACTGTAAAAATCCTGAAATTACACGAAAGGAAAAAAGGGCAAGGCTACGATTAAAATTTTTTATAATTGTTACTAATAAATTACCTGTAAAGTTTTTGTAAATCTAAAGATAGTCCCGTAAATTACAAAGAATATTCCTAAATTTCCATTATGCAACAGTTTTATTTAAATAGACAATGAATTATTGAAAAAAAAAAACCCAAAATCAGGAAATTAAGCAAACATTCTAATATAACGTAAACTATTAAGTAAACATTCTAACAAATCAGGAGAAAATCCTACACACAATCATCCTCATCCCTACCTCTTTCACAAGATGAATAATTTTTTAAGAATGTAGTGAATATGAATTTGAATGACCAATTTTTAAATTAAATATAGCTCAAGCGGTTTCCGAAATGCACAACATAATCCTGCTTGATTCAGATCATTCAAGTTTTTGTGATCAAATAATAAAAATTTCCAAAATAGTGGGTACTTTCTTTTTTTTAAACAATCTTTCTCGGAAAAATAAATAAGAATAAGTTACACTGTGAAAAAACTGAAATTGAGAATCTAAGACCCTGTTTTTTATTTATTTTGAGGTCTTTTTTCAATTTTAGAAGGAGAGCTTGTAAAAAGACAAAAAAAAAAAAAAAAAAAAAAAAAAAAAAAAAACTTTACGGTTATCTGGACCTAACAGTGTTTCATAAGTTTAAAGTCATCAATCAGCTTATTCACCACCAATTGAACAAACACACCTCCATATTAAAACATTTTATTTCACAGACCACAGAATAATTATGTCCATTAACCAATTCCTGCTCAATAAGCAGATAAGGGGGGGAAAATCAATAATAACTCTTAACAACTTTTCCCTGAAATGATTTTTTTGTCAATTGAAATGCAAATAATTATATAAATATAACAACTTATCAATGATGATGTAAAGAAAACTTCATATATCAATCAAATTTTTTTTCAAATTTAAAACTCTAGTACATTTATTTTTTAATCCATGTTAATATGCAGGCTTAACTGGTCTTTCTTCTTTGTTAACAGAAAATGGTATGCAAAATCACACACACACACACACACACAAAAAAAAAAAACTGAATAGTTTCAAAACAAAAACCAGTTTTATTTGTAGAAAATATGAAGTTTACTGTTTCTTTGTTAAAATTAGTTTTTATTAAAAAAAAGGTCAATATTTCATTTTGTAAGAATTTTAAATACACAGCCTTTTTTGAAATTATTGGGGAGGGGGGGGGGATTCACCATAGAACTGAAGTTGTGTCACTTGCAAATATTATTAAATACAAATACATACATCATACTAATGTTCAGTGTGTTTAAATGATAATTATGTATTTTGGTATCACATATGACTATTTAATATACAGAATGATTCAAAGTAATGTAGTCAAAATGAAAGAGCAAAGCAGGTATACAAAAACAATCAAAAGTCACTTAGGAACATGCAATCACAAACATTATTAAAAAGCATTAAAAGCTAAAAACACACTTTGACTAAAAACACATCATTCATTTATTAAAATCAAATTTACAATAGCTAAAGAACAAAGCTTTTCGCCATGAGTTACATGGCATCTTCGGGTCAAACAGAGCATTTTAGCAAAGTCAGCTGTATATATTACGATTCCTGGAGATGGTTACAGATATAAAAAGCTTGACAATACGCAAGTACATGTACTAAGAGGAATTCACTTGAAATGTCATTTGTAACAGAGTCTTATTAGAGAAAAATGTAATTGTTAATACTTCGTAACATTACTTCAAAACATTGGAGAAAAGATAGATTAAATCTAAAGGAATTCGCAGTAGTAGTTTGGTTTGAGAAAAGTTTTAGTGGGCAGACAGGATTCAAAATAACTATGGGTTTCTTGTTTTTTAAGAGTACACTGAAAAAATACACAAATTAGTTAATTGTTGGATTCACAGATGAAATACCAGATTTTCTGTAAAATTGCGGAGTCTTTGTGATTCTTTGCTTTTTTACATTTTAAAATATTTATGGCTTCAGATAAAAGTAATTAATTCTTGGGGCATAGATTATTTGGGTTTTAGACCATAAGGGTATTATTGTAGACAAACTCAACTAAAGCAGAACTTTTTTCTTCTTTTAAATTATGAATAAGTTCTTGTATTATTTTTTTAAGAGTGTATTTAGTTTGACCAATATAATAAAATAGATCCGCATATCAATTTTATTGGGATTTAGTGTACACCTCCAGTGGGTAACAAGAACATATTCATAATTCATAAATAAATAATTCTTCTTTTCATAAATTAAAAGAAAAAAGTTCTGCTTTAGTTGAATTTGTCTACAATAATCCAAGAGCTACACCCTTATGGTCTAAAGCACAAATAATCTATGCATCACAGAACAGTCAAAAGTTACTTTTATCTGAAGCCATAAATATTTTAAAATGTAAAAAATAAGTTAATCACAAAGAATCAGCAATTTTACAAAAAATCTGGCATTTCATCTGTGAATACAACAATTAACTAATTCACGAACTTTTTCAGTATACTTTTAGAAAATAAGAAACCTTCTATAGTTATTTTGAATCATGTCTACCCACAACCTCCTCAAACCAAACCACGACTGCAAATCCAAGAAAAATTCCTTTAGTTTCAAATTATCTTTTCTTCAATGTTTTGAAGTTTTGTTACGAAGTATTAACAAGATTCTGCTACAAGTGACATTTCAAGTGAATTCCTTTAGATTCAACATCTGTTTTCTCCAATGTTTAGAAATAATGTTACGAAACGAAATATTAACAATATTCTGCTACAAGTGACATTTCAAGTGAATTACTTCTAGTATATGTACCTACTTACATCCCTTACAGCACACGTTCTCCTAATGTTATCCTGAGGATGTCCTATGGATGAAAAGGACGTCTATGGATATCTTCAGGATGTATTGTGGATAAGTGTGTTGTTAGGGATAATGTCAAGCTTCTTATATCTGTAACCATCACCAGGAATCATAATATATATAACTAACTTCTCTCTTTGTACCTTACTAAAAATGCTCTGTTTGACCTGAAAATGCCATATAACTCATGGTGAAAAGCTTTGTTATTTAGCTATTGTAAATTTAATTTTAATATATAAATGATGTCTTTTAAATTGTGTTTTTAGCTTTTAATAATTAAAATGTATACGTTTAAAAAAAAAAAAAAAAAAAAAATCACAATTTAAGAAATAAGTTTTACGATCACAAACATTGTCTGCAGTTGCTAGAGGGCATTTAAAATAATTAGGGGTGATTGTGTGAATTCATAAAAAAATACCTGAAATTTTAGTGAGAAAAAATTTTTGTATGAGTAGAGAACATATAATTTATTACATCCTCTCATTATGAAAAATATACACTGAGAAAAAAAATATATATCGCCTTTCCCTAGAATGAATAAGTGGCCATTTTCTAAATCCCTGTACTAGAAATATAGATTTCCAAGCTATGTGCATAAGGCACGCCAATAAACTGAATAGACGAAATGATCGAGAATTTCTGGTGTACACATTTCTAGATGGTGAAACAATATTCTGAATCTTTTTTATTGCGAGAAATTCTCACTGGATTTTCTAGAATTGGGTAATAAACTAAGATTATGGTTGCTGAAACCCGCCTCTTGTATTTGCATTTATTTGCAGAGATTTTTAAATAACTTTGCCCACGAGAATATAGGCAAACGCTCTAGAATTCTAATAGGGGCTTCTAGAACTGACTTTCTAAGGGGACTAGAATTTATAAGGATGACATGGAACTATTTTTTCTAGAGCCACAATTTAGATTCTAGATGTCAGTTACAGAATTTTTTCTCGGTGTAATTAGGTTTAGCAGTCACATGAATTTGATATTTTAGTCCTATTTTATGATTTTAACTACTAAAAAAATTTAAATTCTGGTACTGAAAATGAAAAAAATACCTGAACACAATCACCCCTGAATAATGCATAATAGAAGGAAAATACAGAAAAAAACAGGGCTGATTGTGGCTTAAAGTTGAAAACCCTGAAAATTAGAATCTAAAAAAAAAAAAAGTATAATGATACTCAATCTATTAAGACCAATAGCCCAGAATCTTTTTGTATCTTCTATCAACCAATCAATAAAAATATGTGTACATTTGTTCACATATCAACTGGATGACAAAAACACAGCCAATGAAAACAAAAAAAAAAAAAAACTTTGTAGGAAATGTGAAGATATAAACAGATTAGATTTAAAACTCCTGAAATCAGGAATAGTCCCTGAAACCAAACACCCCTGCAAAAATCATTATACACCATTTCATCTATGCTGTACTTACATACATATTACCAATTCACTACCAATACTACATCCATCAAGCTTTCAATAGGCAAAGAGCGAAATGGTAACCCTTCTGTGTGGCCAACATGACAGTCTTTGTCACATGACAAAGCAGTGGCGGATTTAAGGGGGGGGGCTAGAGGGCTGAAGCCCCCCCCCCCCCCCAAAAAAAAAAAAACACTGACATTCACAATTGAATATTGCAATTGTAAATTTTTTATTGGTCTAGAATAACACTTTGAAAAATCTTAGCACCCCCCCCCCCCCCCCAAAAAAAGCCAAGTTCTGGATCCGCCACTGTGACAAAGATGGTCATATTACAGCTTCACACTGACCAATGTATGGGAGCTTATTTATTTGGCATGATTTTTGGTAAATGTGTGTTTTATTACCATCATCATTTATTAATTTCATTCATAATACATAAGTTTTTAATTATTTGAATATTTCTGTACTGATAAGTATAAAGGATTTAAGTCCATATTCTTGATTTTTCAGGAGACGAAAAATAAAATTAAAGTAACTAAAAACTAATCAGAAGAATCGATTAGGAAAAAGGGATTATGTTGATTTATACTCTTTATACCATTCATTGTTTGTCAACCTTCATTTAATAAAGGGAAAAAATTGAATTAGATATTTTATACCAATGATTAATGCTAAATTTCTGACTTGAATCTTTTTTTACCAATGTATTTTCTCAAAGACTAAATGACATGGATTTAAATCCTTTATACCAATCGATAGAGAATTTTTTTCTGAGTCTGACTATGTACTTAACTCAAAATCGACATTTTTAGACTTAAATCCTTTATACTTATCAGTACAGATTTAATAGACTATAAAGTATATTTTTAAAGAAAAATGAAAAGGAATATGAGAAATTTTTAAATACATATAGTTTTTCCCCCTAACATTAAATATGAAGCATAATTATTAATTATACATATATAAATAATAACTTTTAAAAATGCTGAGTGCTGTAAGTTAGATAAATTTAATACTCACTTTGAAAAATTGACATTCATTAAAATTATACCAATAAAAAATCGATAATTATTGAAAACTTTATAGCTGTGTTTGACAAGTATTTACTTAAATATAACATTTTTTTTTTTTTTAAATTATTACTATTTGAAGTATTTAAAACTTATCTGAGTTGAATCAGGGTAACTTCGATTTTAAAATGAATGTTTTGTTTTTATATAAAAAGAAATTATGTTCAACAGATTTGTTTCAAAAGTACTTTATTTTTCTGGAAAAAAATACAAAAAGATATATATATACTGTTTCTCATCTGTCTTTTTTTCTTTTAAGTTTGCTATTATTTAACCAAACAAAAAATATTTACAAAATTTTTAATAAAATTTTATAATTAAATGTATGTTAAGAGTAAATACCTTAGTCAATGAAAATTATTATATAAAAATATGCATATGAGTATTAAATCAAGTACACAAGATGAAAATAAAGTGCTGTGTAAAAAGTAAGGCAGAAAAGAAAAGCAGTTCTCAATAACAATAAAGTAAAATAATTAAATAAGTCACAGAGTGAATTATGGGTTTCTTCCAAAGAAGTTTTAAGTGTCGCCAAAAAAGCGATAAATATACATGCCATCTTGACAATATATGTTGGACACATTTTTCTCCTGTACTAAAGAAAAGGAATTCTCCCTCTACTAGTATGACTACAACAGGTGATGCTCAGTTCTGGCCAGATGCACCTCAGGGGTGGAATGGCAAACCTTCTAAAAAATACCAGCTGTATCTCAAACACATCCGCTATTGCAATAATTCTTACTACTAATGTAGCGGTATTGGTCATAAATGCATGGAAATACAGTATATATAAAATAATATATAATGATTTTTAATTTAACAGGGTGGGTTCATACTCAAATACGGGAAAAAAATTCCCTGAGTTCCCAGACAATTTTCAAGAAAATATTAGCAACATATTACAAGAAACACTCCTCTAGACAGGACAAAATACAGCTACTTCCACTATATAATGTCATATTACTGCCGATCCTGATAGAAATTTAGGCAGAAATCATCACAATAATTAATCATTTAAATTTTGATACGAAGCTAAACAAGAAAAACATAACTTGAGAGAAAAAAAACATTTGTTTTTCCAGGTTTTATAACTGATTTTACCTGACTTTTAATGAAAATTTTTATTTTCCCTGATTTTTTTTAACAAATTCCCTGTTTTCCAGGTTTTCCCTGATGAGTATGAACCCGGTTTAACCCTTAAGTGCTGCGTGTTGCTTTTCGGCAACCTACCCAATTTTGTTTTCTAAAGTATTATTACAATAATATCGAAGTTCTAATGCCTCATGTTTGACGACTGGCAACAAATTGCTTTTTAGCTGTAAACCATTGTTAAAATAAAGCATGATTTTATTTTTAAAAGTATTTTTCCCGTGATTTATTTGAAAGAAAAAAGAAGTAAAACATTTTTAAATTGATTTAAAAATAATCAGGCATTTAAGGGTTAAAATTAAAAATATTATTCTACAACCATGGTCTATGCGAAAGAACTCCAATTTCTTTAAAAATAGATTTTTAATTTGTTCTCACTATTATATATTATTTTAAAAGCACTCTAGCGGCTACAGATAGAATATGTGACCCCATGTTCTAATACAATTTTTATTCTTTTTGTATGTCTGCTTTGAACCTTCATTTTGACCACATTATTTTGAATACCTCTGCGTATACTTTTTTAAAATTTGAAAATAAATGAAAAACTTTCTTTCAGCAACTTGAGCAAAGAGGACCTAATAATACCGTTCAGTGGGCTCATAGATATTATCCAGAAAACTATGCTGTTGGGGATCCATTTGTTCCCCCACAAGAAGCCCAGAAACAACACCAGCAGGCCCCAGCAGCTACTTATGGGCTTGGACCAGCATATAGAGAGCAACAACCAGCTCCTGTCCAGCAAGCATACCATCCCCAGGCAGTTCATCAACCACAACCTTCACCCTATGCTCAACAAGTTCCAGCTCACAGACCACAAAATCCAGCCCCATATACACCACCAAGTAACCATGTCTATCAACCAAGGCCTGCTCAGCAACCAGCAGCACCAGCTAGGCCAGCTTATCAGCCACAAGCTCAATTATATGGCTATGGTGCCCAAACAGCTCAGGCACACAATGTTCAAGCACAGCAAGCTCAACGAGCTTATGCTCACCAACAGTATCAAGCCTTAGCGCCCCAACAGCATTTGTATGGTGCTGGTGCAGCGCAGAGATATGCTTAGAACTAGAAAACTGCTGTGATTAAAGAATATGACACAGACATAAGATCTATATAGGGTATGGAAAGGGATTTGAATTTTATAAAAATCTCATTTAATATTTTCAGATATGGAAATATTTTGAAGGGAAAAATATGTTAGATTGATATTGTCTTCATACTAAAATTAGTCTCTCTTCATTAAACAATTCTATTTTCTTATTAATAAAATTAAGAGATTGATATAAATGATACATCAATTTCAGATAACAATAGCAAAACACTTTATTGTTAGGACGAACATTATATTCATGGCTGATTGTATTTAAGCAGGAAATTATTTTTATTAAAAATAATTGAACTTAAATTAAAAAAAATTATAGATCTGTGTCTGCGTCATTAAAATTTGTAAGTGATAAATGACAAAATGTTTTATTTAAATATATGTTTTGTAGTTATTTCTTATTACATTTGTATGTTATTGTCTAAAAAAAAAAAAAAATCTAGACATGCCAATCTTTATACAAAATAAACTTAAAAGAAAAATTCTCTCCCTCTTTTTTCTTCCATCTTACTCTTGCCCTTATAATGTTAGAAAGTATTGTTTTTTGAGTCAAATTTTCAAATTGAATTTTTGCTACATTTACATGTTTTAAGGTGCCTGGAAAAAAAAAAAAAATTTTTTTTTTTTTTTTTTTGTAGTTGCTTTGGGTATGTATTATCAGCATAATTCAAAAACAATTATTAGCAGAAAGTCCAAACTCAGAACACTAAATCTGCATCATATGGGAATGCTATACTAAACCTTTTATTAACCCTAGGTGAATGATTCATACATAGGGACACCCAACATAATTCACATTACATTTATAGGTGAAATTTCTGGTAAGTACAGTTTAAAACATTTAGACTGCATTAAACTAACAGAAATAAACATTTATATATATATATATATATGTATAAAAAGTGATTCATACAGGATATTGTATAATAATCATTAGCATATTCAGTAGCTGTCCCACATCAGGATTTAAACTGAGTTAAAAAATTTTAGTAAAAAAGCTAAAATAAGAAAAAGTATTTAGCAAAATGCTAAAATACTATTAGGCTTATTAATACTTGTTCGTATACCATTATTCTAGATGCCTCTATATTACATTTTCAAACTAAATATTTAATTTAATCATACCTTTAAAAAAAAAAAAATTAAAGTGGCTTTCCTGGACTTTTTGAGCATGTAGGGGTGTTTAAACAAATTTGAATCATTGAATGCTTCAATAAATAAACAAAAGTGAAAATAATATCAATGTGTTTTCATCCCAAATTCACAAGTTTGTTAAATGAATGTAACATATTTGAAATTTGTAGGTATCTCTGTAAAAGAATATAAATGGTAAGCATTCAATTTTAGTATTGACCATTCTGTGGGAAAATCCTCAAACTTATATATTAGTTTTATTCCATTCTCTTTTAAATAATTTAATGAATTAATATATATATATATATATTCTCCATAGGATGTGAAACATATAAAATCTTTAAAGCTTCCTTGAATATGCCCCCATCATTTCATATAATAATCATACATTTGTATAATAATGTAATATATACTATTTAAACAAAGGCGGGAAAAAATCTAAAATTGAAGTATATTACTTTTTACTCCATTTTCATATTTTCATTTGTTTATGTGTAGGAGCAAATATAATATTTAATTTTTTTTTTTTTTCCCCCACGTGAAAGCATATTTTATTTTATGGTGGAAAAAAAAAAAAAAAAAAAGAGCAATATTTTTTTTTTTTTTTTTGGCAACAATTAAAAATTTAAATGCCCATTTTTAAAGCTTTTATCAGGGTATTATTTTCACATTTTAATTACCGTAATTTCGCGTATATACCCATGGCGGAAGGTAGCCCGCAGCATAAAAAATTTAAAAATAATTACAACCGAAAGATATCCTGCACTAGAAGATACCCCACACTCCTAAAATCACATGGTCGGCAATCACTATTTATAATTTCAATACTAATTGCTATTATTTTAATAATAAGTAGGAAAAGATACAATTAATAAACAAATATACAAATAAATATAAATAATAAACAAATAAATTTACTTACCTGTAATGAAAAAGCAAATAATCATAATATAGTATTAATTTTTCTCTGTATATAAATTACTATGAACCAGAGTAACTTCTAATGATTAATACCTTTATTCAATTTATAAGAAAATTGTAGATTAATAATAAATTTATTTACAAAATTCATTCAAATCCATCGAAATCAGATTCTTCCGTATCAGAATTAAAATGTTGCAATATTGTTTGGGACAGTTCGTCTTCATCATCCTTATTATCATCATCATCAAGTTCCTTTTCACTGTCCTCAATTTCATTGTTATTATGCATTAATAATCGAGCCTTCCGAAACAAAAATGAGACTGGTGTTGATTTTCTCGTTGTTCGCGATAGATACCCCGCAGGACATACAAAGTCAGGTTTTTAGTATAGATTACCCGCAGGTTATGTACACGAAATTACGATAACTTAAAAAAATCTAATAAAAATTTCGTTACAAATAAGGTACCAAATGAAAGAAGCATTTTTTCTGAATCCATCGTTTTAATTAACTTATCGATCGGACAATTAGATTTTTTTAAATTAACTAAAGTATGAAAAGCTGGTGGCAACAACACACAGATAAACAGAAGAAAATCTCTCTTAGCCAATCAACTTGCGTCCAGCAACGGACAAACAGGAAGAAAACTCTCTTAGCCATTTATATATAGAGAGATCATTTTCTTTTTAGATGGCAATGTTTAAAAAAAAAAATGCTTAAGCAAAAAAGTGAATCTTTTGTATAATTTTTTCATTTTGTATAAATGTTATGCATTTTGCAAAAAAAATGTGACTGTAGCGGAAACCCTGCCACTCATGCTACATAATACATAGGAATAGTTTTTTTTTTTTTTTTTTTTTTTTTTTGATAGCTCTTGTAAAAAAATTATTAATCCTTTCAGCGTTAGCAGTTTTTCACGATATCTGTTTGATTCATAAAATTAATACTATGTATAATATAAGTATAAAATTTCGATGCTGTATACTACATATATTGGTAATGTTATTTTCAAAAGGAAAACAAATTAAAAAATCAACTTACATTTCAAAACTTAACTTACCAGTATAATTTTGATTATGCATGACAGAAAAAGATAAAAGGGTTAATTCTACAAGAACTATTTTTAAACATTTTAACATACATGTTAAATTCCTTTTGTTGACTATAGTATAATAAAAAAAATTATACAACTAATTTCATGCAATAATAAGTATTTGTACTGAATTTCAAGTCAATCCACTGATTACATAGCATATAAATACTTATTGTTAAGTACTATAAAATAATTACTAATTCTATGCATTTTTTATACATAATTTTTAACTTCACATGTACAAGTTTTAACAGAATTTCATTTGCATAATTTCGTTTGTTTGTTTGTCCGGTACAAATCTTGCAATCGAATTTTAACTCACTTCCCTACTAGCTAGACATTTGAAACTTTCACAGTAGCTCAAAACACGGTGACAACACAATACTTCGAAGTCCGATTTTCGAATTTTTCATTAGTTTTCTTATAATTAATTAAAATATGAAAATAATAGCATCCAAATAGTGTTAAAGTATTAGCTATAATTTAATTGTTGCCAAAAAAAATTTACGAGTTCATTTTCTTTCAACATAAAAATAAATACATTTAATTAAACGTGAACGTTAAAAAATTATAAAAAGTTAAATTATGCATCTCACAAAAATGGACGTCATTATCACTTTAAAAATTTTATGCACATTGATAAGAGCTCTATGATTCATCAGAAAATTTAAAACATGGTATATAAAAAGATATGATAGGGAGGTTTATTAATATTCATTTACAATCAACAAACACTATATAACCATTGATTGAATCAAAATAAAAATTTGAGTAAAACTCCTTATTATTTTCCCTCCTAGTTCATTCTACCAACGATAACTTTTTGATTTGTTTACCTTTGTGCAGAGAGGTGATGCAGACCTAGGAAAAAAATAAATATATCTGAACTATACATATATATTTTTAAAATATTATATGTATGATTTCAAATGCGATTCCTCTTGATTTCAAATGTGCTAACATTTAGTTGAACTAAGAATTTGACTAAAATGCTAAAAATAGCATTTCACCACAAGAAATTTTAGAAAGAGGAGGTTTTTTTTTATGAAACAAAATTTTGTGAAGAGGCAACTAAACTGTACTGTCCTAATTTTTGCCTGATCAACACCTGAATTACATAATAGTTGAAATTTTGTCACACAGTATCATCATCATAAAAAAAAAAAAAAAAAAAAAAGTCGAGTGACTTCATTCAACTTTCCAAACATTTAATAATAAATGTTTAAATAAATTTAAACGAGAGAAGTCTATAAATTTCCAAAAAGAGAAATCATAACAAGTGTTTAAATATTTCTCCCCAAGTTGTATATTGTTTAACTGATAGTAATGTATACAGTTTTTTTTTTTTTTTTTTTTTTGTGTGTGTGTGACCGTGTCCCCTGTAAAAGAAACATAAATGATAAGCTCTCAACATCAAATATTTATGTTTCAAACAATTCAGCATTATTAAAGTGAACTATAGCTTGAGTTCATAATATGTATAAAATTTAATCAAATGTAAAGTTTAGATGCAAGAACATTTTAAATAATTCCAATCTTTAGTCTGTAATGGTAATAAATTGTTTTGATATCCCTATAAAAGAATTATAATACATTCATCGAAATCTATACAAATTGTACGATGGGACCTGTAACATACCTACTAACTTTTAGCTCAATAAATTAAGGTGTTTAGGCCCTACCAAACTATATTTTGATTTCTTAAGGCCATAATAATAAAGAATTTTTCTTTGTGTCTTTGTAAAAAAAAAGAGTCACACTCATATCAAAATGTGTATAATTATGCGATAGTAACTTTTAATATGCCTATCAACTTTCAGCTCAATCAAATAAGATCTTCAGATACTATCACACCTTAAATAACACTGCTCGACATGAAGATTGGCCCCAACACCATTTTGGCAAATTCTTATGTAAAATAACCTCCTGAATCCGAATACGACATCCATTTTGCCCTATCACCCACTATTTTTCAGGGACGGCCCCCTATTTGTATCACTTTTCAGTAATTTTATGGTTAAAAATTTGATTTTTAGTAGGGGGGGGGGGAGGGAAGGATTATTTTAATTGTTAAATATCTTCTGAGGGGCTACAGAGTTGGAAAATTCTAAAACATCAACATCTGTGACAAAGAAAAATTCAAGGGGGGGGAGGGGGATTTGCCATTTGAAATTATGTATTACTTTTCTTATATTTTTTTAATCTATTATTAATGTTATTTATTAAACATTATATTTTTCTGTTTTTAAGCGTCAAATTTTTTCATTCTCCAAATCAAATTCATGACCATAAAATTAGCGAACAGTGATAAAAATTGGGAGAAGGGGTGGTGTCCCGAGAAAACAGTGGGTGACTGGGCAAAATGGTATTCATATTCAGATTCAGGAGGTCATTTTACATAAGAATCAGCAAGAATGGTATAAAGGGCTGTTTTTTTTTTTTTTTTTGGCAGCGCAGTGTAATTTAAGTTCATCAATCATAAAGATAAAAAAAATTTCTATGTTGCGTCTAACTCATCACTGTGAAAATAATAAAAATTAACTCAGGTGACCTCAAAACATATACATATACCAAAATATCATAGTCAATTTCTTTTTTTATGATTACAATACTTTCCTTACATAATTTACGCTCGAAAAGTATTAATTTGAATGAAAACACAATTCATGTACTTTAAGATGTCAAATGATTTTGAATAGATACAAATTTATTACTTTTATATCAAATACAAATATCTATCCACACTTATTTAAGATAATATACAAAACATGTAAAAATTTTATACATAAAATGTATATAAGATGTAAAATTTTTTCAAAAATCTTAAAAAGTGTCAAAAATAAAATTTTGAGTATAAACTGTTTGCACAGAACAGTAAATATTTTTTATATATAGTAATGTGCAACATTTATAAAATATTCAAGAAATTGCACCTTATTATAGATGTGTTGCCATTATATTTCTTTAGACAGAAAACAACTTTCTGAATATTAATTTGCAATCGATTAGCTTCTGTTTATTTTTTCTTAGATGCTTTTTTGGAACTTGAAACCTGCCTTAATGATAAATCATCAATTCTTACACTTTCTTCAAGATAGCTTTTATAAGATTTAGACAAACTGGAAAGCGCACTTTCTGAGAGGGAAGGTTTCTTTTTAGAAATTTTTCTTTGTAACAATGGATCATTCTGAGCAGGCATTCTTAAATCAGAGTTGTTAATAAGTGAAGATGAAAGAGAAGCATTGGATGTTTCTGGGTGAAGTTTGTGAAACCTCGATTTCGAAATCTCAGAGGATTTGCTTGAGGAACAAGGCAATGATTTAGCACTGTAGTGAATAGAATTTCGGCGAGTTTTATCAGAAGATTGTATTTCATCTTTCATCGAACTTAATTTACACTTATCAATAGAATTGTTTGAAGACAATGATTTGGTTCTTGAATAACCAGAAGCTCGACGATTTTCTTTGGATGCTGTTATTTTTCCATCCTCTAAAGGCCCAGGAGAATTTTGGTAATTTTTATTAGATTTCATTCCATCTTTCATCAATCTTAATTTAGGAGTATCAATAGACTTGTTTGAAGATAATAGTGGTTTAGTATTACAATCACCAGATGTTAGATTGCTTTTTTTGGATGCTGCTATTTTTTCATCATCCCAAAGTCCAGAAGAATTTTGGTCATTTTCATCAAAATATTTTATTCTATCTTTCATCGATCTTAATTTAGGAGTATCAATAGACTTGTTTGAAGATAATAGTGGTTTAGTATTACAATCACCAGATGTTACATAACTTTTTTTGGAAGTTGCTATTTTTTCATCATCCCAAAGCCCAGAAGAATTTTGGTCATTTTCATCCAAAGATTTTATTCTATCTTTCATTGATCTTAATTTAGGAATATCAACAGATTTGTTTGAAGGTAATAGTGATTTAGTTTTACAATCGCCAGATGTTACATAATTCTTTCTTGATGCAGCTACTATTTCATTACCTCTAGGCCTTAATGTACGAATCTCAGCAGACTTTGTCGTAATAACACAGGATAATGTTTCAATGTCAGAATCATCAGAAATCGGATAAATCTGTTTGGATGCGACCTTCCCATCTTTTCGAGGCCTTAATCTATGAATCTGAGTGGATTTTTTAATAACACAAGATAATGTTTCAACATTAAAGTCATTTGAAGATGGGCAACTTTTATTTGATGATTTCATGTAAACTTCCTCACGACGTAATTCAGAGGATTCATCAGAAGCACAAGCTGATGATTTCCTATTACAAAAACTGGAAACTTGTGCATTTTCATTCGATATGCCACATCCAATATCACTCAACTTGACTTTAGGCGTACCTTTGCTTGAAATATAACGAAGAAGTGACTTATTATGACAGATACCGAAAGGAGAACTGACAACACTTGATATTTCTTTGTTTTTAGGAATAAAAATATCTTCCAACTTTTCGCTTAAAAGACTGACTACTTTAAGATTATTAGACCTTAAAAGATTCACATTACAATTTTCATAAGCTAAAAGTTTAATGGCTTCATCTTTTTTAACAATCTCACCATGTTTCTTTTCTGGTGTAATTTTATCAGGCAAAAAAGAACTATTTTCATGCAGTAAATTCCTTTCATTTTCTTCGTCAAATGAGATAGTAGGCTGGTCAACATCCAGTCTTGTTTCATTTATAACAGTGCCTTCATTTTCTTCATCAGAAGATTGTTTTGATTTAGTATCATCTGAAATTGAAAAAATAAATTAAATAAACAAACAAAATATGATTATCATAAAATATTGCAAAAGTGCCCTTCCTTTGATTAAATGCCCCACCCTCTGCTTTTCCCATGAATTTCGTTTGTTCTTAAATTACTGTATAAAAGCTCCCTTATGCTCAGCAGTAGACTCTCTCTGAACAGGCAAGAGTTTTTTACATTATTCATTTCTAATTACTTTTGTTATAGGACGATAATTCACATTAAAAACAAACTAATTTACCTTACATAAGTCCTAGTTATTTTCACAATGCATTTCAGGCGCTAGCGCACCCGTCATCAGGTGAAATGTGACACTTCTCTTTACTGTTGTCATCGGGAAACATCGGCTTCATTTCTTCACTTCTCTTCGTATTGGTGGATCTTTTGATTAATTGGCTCCATTCCTTTGGGATTCTTGCGTGTTCGCGATCGTTGACTGCCTTGGGGTTAGTAAGGATCTCCAAAGCTTCTCTTTTGAAGGCGTAATTGTGATTATTGTAGTGGGCGATTTTATTAGTATGTATGCTGTTAATATTAATTGGGTTATTGAGGTGAGCGGAAGCAAGCGCGGTAGATTGACGGTTGTGTATTAGGTCCGATTTATGTTCTTTTTCGCGGTCTTGTATTTTCCGTTTAGTGACACCGATATAGCAAGCACTAGAGTTATTATTGTAGTTGAAATCTATTTTGTAAATTCCGGAAGTGGATCTATCGTCAATTTTGTCTTTATCGTTTCGAATGTGCTGAAAAATATTTCGGTTAGGTTTTATTGGAATGTTTATATTGTGTTTTCTAGCTTCATTTTTTATTTTTATACTTGCTCCGTTGTAGAAAGGGATGGGGGTAGTGAATTTTGGTTTTTCTTTTTGGGCGTTATTGATTTTATTAAGGGTTTTAATTCGTTTTTTATATAGTTTGTTGATAAGATTTTTTGGGTAGTTTGCTTTATTGGCTATGTTTTTAATATATTTAAGTTCTTCGTTGAGGAGGGTTTTGTTGGAACAGATAAGGATCGCGCAATTTATATAAGATCTTATAGCGGCGTATTTATAGGGAAGGGGGGTATGGCAGTGTTTATTGATGATTTCGGTGTTGGCGGTTGGTTTCCTGTAAACAGTAGTATCGATTGTATTGTCTGGATTTTTGGTTATTTTAATATCTAGATAGTTCAGTGTATTGTTCGTTTCGTTTTCCATTGTGAATTTTATGTTTTTATCAAGGTTGTTGAGATCGTTTAGAATTTTATCAGTGTCGGAATTTTTCGGGAAAACGGTAAAAACGTCGTCAACGTAACGCGTCCAAATTTTACTTTTATTGATAATATTTATGGCGGAGTTTTCGATGAGTCTCATTTTTAGTTCTGCGAGGATCCCTGAGATGGGTGACCCCATGGGAACGCCTTGTTTTTGTCTATAGATAATGTTATTGAACTGGAAGTATGATTCGTTTAGGAGTAAATTATTAGTCCGGATTAAGGTTTCGCTTATCTTATTATCGCCGTATGTTTCTACTATTTTTTCGTTAACAATATTTGCAATTTCAGTAGTGTCTATGGAGGGGTAAAGTTCTTTAACATCAAAGCTTAACATTAGATCATCAGAGTTTATATTGATATCGCGAAGTTTTTGTATGAATAGCTCGTTGGAGTTTATAGAGAGATCGGAGGGGGGGAGGAGAGATTGATAAATATTTTTCATGTAGCGTTCTAAAAAATAAGTGGGACCTTCTAATTTGTTAACTATGGGACGTAAGGAGGGAGGATTTTTGTGGTCTTTATATTTAGCGAATAGGCGGGGGATGATAGGGGCAAAGTTGTTATTAGATGGAGGAGTGTTGTGGGGCCAGTGTCCAGTTTTTAGTAGATCTTTAATTTTACCGTTTAGTTTATTTAATGGGGAGGTTTTAAGTTTCTCAGCGTTTAGTTTGTTTATCGTATCTTGAATAAGTTCGTTGTAGTTAGCGCGGTTTAATATTGTGATAAGGTTTGTTTTATCAGATTTTAAGATAGCAATATCCTGATTATTTTTCAAATTTTTTAGACATTTTATGTCGGCGGTATTGGTGTATTTATTGTTAGGTTCAGACATGGATTTTATGGCAATATTTCGTATATTTTGTTGTTTTTCAGGGGGAATCTTTTCGATAGCGGTTTCGATATGTGCGATGTGTCTTTTATATTATTTGCTTCATTAAGAATATATTTGGGGCCCAGTTTTAGGAGTGTGTCTTCATGAGTATTGGGTTGGTAATTAGAAAGGTTAAGGTATGGGTAAGGGGTGGGAGTGGAATGGTTTAGGATTTTAGTTTTTCTATTTTTTAACCAGTGTTGAAGCTTTCTGTTATGCCTTTTGATTAATATTTCTTCAAAAGGCATAACAGAAAGCTTCAACACTGGTTAAAAAATAGAAAAACTAAAATCCTAAACCATTCCACTCCCACCCCTTACCCATACCTTAACCTTTCTAATTACCAACCCAATACTCATGAAGACGCACTCCTAAAACTGGGCCCCAAATATATTCTTAATGAAGCAAATAATATAAAAGACACCATCGCACATATCGAAACCGCTACCGAAAAGATTCCCCCTGAAAAACAACAAAATATACGAAATATTGCCATAAAATCCATGTCTGAACCTAACAATAAATACACCAATACCGCCGACATAAAATGTCTAAAAAATTTGAAAAATAATCAGGATATTGCTATCTTAAAATCTGATAAAACAAACCTTATCACAATATTAAACCGCGCTAACTACAACGAACTTATGCAAGATACGATAAACAAACTAAACGCTGAGAAACTTAAAACCTCCCCATTAAATAAACTAAACGGTAAAATTAAAGATCTACTAAAAACTGGGCACTGGCCCCACAACACTCCTCCATCTAATAACAACTTTGCCCCTATCATCCCCCGCCTATTCGCTAAATATAAAGACCACAAAAATCCTCCCTCCTTACGTCCCATAGTTAACAAATTAGAAGGTCCCACTTATTTTTTAGAACGCTACATGAAAAATATTTATCAATCTCTCCTCCCCCCCTCCGATCTCTCTCTAAACTCCAACGAGCTATTCATACAAAAACTTCGCGATATCAATATAAACTCTGATGATCTAATGTTAAGCTTTGATGTTAAAGAACTTTACCCCTCCATAGACACTACTGAAATTGCAAATATTGTTAACGAAAAAATAGTAGAAACATACGGCGATAATAAGATAAGCGAAACCTTAATCCGGACTAATAATTTACTCCTAAACGAATCATACTTCCAGTTCAATAACAACATCTACAGACAAAAACAAGGCGTTCCCATGGGGTCACCCATCTCAGGGATCCTCGCAGAACTAAAAATGAGACTCATCGAAAACTCCGCCATAAATATTATCAATAAAAGTAAAATTTGGACGCGTTATGTTGACGACGTTTTTACCGTTTTCCCGAAAAATTCCGACACTGATAAAATTCTAAACGATCTCAACAACCTTGATAAAAACATAAAATTCACAATGGAAAACGAAACGAACAATACACTGAACTATCTAGATATTAAAATAACCAAAAATCCAGACAATACAATCGATACTACTGTTTACAGGAAACCAACCACCAACACCGAAATCATCAATAAACACTGCCATACCCCCCTTCCCTATAAATACGCCGCTATAAGATCTGATATAAATCGCGCGATCCTTATCTGTTGAACAAAACCCTCCTCAACGAAGAACTTAAATACATTAAAAACATAGCCAATAAAGCTCTTGGGAGCCATATTTGTTTAAACTAACTTTTAGTTTTTCATTTATATAAAGTAATGTTAATGGAATACTTTTATATGTTTAATATAATAAGAGTTAACATACTCAATAGTATCTAAAAATATGGCACAGGCCTTGTTTCCACTGCTCCACAGCAACTGCAAGTGAATTTCAAAATGTAAACAATATATATATATTGTAAAGTGACTAAATCACAGTGATCACTGCTACAGGACTGATCTGTTTTGTGAGAGTGGAGACAACTGGAATGAATTTTTTTTTGTAAATGTTTTTTTTTATTGGCATCAGTCAAAATGTAAATTGTTTACAGGTAAAGAATATAAATGTAGAGTGTTTTGGGCAAGTCTTTCTCTTGCTTGTCAACTGGTTGGCACTTTGTTTTTTTGTTGTTTAGTTATGTTTCTTTTTACAGCAGAGTTTGCTGGATATGAAGATAGTTTTATTTTAATGTAACTTTAATTATGATTAATTAAAATAAGTTCGTTTTTTAAATCTGTGTTGTTTTTGAAGTCTTCCACACACTCAGACCACTGCAATGTTCAAATTGAACTTTATTTTCCAATAGTGGTTATGGGCCCAGGCCCCTCTAACCTAATTAGGCTTATGTGTTGGAAGTGAAGATGTATTTCTGTTGGCTATGTACCTGTGCTTTTTCAAGGACTATTTTTAGAGTGGACTTTTGTTTTTGGAAAGTTCTCTACTTCTATTTGAATAGTGCAAACCGGAATTAAAAGAAGATGAATTCTGAAACTCCATTCCTGTTGACTGCTGGCAATTGGGAAATATGGAAAGTAGAAATGAAAGTTCTTTTAATGCATCATGGAGCCTGGTGTTTTATAGAGAAACCTGAACTTGCGGAACTTATTCAGAGCAAAGGTACCACATCTGATAAAGGAGTTGTATTTACACATGAAGAGGATCCCACTTCAGATAAAGGTGCTACAGCTGCAAAAGCCGTGCTTCCAGTTTCTGAACAGTTGACATGGAAGGAAAGAAGTGACTTACAGTTAAGAAAAGACAGAGCCTTTACTTTGATATACCAGTCATTGAGTACTGAATTTAAACCATTAATTTCGTGTACAACTGATGGAGCTAAAGCTTGGAATATTCTTAACAAGCATTTTGAGCCTTCCACACGTGCAAGAATAATTCAACTATTGGATGATTTCTTTAGTACAAGATGTCAACAAGGTGAAAATTTGGGACTTTTTTTATGTAGAGTAAAACGCGTTTAAGATCTTTAAATGAAGTTAAAAATTTTTGTGAAAAAAATAAAATTAAATGTGATGAAAAAATGTTTGATTTCTCGGGAAAGAATTTAATACAGGGAAAAATTTCAGATTTTGAATTAAACGAAGCAAATTTGGTAGAAATAAAAATTCCTAAATCCTTTAGAGAGGCAATAAACTCACCTGAATCGTTTAAGTGGGAAGAGGCAATGAAACAAGAAATGCAGGCCATATATGACCGCAATGTTTGGGAACTTGTCGAACCACCAAATGATGTAAAAATTTTAGGTAACAGGTGGGTTTATACCCTTAAAAGGAATGAGAAAAATGAAGTAATTAGATATAAAGCTCGTTTAGTAGCACAAGGTTTTGACCAAATAAAAGGTGAAAGTTATGAAGAAGTTTTTAGTCCAGTTGTTAATTTTTCTATAATAAGATTGTTTTTTTCTATTTTTCTATGTTTTTTTAAATGATATAATGTACAGGTAGATATTAATAATGCATATTTGTATGCAAATTTAAATGAAGTTATTTATATGAAGCAACCAGAGGGTTTTGTTCAGGATAAAGATAAAGTTTGCAAGTTGAAGAGGGCTCTATATGGGCTTCATCAGAGTAGTCGCCAGTGGTATCAGGAAATGGACAATGCCTTAATAAAATTGAATTTTCAGAAATTAAATTGGTGCAATTGTGTTTATGTCTTTCAATGTAATATTGTTTTATTATTGTATGTAGATGATTTAGTAATTTTTGGAAAAACAGAAAATGATTTGGAACTTGGAGTTGGTTTGCTGCAAAAACATTTTGATCTTAAAATTTTGGGGAGGACTAAAAAACTTTTGGGTATTGAGTTTGAAGAGATTGGTGATAAACTTTTTATTCATCAAAATTCATATATTGATAAAGTCTGTGAATTGTATGAAAAATACAAGTTTCCCATAAGTTCTTTACCAATATCTAGGGGAGAAATTTTGTCTAAATTAGATTCTCCATGTAATAAAGCAGAAGCTGATGAAATGCAGCAAATTCCCTATAGAAATTTAATAGGCTGTTTATCGTTTATCACTGGTCGAACGAGACCAGATATTATGTATGCAGTAAACTTACTTTCCCAGTTCCAATCAAATCCTGGAATGAAACATTGGCATAATTTGTTAAAGTTGTTAGGCTATCTTAAAAAGACACGGAATTATAAATTAGAATTATCAAAAATTAAAGAGTTAAGTTTAAGCTGTTTTTCAGATTCTGATTTTGCCAGTAATAGAGATGATAGAGTTTCAATGGGAGGCTATATAGTTTTTTTAGATGAAACTCCCATATCTTGGAAAACTTTTAAACAACAGTGTGTCAGCTTGTCCACAATGGAAGCTGAATATGTTAGTTTAACTGAAGCAGCAAAGGAATTAGTATGGTTAAAAAATGTTTTATTAGATAATAACTTAAATTTAAACTTAGAAAAATGTCTATTATATTGTGATAATCAAGCAGCAATATCTTTTTCAAATTCACCTTTTGAAAATAGTCGTACTAAACATATACACATTAAATATCATTTTTTGAGAAATTTGGTTTCCGATAATTTTTTTGAATTAAAATATGTAAAAAGCAAGTTAAATTTAGCAGATATTTTTACAAAACCTTTAGTTAAGGAATACTTAATGAATTTTTGTAGGAGAATTTTTCAGACTTAGATTAAATACACTTTTTGTCATTTTTGGTCATTGCACGGCCAGTAAGTTCTTGAGAACCGCTTCTGACCATGCACTGACTAGATTGACAGTTTTCTTTTTGCCAAAGTTAAAATTTTTTTGTATTGAAATGAGTTTGTTTTTAGTATTTGCTTTATAGTTTCGCTGTTGCTGGGGAGCATTGAAAAAGGGGGGCATTTCTTGGGAGCCATATTTGTTTAAACTAACTTTTAGTTTTTCATTTATATAAAGTAATGTTAATGGAATACTTTTATATGTTTAATATAATAAGAGTTAACATACTCAATAGTATCTAAAAATATGGCACAGGCCTTGTTTTCACTGCTCCACAGCAACTGCAAGTGAATTTCAAAATGTAAACAATATATATATATATATATTGTAAAGTGACTAAATCACAGTGATCACTGCTACAGGACTGATCTGTTTTGTGAGAGTGGAGACAACTGGAATGAATTTTTTTTTGTAAATGTTTTTTTTATTGGCATCAGTCAAAATGTAAATTGTTTACAGGTAAAGAATATAAATGTAGAGTGTTTTGGGCAAGTCTTTCTCTTGCCTGTCAACTGGTTGGCACTTTGTTTTTTTTGTTGTTTAGTTATGTTTCTTTTTACAGCAGAGTTTGCTGGATATGAAGATAGTTTTATTTTAATGTAACTTTAATTATGATTAATTAAAATAAGTTCGTTTTTTAAATCTGTGTTGTTTTTGAAGTCTTCCACACACTCAGACCACTGCAATGTTCAAATTGAACTTTATTTTCCAATAAAAGCAAACTTCCCAAAAAATCTTATCAACAAACTATATAAAAAACGAATTAAAACCCTTAATAAAATCAATAACGCCCAAAAAGAAAAACCAAAATTCACTACCCCCATCCCTTTCTACAACGGAGCAAGTATAAAAATAAAAAATGAAGCTAGAAAACACAATATAAACATTCCAATAAAACCTAACCGAAATATTTTTCAGCACATTCGAAACGATAAAGACAAAATTGACAATAGATCCACTTCCGGAATTTACAAAATAGATTTCAACTACAATAATAACTCTAGTGCTTGCTATATCGGTGTCACTAAACGGAAAATACAAGACCGCGAAAAAGAACATAAATCGGACCTAATACACAACCGTCAATCTACCGCGCTTGCTTCCGCTCACCTCAATAACCCAATTAATATTAACAGCATACATACTAATAAAATCGCCCACTACAATAATCACAATTACGCCTTCAAAAGAGAAGCTTTAGAGATCCTTACTAACCCCAAGGCAGTCAACGATCGCGAACACGCAAGAATCCCAAAGGAATGGAGCCAATTAATCAAAAGATCCACCAATACGAAGAGAAGTGAAGAAACGAAGCCGATGTTTCCCGATGACAACAGTAAAGAGAAGTGTCACATTTCACCTGATGACGGGTGCGCTAGCGCCTGAAATGCATTGTGAAAATAACTAGGACTTATGTAAGGTAAATTAGTTTGTTTTTAATTATTCATTTCTTTTACAACACTCGTCTTTGTAAATACAAACATTGATTTGTATTATATTAAATTGGAACTGATTACATATTAACTTTTTTTCAAAAAAGGATTAAATTACATTTACTTTAAAAATTTATACCTAAATAATATCCTTTTATAAAATATGCACTTACGGCTTATTTAAAACAAATATATTTCGGACAACCATCGTTTCCATCATCAGTGCATTGCAGTGATACTCCTTCTGTTTTTGTTTGTTTCCTCCTCTTGATCTTGAATTGGAATGGTCTTTTTCCTTTAACCCTTTGCCGTTCAGTGTTCCATTACATGGAACACCTAACTTCGCTAGCTTCTCCAACCGTTAAATCCAATTACAAATGCATAAAAATAGGTTTATTTTATACTTTGAACTTTCCTTTTCACACACAGATGACACCACTACACAAGGCAATCCATGATATTTAACTGAGACGCGTTATTTTAAATCCTTGTATTTACAAGAATTTTTTTTTTTTTCTTCTTTTTTTTTTGTGATACAAAAAAGATTGCTTGAAAAAAAATTTCTATGCGTTATCGTTGGCTGTACTCTAAATTATTTATTCTATATTATTTTTAAATTTTTATACAGGAAACATACGAGGAATTGTTGAATAAAATAAGGTGTTCCATCTCCTGGAACACTGCGACACTAGCGCTTTTTCATATTATGCAACCGAAAGCAATGATAAGAGAAGACAGCTGCGTTCACGTTTTCTGTTTTCCTCTGTTTGGAGGGAATGACGTCAAGCTATCAGATGCTGCGAGGGAAGGTTGGTTGTTTATTTAAAAAAAAAAAAAAAAAAAAAAACAATAAATATACATTTCATGCTTCTATCAAAAGGGTGTGACGTGCTTCTAAAAATTTCATAAAGCTAAAAAATAGACTAATTGTAAATATTTTTGCACATAGAACTTGTATATATGTATACTAACTATAAATATCAAATTATTTCATAAAAAATCACATAACCAAGTTTTTCTTTTCTTTTCTTTTTTTTTTTTTTTTTGGGGGGGGGGGGGGGGGGGGGGGCTGTAGAGTAGCAGGCCTCTCCGTGTGTAAACCCTGGGTCATGCTAAATCTGCTGCACACGTATAATACAGTGTTTTTTAATTAATATGCAAAATCTTTTACTCATTTACGCGCTTCGCTGCGATGCTCGTTTAGACACACTTTTCAGAGTTCCAGTGTTCCCGCTGATGGAACACCCACAGATTAAAAAACGGTAAGTACTATCTTTACAAAATTATACCTCCATACTCCTTTAGACCTAAGTAGATAGCTTACAACATCTTTTGTTGAAATTCCAACTTTAAAGGGTAGTGCGCTGTAAAGGGTTAATTAGGTGTTGCCATACAGATGGTATTATGCTGTGCTCGCGATCATTAACAGATAGATTGTTAGTAACTATTTCAATTAGCCCCCTATAATAACCACTATTATGCTCTCAAAAGAGAAGCCATTGAAATAGTTACTAACAATCTATCTATTAATGATCGTGAGCACAGCATAATACCATCTGTATGGCAACACCTAATTAAAGGAAAAAAACCATTCGAAGTGAAGAAAAATCAAGATCAAGAGGAGGAAACAAACAAAAACAGAAGGAGTATCATTGCAATGCACTGATGATGGACACGATGGTTGTCCGAAATATATTTGTTTTAAATAAGCCGTAAGTGCATATTTTATAAAAGGATATTATTTAGGTACATATTTTTAAAGCAGGGTTGTATCGGTTTTAACCATAGGGGTTTTAACCAGTGGTTTTAACCGGTTTCAACCGTCCTGGTCGATATCAGTTTTGACCACTGAAATTCGTTATTGAATTTATTTACTACCAATCAAGGTCAGAAATTAGAATCTGCTACCAATGAAATATATCTTAGCATCATATGTTAAAACTAAGTAAACATTTGTTAAAAATGTCATAACATAGGAATGTCGTAACACAAATAACATCACCAAGAAACAACACAATTGTTTTAATTAATTTTTACACAAACTCTTTTTTGGAATTTATATTCAATTTAAAAAATGGTTACAAGTCGCAAGTTTTGCAGCTGTCTCTAAACTTAGACGGTTTCGTAAATTGTTTTGAATAAGTCCAAACTTTGAAAACAGTCTTTCTATTGAAGACGAGCTGGCACAACAGTTCATTAGACGTAATGCGAAATCAACAAATTTTACATCAATGCCTTTTATCATGTTTTTAACTGAAATTAATGTTTTGTTTTCAACTACAATTCATATGTTGTGTTATGCTTTTAACTGCAGCTCATGTGTTTCAAAGACGATACCTATTTCATCTTCCTTGATGTTTTTAACTGTAACTGGTTTATATTTTTATATTGCATGGTCCATTTTTAAAGTTCTAACATTATTATTATATTAGTATTATTATTTTTAATGAATTGTTGTTTTTATTACTTATTAAGTTATTTTTATTGCAAAAACAATTATTAAAATTAGAGCTGTTTAAAACCATTTTTAACAGTGCTGACCATTTTTGACCACTTTTGACCATTTTTGGACGGTTAAAACCATTTTTGACCAGCGTCCTGGTCAAAATCTGTTTTGACCGGTCAAAATTACAACCCTGTTTTAAAGTAAATGGAACTGATTATTTGAAAATAGAAACCATAACTTTTCTAAAACAGCAGCAAAACAATTTATTGGAAAGAAAAAAGAAGTTTTCCAAATTTTACTGGTTAGTTGAATGCCAGTTAACTAAAAGTTACTGTATTTATTTATTTATTTTCATTGCAACTTATAGATTGAGGGTGTGCTTGAACGGTATTTTACGGAAAACAATTTCAAAATGAAAAATTAAGCGAAATGTAAACAAAAGGAAAATGCAAAATTGTGTTTTAAAGATTAATATATTTGTTTTTTAATTTCAACTAACTCAGCTGGGGAAAAAAAAAAAAGGCTTCTATTTATAAAATTTACTAATCATTTTTCCCCACTAGTATTATTGTAAATAAAGTCCTTGTGTCATATACTGAGAGGAAAAAGTACACTTCTTACCTAGAATAGTACTGAACAGAATTATTTTAGATTTCCTGCCTACAATTTACATATTCCATATCTCTGCAACCATTGATTGCAGACATATATTCCCAATTACAAAATGTTTTAAAAAATCTGGAGTGACTCCACTTGACTTTCCAAACATTAAGTAATTTATGGTTGTTTCAATAAATTAAAGTAAGAGAAGTCGTTAAATAAACAAAAGAGAAAATTTAAAAAATGTGAGTATTCTCTCCATATAGTATGTTGTTTAATTTTACGCTATTGCATTTCAAATAATTTGAGGCCATAGATCATAATGATAAGAAACTTTTTGTTGTGTCCCTGTAAAAATCTATATAAATAGTAGGTTCACCAAAATCTATACAGTTCATACAATGGTGACCTATAATATGTATATAAACTTTCAGCTCAATCAGATAAGTTATTTAGATACTATCCCACTTTAAATAACTTGACCCCATAAGCAATAATGATAAAGAATTTTCCTTTATGTCCCTGTAAAAAAAACTATTAAGTGCTGGATTCACCAAAATCTACAAGGTTCATGCTACAGTGACCTATAACATACATGCCAGCTTTCAGCTCATTCGAACAAAGCATTTTCATTCACACACATACATCACTGTAAAAATAGCAAAAATGAACTCAAAGGACCTCAAAAGGTACAGTTACACCAAAATTTCAAAGTCAATTCTTTTCTTACATAAGCAAGTTCACAAAGTAAAAATGAAAGCATTTATGATATGACATATTTAAATTTAAAAAATGAACTTTATGAAACAAAAACTATCTCATAAATTTAAACTAGTTAAAAACGAAGCATTTATCTTAATTATTAAAGTAAAGACCTTACTTCTTTGCTTCATTACTGGCATAAGCTGCTTTTCGCCGGGGGGCCCTCCGCTTCATCAGTCATTGCTTGAGTGGAAAGTGGCTGGATTTATCATAAATTTAAATAAAGAGAAATTACATAGAAAAAGGATCCAGCAATTAAATCAAATATCAAATCACCAAAAATTACTGATGAATTTCACCTACTCAATCCCTTATAATCAAAGCACTTCTAATAAAATAAAAAACACTGCTAAAAAATTTAATATAAATGTACCAATTAAACCTAACCCAAATATATTTCAAGTTATAAGAAGCGATAAAGATATTTCCCCCCTCAAAACTGTCGACATCTGCAAAATCCCATTTAAGTATCAAAATAATAACACAGGTTGCTACATAGGTGTAACTAAAAGAAAAATAAAAACAAGAATAAAAGTACATCAAAATGACATTAAATACGCTAAAAACACTACAGCCCTTGCTAAAACATATCAGGAAAATAACATCAACATTCAATTTAATGACACAATTAAAATTGCGAATTACAATAACCCCACATACACATTTTCCTGCAAAACTGTAGAAAAATTCATAGCCGCGAGGCCGTGAATGACCACAAATCAAAAACCAGAATAGACACACAGTGGCACCACCTCATTACAGATGAAGACGAAGTTTTGGAAGTCAATGACTGATGAAGAGGAGGGCCCTCCAGCGAAAAGCAGCTTATGCCAGTAATGAAGCAAATAAGTAAGGTCTTTAATAATCAAAAACTAACTTTTTATACAGTCCTCGGGTCCCTACACTCATGTTTAATAAAAGTTGGCACTCATCCTAACAAATATAACACAAAAAATTTCACATCTGTGTGCCCAAAATTGACCAAGATATTTAGTTTCAAAGTTTGGGAATTTTTTTATATTTACTAAGCCTTTGGATTTTTTAACCGACTCCTTAATAAAGGAATGAAACGATTTGGAAATTTATTAATTAGTTTTAGGGGAAAAACTTAAAAATGCATATCTATGTAAAAATTTGCAAAAAAAAAAAAGATTTAATATATATATATTTAATTGCAAAATCCATCTTTAATTCTTTTAAGTGGGTTCTATTAAACATGCAAATTAAATATTAAATCTTTTCTTAAATATTCGCAGAGGTTTTAGTATTTTGAAGATAACGAATTCATGAAAAAATGCAAACTGGGAAAACACAATTTAAAGTTTTCAAATTTGTAAAAAAATGTATCAAAAAACCGTAAGAATTGTTGCTTCAATATATATGTCATTGGATAAACCTAATATAATAGGCTTTCATACGAAACCTTCAGTGGTTCCAAGTCCCCTTATGAGTGCTTATAGTTGGCTCATAAAACATAAGTACTGATAATAAGGCTGGGAGCCTGTTCTGGCTTCTTGGTCTAACCACCGTTTTCTGCGTCTAGTGTGGTCTTGCTTGCCCTTTTGAATGTAGTAAAAGGTAGTTCTCGGTAGTCTTCCGTGTGTCCTATGTTGGACATGATTTTTCCAATTAGTGCAGTATTTATTAATCTTGTCCAAGAGGCTAAAACAGGGTTGGATTGATTTTGCCTGACCCGAAAAAACTCGGGTGGATTTTTTCAATAAAACCCACTTGAAAAAACCCAAGTGGGTTTCCTTCAAAATACTTATTTAAAATCACACTTTTATTTAACTTACAATAAACATATAAATATAAAACAAATATATATATATATATATATATATATATATCAGGGTTCCCACTCTTAAAAAAGAAAAAAAAATCAAGGACTTTTCAAGGCCTATTTGAAATTTTTCAAGGACATGGGAAAAATCGCAGAAAACTTTAGTAACTACTTTCATTAGTAATATTTTTTTATAATTAGAATAACTTTGCCTGTTTTCACAATACATTTTTGATGGATTGACCAAATTAATTTTTACAAGAATCAAGAAACGATTAGTTCAACATTTGGAATCATGATCATTCCAAAGTTTTTGGGTGTGAATCCTGGTCTAGTCACTTTCTGCTCAAAATTAATGACCAATCCATCAAACAGGTATGAGACTGGCAAAAAAATAAATAAATAAATAAATAAATAAGTTGAAACTATATGAAAAAGCAAGACAATGAAATAAGAATTTTATGACAAAATCATTTTATTAGACAATGGTGTGCGCATGTGGAGATGGAGATAGTTTAGCCTTGACAGAATTTGCACTAAGCTCAACTATTGGAGAGGAAAATTCAAGGATTTTCAACAGGGTGGCTAGCATTTAAACCTTTTCAAATTCCCTGACTTTTCCCTGACAATTTTTTGAGATTTTCCTCCATTTTTCCCTGACGCTCACTGTTTATTTTCGATGAAAATTTCACGAGATTAGCAAAAAATTTAGCGATTTAAAATATCATTAATAATCTAATGATTAATATAGCTATTTTCACAAAATTTGTTAAAATTCCCTGACTTTAAAGGAAATTCCCTGACTATTCCCTGATTCTTGGATTTTCCCTAACTGCTAGCCTCCCTGTTCAAGAACGTTGCACAAAATTCAAGTACTTTCGAGGACCATTGAAAATGAAAATGAAATTCAAGTACTTCTTAAGGACTTTCAAGGACCGTGGGAACCCTGTATATACATTATTACAACATGAACAAAGAATTTTCAGAAATATCTGAGGTACTCAAATTGTTCTATAGAAAAAAAATCCTGAAAAATTTTTATAAATATCTTATTAAAACACAATATATTATATATAAAAGCAAGAAAAAATAGAGTTGTTTGTCACTGTAAAGAAAACTAAGTGACTCGATAAATGTAAAGCATAAATAAATAAAAATCAAAATTTAAAAAATTTCTGAAAACTTTAACAATGCAATGATGTTAAGTAATGTAGAGGGACAATATTTAAAAATATTTTAGGAAAATCTATTAAATGTGAAAAATTTAACAAAGCAACACAAAATAGTTATTAAAATCCAGTTTTCTGTTGTAAAGGGCAGATAAATAGAATTTTCGAATACAATTATTTAGTTTTTGAAAATTTCTTTATAACTTAATCATAAAAAGACTCTAAAAATTTAAATTTTGATGAATAATTAACATTTAATTTTTTAAATTGACTTATTGTTATTATGTATCATACACTCAAAGTTAAAAAAAGGAAGAAAGACAATATTTCTGAATTCTCTGATTAAAACAGAAAATACTCAGAAAAAACGCTGGAGCTGGGTTTTTTCCAACTCTGGGCTAAAAAATTTTAATTCTCTTCTACTATCTTCATTTCTGATTTTGTCCATAATTGTGCAGCCCTTTAGCGATCCTAGGAACTGCATCTTTTCTGCCTGGATTCTGTTTCTATCTTGGGCACTTAGGATCTCCATGTCTCTGAACCATACAGCAAAGTGGGCACTGCCATAACCTTATAAAACTTCAGCTGTGTTTCTTTTCCTATTTTTCTCTTTAGTGTTCTTATAAGATAAAATACAGTATGGAACTGTTTATCCGGAAAACCAGTTACATACTTGCCAACCAATTTTAATAAAAAAAGGGAAGACTTATGTTGAAAAAACAGATTTCATTAAAAAAGGGAAGATTTTTTTTACTTTTTTAAAAATTATTATTATTATTTGACGCAATAAGCAATTCAGTTTTACAATTTTAATATTTAGAAGCAATCTATAAAAATGTTTTACTATAGATTGATTATACTAAATATATAAAAGTTTTAAATGAAGTTATTCCTCTTCAACATATAAATATCTACAACACAGAATCTGTAAGAAATTTATTTAACAATAGACAAAAAAAATTAGTTAAGTTAAAGTATAACTAATTTTTTAAATAAATAGAATATGATTTTTGTGTATGTACATTAATCATACATATAAAAAAAAGTAGCAGTAGCTAATTATCAGTTTCAAATGTGCATAAAACCAACTGAGTATTAATTTTCTTAAATTGATTTGGAAAAAAATTCTCCTGCCTGAAAAAATTATTCTTCATTTTTTTCCCATGTTTACACATTTGGTATAAATATGACATACAAATATTTAATTTAATCGAGGAAAAATAAGCAGATTTATTAAATTCAGCAATAAAGATCTAAAAATAATTACATACATGAGAAATATTGAGCACTTCCATTGCTTTATTGTTTCTAGAATTGATCATTGATCACAATCTGGGGAAAGGGGGGGGGGATACAAAAATAATTACAGAGTAAGAAATATTAAACTCTTTCAACTCTACTTCTAGAATCTAATGAAAGAAGTTTAAAATTAATATTATCATTTATGTTGCAGATGGATAAAGATTAGGAAACAAAAGACTTCTGCAGAACATTTGATTGCTGATCACCAGTTGGAGATAAGTGAAAGGGGGGAGGGGGGCAAAAAATAATTACATCAGCAAGAAATATTTAACAATTCTATTTCTTTAAATGTTCTAGAATCTCATAAAGCAAATTTGAAATAAATATCGACATTCATGTTATGGATGGAGAAAGATTGAGAATCAGGAGTTTTCGTAGAACATTTGGGTTTTCTTTTTAAAATGAACGATATCTGCAACTTTTTTAAAAACGGAAGATTTCATGATCTGTCTGGAACACCGGAAGATATAAGTCTTTCGGGAAAACCGGAAAAGTTGGCAAGTATGCAGTTATCCGGAATTATATTTTCAAACAACTAAATTCCAAAGCATTCAATTTTTTTTTTTTTTTAAATAAATGGTTTAATATTGTAGTCTGAAAAGAAACATTCAATAAATAATAATTTAATTTAATTTTGTAATATTTATTTAAAAGTAGTATTTATATATTTTAATATTTATTTAAAAGTAGTATTTATATATTTGGCAAGGTGTATAAGGTAATAATTTAAAGGGTACAATGTATAATGTAAACTGAAAAGATAGCTTTTAGTTTTGAAAAATATCGATAGATGGTGCCACTACGCAATATCATGAAGATGGCAATTTTATTTATCTGGAAAAGGTTGGGTGAAATAGGGATAATTGGTCCTGTACTGAATTTATTTATTATATTTATTCATTAGGGGGAGGAAGGTGATAATTAAAATCGAATAACCTTTAAAAAATTATGAATATGAACATAAAAAAAAAAAAGGAATTTTCATAAGAAATAAAAAGAAAAGCTTGCAAAATCAGGTCATAATTTTTTAATCTTTAGTAACATTCAATGTTTCAAAATTGTTGGCTAATCATATTTAAAAACACTTAGATTTGGGCAGATTTTGATTTTTATGGAAAGTTAAATTTAAAAAAAAAAAAAAAAATTTTTCACATTAATCGTTATCGTAGTCAAAGGTGATGATCACATCCCAAATAAAGGGTGTTCAGGAATTACTGTCTGAAAATTAAAAAGCGCATACATATATGTTCTCATTGCTAAGATTTTATTTCTATTTTCTTAAATGTTAAGCGAAACATTCAAAATTAAACTGATAAAATATTTTTTTCGTTTTATATTGAGATGAAACAACAAGTAACGAAATTAAAGGAAATCAAATTATTGACTTTTTCCTGGCTCACAAATTTAACAGGAAAGTCACAAGAAATCACTTCAAAACTCAGGGATTTGGAGAACGATTCATCGATCGAGCATTAGAACATTATACTAGGACATGCAGTGTTCACTATTCACAATCATCAGGTCGAATCCCAAAAGTCTGCACATCTCGCAATGCTGCAAAGTTGTAGCATCTTCTCATTAAAGATCCATCACTTTCAAACGGAGAAGCTTCGATGAAACTTGGACTATCAAAATCGCAGGGCTGCCAACCTCTGGGAGTGCTAAAGTGTAGTTAAAAAGCAAAAAAAGTGTAGTTTTAAGCTACAAAGTGTAGTCGCTAAAAAATTAGAAAATACTTAAAATATAAATAAGCATAAAATCTTTTGTTTACATTATGACTTACTTTCTGAAATTTATTGATTTTTAATAATCAAACATTCAAAAATAATAGAAATTTTATCCAAATTTACTTTTTATATTAACATGGATACATGAAAATACACTAATTCTAATATAATACACTAATATGCAGGGTTGCCAACTTTTCAAAAACAGTTTGAGGAGTATTCAGAGAAATTTTGAGGAGCATTTCGGCTACTTTGAGGAGCAATTTTAAAAATTAAAAAAGAAAAAGAAAGAAAGAAACTACTAACAAAAATAAATTAGCAATAATCATATGAAATTAAGTAAAGAAAAAAAAAAAAAGGTAAGATGTAGGTATGCATCAAATTTTTAGTTATTCAGTATACTGAATATTCATTATTCAGTAATAATCAAACATTTAGTGCATGCCTATTCGAAAGAAACTTGTTTAATTACAAGAACAAGACAATTGATGTGAAAATAATTTCAATGCTATACTTCAAACAGATACAAAAATTGGATTTTTTTAAACAAAATCTTAAATTTTTGGAGTAACAAAAGTCAAAATAATGAACAATTTTAATAGTTTAGATATTAGAAAATGTAATAAAACTGAATCTACAATAAAATAATCATTGTTATTAAGGATGGAAAAGGATTGAAATTGTACAACATTAAATTCAATTTCAGTGCAAACTGACAGCCATCAACTTTTCTGAAACTTTTTTTCCCCCTTAAGATTATTGCTAAATATACCTAAAAAATCGAGTTTCCGTAGAGGGGGGGGGGGGGTAGAATTACGTTTTTATCATTAATTAAATAAATATGCTATTCTTCTCGTATTTGACAGAATTCGCAATATTTTTACGACCGATTGCCGAAATTCGTAATTATCTCACTGCAAATTTACAAAATCTGCGTTTAATAGCAAATAATTGCTAATATATACTATAATTTTGCTCTAATTGATAAAATTCACTCTTCTTTAAAGGTAAATCCTAAAATACGCGATTATTATGCGGCCGATTGCCGAAACACGCTATTATTTAGCTACTAATTTGTGCAAAATACGTTCATCTGAAAGCTGAATCTTAAATACTCAACTATTTTGCCACTAATCAGTGAAATTTGCATTTTTTTTTTTTTTTTTTTTTTTTCTCCAAAGTGTAATCTTGGAAATCGGGAATAATTTTGAAGTAGTTTTCGCTAATACGGGATCGCTTACCCACTAATAATCAAAAATTTACGTTTTATATGCTATCATTTGGCTGCTAGCCAATAAAGGTTTTTTTTTTTTTTTTCCCCCAGTTGATTTCAGTAAATCGCGATATTTTTGTAGCCGATGACGGAAATACGCAATCATTCCGCCGCTAATTAACAAAATTTATGTTTAATCGCTGAAAAAGGCTTTATTTTGATGCTAATCGATGAATTTCTTGATTTTTTCAAACATGATTTACATTATAAGTATAATTTTGTGGCTTTTTATAGAAATACGGAATTATTTTACAGCTAATTTTCAAAATTACGTAATCGTAAACTAATTGCTAAAATAGATGTTATTTTTCTAAAAATGTCTAATTATTTAGTCATAAATCAGCTTTTTTTTTTATTACTGAAATGTCATTTTTTGCGGCTGATTTATAAAATATGCAATTTTCTTGTGCTATTTTTGTGACGAATCCATTTTAAATCCGGCGATTTTTGTGAAAGTCCCATTTTCAGATATGAAAATTTCTTAGAATCACCCAATAAAAACTAAGTTATCGCGTATTCAGTTATCCTAAGAAAAAGCACAGAAAATATTCTTTTTCTTTCTCCAACGGTAGATACTTCGTACGATAAAGTTCGAAATTTTCGATGATTTTCTCAGAAACTTGTATATTAAAACACTTAAGAAAGTTTCATATTACAGAGGACAATTCCTCCGTTAAAGTCCGACTTTATACTGTTTTCTCCAAAACTCGCGTGATTACGGCTTCAGACACTTTAGAAAGTCTCCCACGGAAGATAGCTCTTCCTGGTCTTAGTTTCCTTGCGTTGTCAATCGTACTTAAAGTTCAGTAACTTTGAATCCATTATTTTTATCGATAAATAATTAAAATAAACAATTTTTTTCGTTAGAAAGTATTATTTTTTAGCGACTTATTAAGCATTAAGTTAACTGAAACATTGATAGAGTTTAAATGAAAATCAAAATACAGCATAATCATAGCCATGAAGATAATCATAGCAGTGTTAGAAATAAGAATTTTGAAACTAGGCGTCAAAATGACGCCTGGATTAAATTTTTTGGGCGTCAAAATGAAAAATCTAGGTGCCATCTATTATTAAATATGTATATTAAAAGAAAATAATAATAATAAAGCATAAACTTGTAAATAATACATGCTAGATTATATAAAACATAGTTATGTGATGAATGTAATTACATTGACAATATTAAACGTACATATTTAAAATCGCAAATTCATTCTTCACCCAGAAGATACATCATTCCCCCACAATTTAATAGCATTTTCTGGGCAGAAATCTTCCAATTTAGGGCTGTTTAATTTAATCATTAACAAATCGTCAACTACTTTCATAGAGATATGATTTCTTAAATCAGTTTTTATTAGGTTCAATTAATTGACTGAAATAGACTTGTTTACAGTCTGATGGGATTGGGAAAATTATTAGGTATGACGAGGAAAAAATACAGGCGTCAAATATGGCACCTATGATTGGAATTCTAGGCGTCAAAATGAAAAAACTGGTCGCAAAATGCGACTGACGACTGCTTATTTCTAACCCTGAATCATAGCATTCGGTTTCTTTCTCCCCCCCTTTCAGCTTGCGGTGTCTGTGCTTGCGGTTTTAATTAAGCACACTCTCAGCTAATGTAAACAAATATGTGTTCCCATTCTGAGTCAGCAATATTTCGATTACGCAATGCCTAGCACTAGAATGTTTTTTTTTTTTTTCTTTACTATTTATTTATGAGTATTTACGATGAAGCATGTGGTTCTTCAACTAGATTGTAAAAGTTAGTTTTGTTATTTTTATATTTTCAAGAAGCACTTTCATAGATAAAAAATAAAATTCAAAGAATAATGTTTTATGTGGCAACTGTTGGAAATGCAAAATTAAAAGTTGATAAGGATTGGATTGGGATTTCTGTCTAGATGTGTGCAAGGAAAAAAAAAAGAAAAAGAAAGAAAGAAAAAGGATAGTAGTTTTTTTTTATTTTTTTTTTTCAGTGTCTGCCACTATTTAGTTTTATATTATACTTTTTTAATCCGTGGTGAAATCGGAGTTCGCTCGTTGTAAACAAGATGACGATGGGGAAAGGAAAAGCGTAGCTTTAAGTATACGATGCGTAGAGTGTAGTAGAAGCAGGCTAAAGCGTAGTTACTACGCCAATTGCGTAGTTGTTGGCAGCCCTGAAATCGTCCGTTCATCAACTGAAGAAAAAGAGGGATATTGGAACTGGGACTAAATCTTCTGCCCCTCTATATAAAAATGATCAGGCTGAAAGGGTAAAAAGGGGCTGCAAGAAACTCTACAAACAACTGGTGAAATCAGGTGGTGGAAAATTTATAATAATGGATGATGAAACTTAAGTGCCCTATGATTATAAACAGATTCCATGCAAAGAATTTTGGAATGGCATTCCTGGTGTGGAAATCTGAGTTGATTCCAAAGTTAAAAGAAAGGAAAAGTTTCCAGGAAAATTTTTCGTCTGGCAAGCAATATCACAAGACGGATGCATCTGCGAACCATTCATTTCCAAGCAGAATTTGAATGGAGAAAGATACCTAAAGGACATCCTGCAAGGCCCGTTTTTGAAATTTTTTAACTCTCAGAGAGACAAAGGAAAGCTGTTGTTCTGGCCAGATTTAGCATCAAGTCATTACTGCAAAATTGTGCAGTCATATCTGAAAGAGAAAAATATTGAATATGTGCCCAAGGAAGACAATCCGCAGAATGTTTTGCAATGTCGCCCTATAGAAAAATTCTGGGCACTATGCAAGTTAGAATACAAAAGAAGAAGGAAAAACCTCTCGAATTTAGCAGCTTTCAGAAAGGAATGGTTAAAGATCTCGAAGTTAGTAGCAGAAAAGCATGGGAGAAACCTGTTTCGACACTTTAAGCAAAACTTGCGATTAGTTGGCGATTACGGCACCAGTGGTGTCAAATGAATATATTAATTTGTAATTAAATAAATGTATTTTCATATGCAAATAATCACTTTAAATTTTTTCCCCTTAGTTTTCATATGTGTAAGTTTTAATTTTCAGACAGTAATTCTTGGACACCCTTTAGGTGAAGTGTTGTATCTGTTCAATAATTTTATTATCAATAATGATTTTCGTTCTTACTGGTTCTTTGCCCTTAAAAGACATTGTTTTCGTTTTTGAAATGGATATTTTCATATCATAGTCTTGGCATATTTTATGAAGTAAGTATATCGGTAAATCTTTGAAGGTCATCTTCATTTCATTGAATTATGTTTTTCTCTTTAAAAAAACTTTAAAAAACATTAAAACCCGTTTAAAAGATTACCTCGCTAGCGCTTTCGGCTGCATCACGCAGCCTTCAGCATAGGAGCCCCTCAGTGGCTTTTAAATTTTTTATTGAATTACGCTAATTAAAATGTAGGCAGGAAATCTACAATAATTCTGTTCAGTACTATTCTAGATAAGAAAGATACTTTTTCCTCTCAGTATATGCTAGGACTTTTTATTTTATTTTTATCAGCTATAACATTATTATTTTATGTTAGCTAATTTAAATCTGTAAAAACATATCTATAACAATCAGCAACAATAAGGCCAAATATTCTGACAAAATTGTTTATCATCATTTCTCATATTTATTCTCATTTAGTGAAGGGCTTTCATATCATCCTGGATCAACATATAATTAATGTTAAAAATAATTAAGATAAAGAAAGAAAAAAAAAAAAAAGTTACTAGATTTTCTAAAACTAGCTCTCCTATGGAAAATAACTTTCTTCTTATACTTCTTTGTGATCTTCTTTGCTGTCAACATAAAGAAAGAAAAATTTTAGTACAACATACAGAAAATAAATCGCAAAAGTATTCACATGCTTGTAAATAAGTTTTTTTCTTTTTCTTTCTTTCTTTGAATAAATACAACAATGAATCTTGAAAATTATTAAAAACACTAGAAAAATAATATTTTCTACACCTTTTTTTTTTTTTTTTTTTTTTTTTAAGAAAACATTTCATGAATATGTATTTCTCATCTTCATTTTATTATTGTGTAAGTAAGTTTTTTTTTTTTTTTTTCGCTTTAATGAAATTTTAGGAGGTTACACAAATTTTTAAGATTCATTTTAAAAATAATATGAAACTACTCTAGTGGCTCAAGGCACTTACCCAAAGAGAGCCAACTATGCTTAAGAATTTGTTTTCACACAGCATTCTACAAATTTGGAAGCTTTTTAAAAACAATATATTGGTATTTTGAATTTTTTTTCTGTTATCCGTGAAAAAATTCTAGCTTTACTGTATTACAGGGGGTTGTAAATGACAGTTTCTATTAGCTGTCATTTGGTGATTTTTAATAGTACAATATTTTTAAATTTGATTAAATGCTTGATAATAGATATTGGAGCTAGAGCCACATAAATTTCAACAACATATATAAAGTAGAGTGATAAATGGTAACCCTTGAGAAGGTCCAAGATAAGTCATGTGACATACACTCCTTGCACCTGCGCATTCGGTGGTTCCCTTGGTAACAGCTTATTTTCAGTAAATTTCTATGGCAAAGGTTTGGAGATTGTTCTTCGCATAAATCATAACTGCCAATGTTTTTGTTTACTTACATAGTTTAATATTCTTTTGTTCTAAATGATTTTGAATTTGATTTTACTTCTTTTTTATTTCATGTAGTTGAACTTTAATCGACAAAATGCTTAACAATAGTTGAAAAATTATTATTTGTTGTTAAATTTAGCTCTTTAAAAGTTTGAATTTTCTTTTATAAACACTTTTAAACTTTGTTTGGAAACGATGAAAAAAAAGGTATTTTATTATTTTTTAAAATGTGAAATATGTGTAAAATTATTTTAAACTAGTTGGCATAGGTGGACTCTGCTCAGTTCCCCATCATATTTATGTTATCATAAATTTCTAGTGCGAGACATATTATAATCATGTTAAAAGAAATGAATTTGACCAAAGCTTGATACAGTGACAGAATGGAATCCCCGCCTAATAGGCTATCCACCGTTCACTTCGATATATTTATCTTATTCTAATCTATTAATTTATTTTATCAGGGTCAATTCCGTTGTTTAGTTTTCATGCTACTATTTCCAATGCAATAATCTTCAAAATTCATATTTATATGAAAAATTTACATTTTCGCTATGTTGATAAAATCGTAAATTACGAATAATTTACGAAATTTTCCTATTAGAAAATTGTATTCAATCATGTTCAAACAAATATCATAAATGTAATTTTGAAGTTGTCTAATGTATTTGTGATCCTCAAAATGGAAGTTTATGCTCAATTTTGCCTTATTCTGACATGTTAAGTAAATCGTAAATTCCAAATAACTTATGAATTTTTTAAATTGGAAAATCATAGTCTATGATATTCATGCCAGTATCCAAAATAATATTTAAAAAGTGGTTTGACATGTTTACGATGAAAATATCCCTCAAGATTGACGTTTATGTGAAATTTTGCTCTATTCTGCCATGTTAAGAAATTCGTAAGTTTCCAATAACTTACGAAATTTTTATATTGGAAAATTCATAGTCATTAATATTCATGACAGTGTTCTAAATAATATTTCAAAAGTAGTCTGGCATCTTTACGATGAAAATATCTCTAAAAATTGACGTTTATGTGAAATTTTGCCCTATACTGCCATGTTAAGAAATTCGTAAATTTCCAATAACTTGCGAAATTTTCAAAGTAGCATATTTATAGTTACTGATGTTAATTCCGGCATCAAAACTGATATTTCAAAACTGGTCCGACATTTTTACAGTAAAAAGTTTCCATTTAATGCACGTTCAAGTGAAAATTTTTCCTATTCTCCCATGTTAAGAAAATCCTAAATTTCTCATAACTTACGAAGTTTTTTAATTCGAATGTTGCAAATGAATAGGGTTCTTGCCAGTATCGAAAGTAATATTTTAAAACTGATCTGACCTCTCTGCGATCATTTGTTCGTGAGATATTGTGTTAACAGACTAACAAACGGACTAACACACTAACGGACTGACACACTAACAGACACCATACAAATTTTGTCATTTTCGGATCCCTCACACCTGAAAACGTGTAAAAAAGTCAAAAAACTGAGGTCGAAATTTTTCACGATTACCTAAGTTCCCCATGTGAATGTAAATAATTCATTTACCTTTTATGTTTTCATATTTTAATTTATTTTATTAATATTTTTAATTTTAATTATCAAAAGAATTTCGTTATTGAGGAATCAAAAACCTCATGGCGTACATTGCATTTTGACCGCTAACCCTTTTGTTCTTTGGGTCAGAATGTCAAATATTTTTATTTACTTAAGAGAAAAGAGGAATAAATTTACTTATTGGCTAGAATGCTGTAAAAAGAAAAATGCATACAAAAATAATGGTTGTAATAAAACTAAACTGCTGCATCAAAATTAATTTCTTTATTTTCAAAACCACACTAGTAATTCCAAATTAAGTAGGATATAAAAATTAATGGTTTTTAAAATTTGAATATGTAATTCATAAAAACTAATATATATATATTTATTATTAATAAGTAGGCACTCTCTCTCCAAATGATAAAATCTAATATCTTGATAATATGTACAGTCGGGGAAAAAAAAAAAAAAAAATCGCAGCACTCGCTGTAATTTCATTATTAATTGACACAGAAAAATTTAAAAGACACCATTCAACAGGAAATTAAATGCAGTTTTTGAAAATGCTGTTGAATTTTAAATTAGGGGTCATCTACATATTGAAATGAGTGCCAACTTTGATTTTTGCAATAGCAACACCCAATTTTGACTTCATTTTCGAATTTGTGAGAGTCTGGCAGTGCGGAAAAGTATACTGTTTGTATACCTTATCTTTAGTATTTATAGAGTTATAATAAAAAATGTGTTAGGGGGGCTATCAGTAAATGTAGAAAAATAAAATTAAGATCCTATAAGAAATAAACAAAATTTTAATGTTTTACACCGGAAATCTTTCAGGAAAAAAAGAAATATAAAAATTAATAAAAAGATTGACCTTTTGCCACTTCTTTAATTATTCTGAATTCAGTTTCTTAGATTTGTATATACTTCAGTATTTTTTAAATAATTTTAGGTCTATTTAAATACATTACACTTGCAATTTTATCCAGACTGTACTCTTTGAAAAAAGTGCAATAGTTTTCAAGTAAAAGTGTCTATTATGGCTGTAGGGATCACCAATAAAGCTTAAATATTCTTTCGTAGGTGTAACATAAAATACGAAATGAAATAATATATATATATATATATATATATATATATACAACAACGCATAAAATAAATCTTTTCGGATAAATTATTGTAAGGGTTCATGAAGTAAATATTAAACAATTTTAATCGCAATTACCAGTTTTGGGTCAGTTGATCTCTTTGGAACTGTACGATTTGTTTTATAATTTCTATAAAAATATAATTTCTTAATTAACCCTTTCGCGACTGCTGACGTAGATTCACGTCATTTGAAAATCTGTAACTCTCTTAGTGGGCGTTTCTTTCCTAATTTGTGTGTTCCTTATTTCTTAAGTGTGTATCCCGTGTTCATAATTTTGCAATAAAATATACTATGGATAGAAATATATTGATTAGAAAGAATATAATTATACTGTATATCCATTTGTTATGTAATTGTGAATACAGAAAATTTCTTCTGAAATACTTTATTTTGAGAGAATAGGCGGATCTTACTGTAAAAATTACAAAATCCTGCGGTCGCAAAAAATGTTAAAATATATTTATAAATGTAAAAGTATATTTAAAAATATATATGTAAAGTTAAAATATATTATTAAAATTTTAAAGACTAAAGTATCCTTAAAATAATAATCCTCCCTCTTACAAAATAAGTAAATAAAAATAAAGCAATATATGAAGCAAATGATTAAACCTTTAACTATAATGGTAGTTAACCTTTTCCCGACGGCAGATTCTGACCAGCTAGTGTTCATAAAGACGGCAGAAAGACGGGAGATTTTACCCCCTGTCGGCGTCTTTTAATTTCAGGTGACTCGGAGTTTCACAATGGCTGTGGGAAGTCCCGTCCGACCCACATAATAGAGTGATTTCTTCTACTAAACAATTTCCCTTTAAAAGGAAAAACCTTCACCCTGAAATCTCCATCGCACTCTTTTATAGGGGAAAAACTTGTTGATTGGAGAACGAATCCTTTTCATTGTATTTATGTTTATTTGAAAAAGTCTTTATTCTGTTGACAATGCAATTTTTCATGTTTAATTTGATAAATACAGAATTACTATTGAAATAATATTAATCAATAAATTTGGTGTGAAATTTTTAAATGTGCTTATGATTATGTAATTTAAGAAGAAGAAATTAAAATAAAAGAATTATTTAAATTCTATATAAATTGTATTTGGGAGAAATTTATGAGATTTATTGCTTTAATTATAATACTTTTAAAAATAAGTGTTGAAGCTTTTAATAAAAAAATTGGAAGATGAAAACTGAACAATATTACATATGATTAAATAATTATTTTTTAATATCAAGTGCTAATTATTATTTATTTATACATTTTATGATATTAAGAAGTTATATGGATTTCAAAAGCTTAAAAAAAAACATATATATAGATAGATATATATATATATATATATATATATATATATATATATATATTTTTTTTTTTTTTTTTCTCTCAATAATTTGCGCAACATTTAAACAATATTTTATAAAAGTTTCAGCAAAAATTCAGAAATTTGACCAAAAAATGTATACTTAAAATATATTTGTAAAATTCCATGGTTCTAAATAAATAAATAAATAAAATAAAATATTAACCGTACCGATATGGTAAATGCTCAAGCTTTATGCATTAAGCATCTGGTATTAATGACCTATTTATGGATTTGCATGTATTTTAAAGGTAAAAAAATCAAATAAGTTAAAAATAAAAATGTATGAAAATAATAAATAAAAAATATTATTCAAAATTTTGAGCATATAAAAGAGCAACACGCAATTTTATTTTGAAGAAGTATATAATAATTCAATAAGATCGATGCATTAGTTTTTGAGAAGTCACGTCGATCATTTTTCTAAAATGTTTTCGAAAACCCACTCGCTGAATTTTCCAACATTTTCAATGAAAACTTTATATAACATTTCTTAAATGTTGTTTTTTTATAGTCAAAAACTGGTATTTATTTATTATTTTATTATTATTTAAAGAAAACGAAAAAAAAAAAAAAGAGGGAGAGAAAGAGAGAGAGAATATACTTTTCAAAATTCATAACCAATGAAACGCCTTAATTAGTTTAAATAGCTAATTTATAATATATATATATATATATATATATATATATATATATATATATACGAGGGTTGCTATTTATATTTCTGGCCTTGGCAACAGTAAGTGTTGCTAGGCGACCGCAGACGATTTTAATTGAAGGTTTGATATTTTTAAACGTAAATTCAGCAGACGATTTACCATTATAGCTTTATTTGTGCTGTTGACAGTAAATTGAAAAGTTCTTCTCTTTCAAAAAATGGAATTGAATCGTGAAAATTTTCGTGCGATTATTTTTCATAACTTTCGACGCGGATTGTCAAGACAAGAGTGCTTCGATGAACTTAATTCTTTATACAGCGATAAAGCGCCATCCTACAGCACTGTAAAAAATTGGTATAACCAATTTAATCGTGGTCGATGTTCGATCCAGGACGAATCCCGTGCAGGTCGTCCAAAATCCGTTGTTGTGCCAGAAAAGATCGATGCTGTGCGTGAACTGATAAAGCAAGATCGTCATGTGACATACCGTGAGATTGAGGCGTCTTTGGACATTAGTATGACTAGCATCAATAAAATATTGCATGAACATTTGAGCGTAAAAAAAATTTGTTCGCGTTGGATCCCGCATAATCTGACAAACGCTCAAAAAAAGGCTCGTGTCGATTGGTGCAAGGAAATGTTGGAAAAATACGTTCAAGGTACATCAAAGCCTGTGTATAACATCTACACAGGTGGCGAATCATGGATCTATGCATATGAGCCGGAAACAAAACAGCAATCAACTGTATGGGTCTTCCAAGGCGAGGCAAAACTAACAAAAGTTGTTCGAGGAAGAAGCACATCGAAACAAATGATTGCCTGTTTCTTCGGCATTAACGGTCATGTGGCAATAGTGGCGTTAGAGCAACGTAGGACAGTCAATTCTGAATGGTACACGACCATTTGTTTGCCAGAAGTCATCGGAGAAATTCGAAAAAAGCAGAAGAACAGGCGAATCATTCTTCATCATGACAATGCGAGCTCTCACACATCGACTCAAACAAATGCATTTCTGACTGAGCGAAAGATCGAACTGATGGGTCATCCGCCGTACAGCCCTGATTTGGCACCCAATGACTTCTTCTTATTCCCACACATCAAAAATAAATTACGTGGACAACGATTTTCGACCCCCGAAGAAGCGGTTGATGCATTCAAAACGCATGTTTTGGAGTTACCTCAATCGGACTGGAAAAAGTGCTTTGAAAATTGGTTCAAACGCATGCAAAAGTGTATTGATCATCATGGAGAATATTTTGAAAAACAATAAAACCAATTTCGATCCTACATATTTGTTTTTTCATTATTAGGCCAGAAATATAAATAGCAACCCTCGTATATATATATATATATATATTTATAATAAATGAAGTTTTTATTTATTTTTATTTGTTTTTATGAATATACGAACTAATATAAACAATTTACTTATGTTTTCAATTTATTTATTTTTTGAATAATAATCAAAGCATATAAATTCTAAAACTATGTTTGGTTCGGAAAAAAGAATTAGTTATAAAAACTTTAAGCTAGATAATAATAATTATTATTATTATTATAGGAAAAATTATTCTACATTCAGTATTGTCTTCAAATCATTTTAAAATGAAAGTATGTGTGATATAGAACTCTCACAAAGGGAAAAAATTTACCATTAAAAAAAAAAAAAAAAATGTTTCTTTGAAAATTATTTTAGAAGTTAAATGTTAGAAGTTAATCCAGTTATATAAAATTAAAATTTTTGAAAAATACAGTGTAAGCTAATTTTCTCTCAAATGCGTATTTAAATTTACTAGTATCGCCCAGTGGTCGAAATTCGACCATATTTTTTGCAAAGCGAGGCAAAGCAAAGTTATTGCCTTGTCCTAAACGGAATGCAATTGCAACAGAGCTGCGGTAATTGTTTGCCGATATTCACTCTAACTGAATCAGCAGAGTTTTACTTAATATAACTATTTCTCTTCGTAGATGTTAGCCTTTCCTGAAATGAGAGAAAATCGCAACGCGAAAACGCCCCTTGTTGTGTGATACAGCCCAGAAGCTAATAGGTACCATGTCAAACCAAGGCCCAACCAAGTATCAAATTCTGTTAAATTAATTCGATTGGTTCATAAAGTACAGTGTTTGAACAAAAAAAGGAAAAAAAAAAAAAAAGATATTTTTCAAAAATGGTCGAATTGAGTTCGGGAGATTTCAAAACGTGTAACTTTATCGAAAACCGAAAATCTAAAACTTTTCTGAATCTTATATTTTCTACTTATATATGCAGAGGAAAGAAAAATAAATCCACTTTTTAAAAAATAAAAATAAGTAGTCAATTTCACTTAATTAAAATGCAAGGAAATCTCAAAACGTGTAAATTCATCGAAAACCGGAAATCAGAAGTTTTTGTGTATCTTCTACTTGCTTCTTCTACCCACAAAAGCTA
>OZ005655.1:273974638-274275638 GCA_963930645.1 Salticus scenicus
GCAATAAAGACACTTTTTTAAAAAATAAGTAGCCAATTTCAGTCAATTGAAACGTAAAGAAAGCTCAAAACATGTAAATTCAGCAAAAAACGGAAATCGGAATTTTTTCCGTATCGTCTACTTATACATGCAGCAGTTAGTAACAAATCCATTTTCCTTTTATTTAGTATATTAGTTGAATATTTATTGTTTAAATAACACCCTTTGAAATGAAATGTTTATGTTTACATTCGAAACTGGAAGTCTGCCATTTTTTTTTTCTGGAGTTTTGTGATTTTAAATTAAAATTTTATCAATTTTACAGAAAAAAATAACTCAATCAAACACATGTAGACAGTAACTTATATAGAACTATACCCAAATATCGGAATTAAAATCGGCAGATAATTTCCGTTATTTTTTAATAATTTTTTACAAAAAATCCAATGGACAATTAACATAGAAAATATTTTTCATGGCTCCATGGACAGACAGTGACGTCATCACTTCGCTTGCGTATAGTGATGCTACATTATACAAATTACTGTGTCTATGGTTTTATTTGAGCTTTATGAAATTGCCAGATTCAACAACTTTCTTCTTTTAGGTATTTTTTAATGTAAAGGAATACGTGTATAAAAGGGAAAAATGGGGGAAAATGCATAAAAAATAAATGTATTTTTAAATACCTTCTTGACATCGTAAGAAAATAATATTTGTATTCGCACCTTCCGGCTAACCATACCTTTCGAATGATACCATTCTCAAATCTCTACTCCCATAATTAATATGTTAAAAAGGGACAACAAATTTTATGCTTGCCTATTAATATATAGATAAAATAATCAAAATAATCATTATCCAAAAATATATATATGCACGACATCATAATACAATAATTTATTTAAAAAATATATTTTATTTTTTACATTTTTCTTTTGTAAAGAAAAAAGTACACCCCCCCCCCTTTTTTTTAAGGAAAAAAAATTCTGTAAAATAACGTAATTATTTATCTTACATTTATCTTTTCTTTCTTTCTTTTTTTTTTTTTTTTTTTTTTTTACAAGATAAAAAATTAAGTATGCTTGTTTATAGAGTAGAAGCATAATCCTCCTAATAAAAATTTATATTTCAGAGTTCATAGGAACGCTATTCCTTCATTAGAATGGTCCTTATAGTTTAAATTTACGAAAAGATAAATAATATAAAACAATAGTAATAATATATAAATTTATAGGAAAAGATAAGGGGAAAAATAATTAAGCAAAATAAATAAATAATAATTGTAATAAATATGGGTATTATAACAGTATATATAGGCCAGGAAAAGATTCATTGCAAATTTTCAAATTTCTGACGAAATTGCGGATGGTTGAGATTAAATCAGTAAATAATGATTTAAAAAAAAAAAAAAAATCCTTTGTTTCCATAAAATTTAAGAATCATAAAAAAGATTAAAGTTGTCAAAATAAATAAATAAACTGTTCGCAAAGAAGACGCAAAATTTTCCGTTTGTAAAGTAATACGTTATTAATGAAAATGATATTTTTAGTGAATTATAATATATTAAATGTAGATTTCCTTTTACTCCCGTATAGGCAACTAAAAACAAAACAACAAATGTCAAAATATATTCTCTAAGTATGACAGAAATTAGAAAGAATTCCAGTATTTTGTCAATAATAATGAAAGCAAAAAGCGGCAAATGGATTTACGATTAATCCAAAAGTACCCAGAAAATTCCTTTTCCAGGTATTTTAAGAGTATTTCCACTAAAATTTTGTTATCAAAAGAAACGAATTCTGCATGGAGACAAAATCTGTGTCTTTCATTCAGTTTAGGGAAAAAGAGGGAATGGGGATTAGCGAAACATGTAACATCCGAAAGGTGATCATTTTTAAGAACTTTGACAGTTCTATCCACCCCTAAAAGCAGGTGAACAATAACCGAGGGGAAAAGTATAGCTTGGTCGATTTTTGAACCAACGCCGTCTTTTACAACAGGTTACTTCTTGGTTGAAATATCGACCAGCCGTCTTCTAAAGGTTAAGAAACAATTTTTCAAGTCTGTCTTGCATTCGTTTTTTTTTAATAGACAATTTTTACATTTACCAATTTTTCTATTTAAAACAGTAAACTCCACCTATTTATTTATTTATTTATTTTTCTTCTAGTGTTCGTTTAAAAGATTCGACATTTATCACCAGTAATCGATGAAGTAAATTACACTTGTGCATATTTTTCTCAATATAAGATAAGGGGTTTAACACGAATACTCAGTGTCACATTTACTTTTCTTTTCTGTATTGAAGAACGATGAAGGCGGTGCTTGATGTCTTTAGAAAACAGGAATTCTTGATGCTAACACTAATGTCTAAAAATCATCATTTTTGTTTCATTTCTTTGTATTTGACGTTGTTGTTACATAATTTGTCCCGTAAATAAAAAATAAAAATAATTTGTTTAATTTTCTTTGTTATTTTTTAAGATTTGATTTATTATCTCATGCAAAACTTTATAAGAGACGGATCCCTAAACCACTCCATAAGAAATATTTATTTATATCTCGAAAACTAATAACTGAAATGAGCTGCAAATTTGCACACCGACATTTTTCAGCATTAGGATTCATTTTATATAAAAATTAATATAGGTCACATCACAATTCATAATTTTTATGAATATGAATTTATTAATATTTTTCAAAATTAAAAATATTTTTCAGAATCAAAAGTAATGACGGATTATGATTGGGTTTCTTCACTGTATCTCGTAAAAAAAAAAATTATATTGATCAAGTTATTGTTTGTGAAGATATTAATAAAAGTTTGAAATATGAATTTAACATTAGCACCTTCAAACTTTGTACACTTATAACTCTGTGAAAAAATAAGTAATATATACAACCAATATACTTTTTCGCGTTGTCGCGATCCCAGGAATTCAAATATAAAATAAAAATGGGGCATTACCATTCAGAAAATCAATGTTGGTGCGCGTTTTAATATGTAGACGACCCCCAATTTAAAATTTCAGCTCATTTTCTGAAACTACTCTCAATTTCCAGTCAAATGATACCTATTACATTTTTCTATATCTATTAACAACGAAGTTACGTCGAGTGCTGCGTTTTTTTTTTTTTTTTTTTCCCCGACTGTACATAAAACATTTTTGATAGAAAAATTAATTTGATCAGGAATAAAAACTGGCCTAGTCAGAAAATACGACCCGGGGTGTTGCCATAATGTGAAAAATGCTCTACCATTGCGGTAGAGCATTAATGCATTATGCCAATTGAGCTTGAGGTTCGATTCTAGGCCCAGTTATGTTGTGCAATGGTTAAAATTAATTCAACCTTTCCATAAAAAGTGCATGATTCACACTACATTAATTTAATTCTATGCAAACAAAAATCATGGAATTTAATTATGGCAGTACACAATTCAATAATTTTTTTAATCTTGAATAATATAAAATTGCTGCTAAAAAACTACTACAGAGATAATTTTAAAAGTACTTAAAAAGACATCTTGTAATGAATTGCAAGTATACTAATTTATTATTTTTAATATGTCCTACATTGCAATGTTTATTTAAATTTCTCTTTCTAGACTGGTAAAAACAACACTGTATTCTATAATGACTAAATAACATAAAAAATAAAAGTATTTCATTTTATCTGTTTAAAAATAACAATAATAAGCATGGTTTATTTTAATAATATTAAAACAATACATACCAGATTTACAGTCATAAGTACTTAAAAAACCAAAAGGTTTTTCTTCAAGTCTTCTTAAATATTCTATAAGTTCAAAAGATTGTTTAAGTAATCAATTAATTTAGTGGTCTTAAATCATATTTTATAATTAGCATGTTATAATAATAATAACAAAAAAGGAATATAAAGATAATCTGATTGAGAATAAATCTGGGGAAGAAGGAATAAGGTAATAAATGATAAAACAAATGACATTTTAATGTTTTCTTAGATATAAAATTTTTTCTCATTGGTCCCAAATTATTTATTATATTAAAAAAAAAAAAAAAAAAAAAAAGCATATTTTCTTTACTTCTTTTAACATAATAAATGAAAATTTTTTATTAAAAATTTTAAGCATGAATAAAAAAGCAAGATTTAAACAATATTTTATAAAAATTTTATTATTATTATTTTTTTTTAATTCAGCCAGTGAGTGCTGTTTTTCAGAGACCCTTTATAAAAATGGTGAAAATGATTTCTCAAAAACTAATATGCTGATCTTATCAAAATTTTGCACACTTCTTCAAAAATACAACTGATTAATGCTAGAATGAAGGATTTGAAAATTCAACAAATAAATTTTGAATATTTGGCAGAGTTGTATATTCAAAAACAGCACAATTTTTGGTATTTTTTATTCCACGTAAAATGCATTGAAGATATACATATAACGTGTACAATCTTGTAGAATTAGTTACGATTAAAAAAAGAAAAATCATTTAAGCATTAGCCAATTCTATTTTGAAAAAGTTTGCAAAATTTCAATAAAATCAGTGCATTAGATGAATTTTTTGAGAAATCATGTCCACCATTTTTATGAAGGGTTGGCAGAAACCAGGACCGACTGAATTTTCCAAAAATTTTATAAAATACTTATATTAAAATAAATAAAGAGAAAATGTGCATTTTTTTAGCATTTAAAATCCATGTAACCCCTTACGTTACTCTAGTGCTGACTCTAGAATAAAAGGGCTGCTGGGGGGAATCCAATAAAAAGGCAACCTATTTTCAAAAAGGGCATTATTTGATGTCTTCTATGTTGTGATTTTTGTATGTGACAAAAGTAAATTACTAATTTTACGTGTATATTATATATACAGTAACCGCCGCTTAATAAATTCACTGGTTAATAAAATCAGCCACTTAACCTGATCAAATTGTAAGGACCGGAATCAACTCAATACAAACTACCTTTAAAGCTGCCCCTTAATAAAATCAGCTTCAGCGCTTAATAAACTCAAACATATCTTCTCAGCAGCCAAAAATATCATTTAAGCAGCTAGTTTTTTTTTAAATTTACATTGTAATTAAGAAAAAAAAAAAGTAACAATCCCTCCGTTATCACCCATTGTCGAAAATTGCATTATCAGCATAGTTACAATTTTTTTGCAGCATACATTACATTTGCAGCATAGTTACAAATTAAACATGCCCTATAACGTATCTTCATAACGATTTCAAGGAACGTATTCTTCAAAGCGCAGTAATGAGTTACAAATTTGATTTGATTTGCAAATATTTAATTTGCATATGTTAATTTTTAATTATAAAAGACAATTTCTAGCCGTTATTTTCAAATAATTATAAATCAAGAGATTTAAACGAAAACATTTTTAATTTATAAGAAAAGCGTAAACTTTTGGTAAAGTAATGATGATGATTTTCCTCACAGGAAAGCGCATAGGAAGTTGCAATGCTTTTAATTTACTTATATCGAAGGAACAATTAATTATCTATTAAAAATCAATTAATATTATTTATTAATTTCATTACTCGTTACTTTTTAAAATTTCCTTCCCAAATTAGGGAAGTAATACATTTTCCTTGAGAGCAGGAACGTTCGTCGGTTATAAAAAATCAGTCGCTTAATAAAATCACTTTAGCTCAGGACGAATGTGATTTTAATAAGCGGCGGGAACTGTATATATAGGTATATGATTTTGTTCTTCCAGGAATGCTGTAATATTATCGCTAGAAAGTTACAATTCAGGAAGAAAAGTATCAACTAAAGGCCTTTAAACATTTAAAATGTTAGAAGGCCACAGTATTAAAATGTTTTTAAAAGGGCCTCCGGGTGGAGAACCCGGTCAAATTAGCCTAGAGCATAGCTGCCAACCTAGTGATTTAAAAATTAGGAGCACAAGACTTAAAAAATAGGAGCAAACACGAAAAAATAGGAGCAAATTTTATAATACTAAATCCTTGAATGCGACTCCCACATATAAATCATAATTACACAGTTTTAATGTTAATTTACATTAAAACTGTGTAGTAGTTAGTAAGTTTTAATGTTAGTAAATTTTAAAATCATTCTAAGTATATTAGAGTAAAAAAATTGAAGAAAAGAGAAATATTTACCTTAAGTTAATGAGACTTTTTTTTTTCCATTGATTTAAAACTTTCTCTACAATGTGCAACTGATATGAATGACTGATATAATAATTCCAGCGTGCTTTAATCCTGATTGATACTACAAACATTTATTTTTATTTCAACCATGCTAAAATTATTCTTTTTAACACTGAAATATTTATTTTAAAAAAATCTATACACAAATTAAAATATTACAGTTCAGAAAAAACTTTTTTACTTATTTAAGGCTACAAAGGTAGCAGATTTAGCTTTTTTTAAAAATTCCTTTTTATATTTTTGGGAATAACAAACAGAAATTTGCGATTTTGCAATCAAAATAGATTGCAAAGTAGAAATACTCATAGAACTTCTGAAGTCTGTTTTATTTCTGCGGACAAGACTGAATATCCGCTCACACGTTGCATTACTATGTGGGAATGTTAGTATTCCCAACATAGTCTTACTTAACCTGTTATACAGCAGCTGATTGCAAGAATCTGTTTCTTTGGACAATGCGGCCCACTGTTCATCAATTCTCTGTAAATTAATCACATTTTCTGGTACATGAGCAGTTTGATAATGTAAAAATTCTGCTTCAAGTTTATCAATAGCTTGAAACACAGTTTCAGATGCTTCCTTTTTGAGCAAACATGGGTAATTATTAATGAAAAATTTTAAAGATGAAAAAGAAACAGTTTCTTTTTTAGAAATATCAGCCACCATGGCATGTTGTAGAAGGTCAGAATTAATGGGGAAATTGGATATGATATAATTACAGGAAGTAATTAAATAGCTTTTAACTTTACAGAAAAAAGTTTCGGCTTCCTTTGTTGATAATTTCTTCAAAATTTCTGCTGCTTCTGAACCAATAGTGATTTCAGCATTGGACTTATGGTTTGAACTATTTTTATACTCTACATTGAATACTGAATCTGAAGCTTTAATAATATGAGCTTTTACAAATCTACTCAACAATTCAGTAAAAAATGATTCAAGATCACTCTTTACTCTATGTATTCTTGGAATTTCCGTTTGAAATAAGGTATTGTATTTTTCAAAAACAGTAATTATATTACTCAAAAAACATGCAAAAGCGTGATATAAATCATTGCTTAAAATCATAAATATTCTTTCTTCTCTCTTAATGACATTGTTTATTTTTTTTATCTTTATGTGCCTTTTTTTTCTGAACAGTCTTGGTTGTTGCTTTTGGTTGCTCTTTTTTACTTGCTACAGCCGAAATTTTTTTTTCTTGATTCAATTCTTCAGAATCAATTTTAGATTTCTTTACTTGAGTACACTCTATTTCTTGTTTTGATGTAGTGGTTTCATTCAATTCAGAAAATTTTCTTTTTTGAGTCACAGTATTTATAGCTGTAGGTGAACTTTCTTTAACTGTCTCTACTTTCTGTTTGGATTTCAACGTTGATTTTGGTTGTTTTGCTTTGCTTGGTACAGCTGGAAATTTCTTTTTTTCTTGGTGGAATTCTTCAGAACTAATTTTTAATTTCTTTTGTTTAGTGTTCTCCATTTTTCGTTTTGCAGTATTAACTTCATTCAATTCAGAAAATTTTCTTTTTTTAGCAACAGTAACTGAAGCTACAGTTGAACATTCTTCTTTAAAGAAAAACAGAAGTGGATTCCACTGGTTAAGAAGACGGTTAAGACATTTACCTAATGAAAGCCACCTAGTCACGCCATGCTTTAGAATTTTTTGCTCCTCTGCAGCATATAATTTTTGAAACTCTTTTAATGCATTTTTTCGTTTAAAACTTTTTTTTAGATAGTAATACACATCAATCAACAATTCATCAAACGAAATAGGCAACACTGCAGAGCCTTTCTCGGCGGCCAGGCTTATTAAGTGGCACAAACATCCCATAAGAAACAAATTTGATTGTTGATCTTTCAAAAATGCATACACACCTTTATTTTTTCCTATCATCACAAATGCATTGTCACAGCTAAAAGAAATGCAGTTTTCAAACGGTATATCGAACTTTTTCAATTCTTGAATAATTAAGTTAGAGATATTTTTTCCAGAACCGTCTCCTTCAAGGCAGGGCAATGACAGAAGTTTTGATGTAACTTGACTCAATAATTCATCAAAAAAAGTCACTACAACAGGGTACATGTGGTTATCCGAATCATTACTACCGTCCGTCGCGAGCGTAAATGGTTCTTTCTTCAAAATGTTTGCTATCTTTTGTATGGAATCCAAGGCGATTTCTTTAACAAGGTGGCCTGCTTTTGTCCTACCACAGGCAAATTTTTTAACTTCTACCGAATTTGGAAACATCGCACGGAACAAATTTGAAGCATGATCAGCAGCAGCCAGAGGTATATTGTGCTCTAGCAGAAAATTTGTAAATAGCAGTTCTGCCGTAATAGTCTGAAAATCATCAGAAACCACAGAGAAGTTCAGTTTTTGTTTTGAAGCAATCTTATAAGCAGCGTAATTTTTCTTGTGTTTTTTTGTTTTTGCATGAGCAACTATGTCTGATCTACCACCATGATTAATTGTGATGTCAGCATTACAAACAGAACATAAAGCAAAAGTGTCTCCTGAATGCGAAGCTTGAATAAAATCGAACTCTTGCGAATAACGATCTGAATATGTTTGAACATGATTTCGAATTTTAGAAGCCATCTGACAAAAAAAAACTCAATAAATCATCGATAACGTGCACAAATTTAAATCACAACAGTAACAGAAAACATTCCACGAAATAAGAACATGAAACAGAGCTCGCGCGGTTTGAGAACAACTTTCTCCGATATTCCGATTCCCATCCCATCACGAGCATGCATAAATAATGCTCCTCTCCACTACTAGCGCATGCGTACACAAAGGCGAAAATTTTCTCCCAAGTCAAACTCGTTCTCTTAATCCGTGCCCGCGCGTATATGTCCTCCTCCTTCCCCCTTCCCTTTCTCTTTACGGCAATGATCTGGGATCGGGACGAAAGCATCCACGGCAAGCGCGATACATAAACACCGCTCTCTCAGGGCAGGCGGCAGGCGAAGAGAGAGAGAGCTCTTAGATGCGCACAGCCGATGTGCGTGCACACATCCGATGGAGCGGAGAGAGAAGAGCGCGCTGTTTACAAAACGAACGCTCTCCGCTACAATGGTTTGAAAAGAATAATAATTCTGCGTTTGCAAAATATATTTCCCAGAGTTTTCGTATTTTTAATCGGCGCACAGGCTAAATTGTCGAATGGATATTTTAGAAGAGTGACAAAAAAAAAAAAAAGTAAAAAAGAAAAATTGTCAAGTTTGAAAAATCGGAGTTTTTTCGATAATATTCGGATTACCGGAGTACACTAAAAAAAACGGGTAAACTCCGATTAAATCGGAGCAGTTGGCAGCTATGCTAGAGTCAGCACTATGCTCACCAGTGACCCATAGACTTTCCTCACAAAATTTTGAGCTGATTACTGAAATAATAAACAGCTATTTGTTTGAATTTTTAAAAGAAATTTGTTAAGTCTGATTTTCGTGAAGGGTCTGTTTTAATATCCGGCCATTTTTATGAAAGGCAACATTCGAACCTGAATTTTGTCAAAGGTTTAATTTTATTTTCACATTTATTTAATGAAAATTACACTTTTATACGTCTTACTGACAAAACACAATATCTTTTTCAGTTTATTGGAAACATTCCCATCCCTCCCCCCCCCCCCCCCAACTGATTCTCAAAATAAATTATTGTTTTGCTGAAAATGAATGAAATGACTGCTTTTTGCATGTCTAATTTATAAAACATGCCATATTTTTGTGCGAGATCATTTTGCTACTATTTGATATTTGCATGTTTTTTAATTAACAAGTTTCTTTCTGCAATATACTAGCATATTTATTTGGATGTTATAATTTCATATTGCTATGCTACTAATTTACACTAATCAAAGTTTTTAAAATATATTGTTGTCTTTATCATTTCTAACTTTTAATCACTGCATAAAAAAATGTGACCAATAACACTGCTCTGCAAAAAAAAAAAAAAAATGAGATATACCATTTTTTGCTGATTTTTATGTAAAATGACCTCCTGAATCTGAATATGACTCCCATTTTGCCCAGTCACCCACTGACTGTTTTCTAGATACACCACCCCTTCCCTCAATTTCTTTCCCGGTTCGATAATTTTATGACCATGAATTTGATTTGAAAAATGAAAAATAATTAAACACCTAAAAACAAAAACATATAAAGTTTAAAAAATAATGGTAATAACAGATTAAAAAATATATAAGATATGTAATGCATAATTTCAGTAACAAATCCCCCCCCTCCCCCAAATTTTTTCCCTTGTCGCAAATGTCCATGTTTTAGAATTTTCCAACTCTGTAGCCTCTCAGAATCAGAAGATATTTAACGGTTAAAATAATTCCCCCCCCCTCCTAAAAATGAAATTTATAGCCATAAAATCACAGGAAAATTATAAGAATAGGGGGGCCATTCCTAAAAAAAGGTGGGTGATAGGGCAAAATGGGCATCATATTTCAGTGGCGGATCCAGAACTTAACTTTGGGGGGGGGGGGGGGGGGGGGGCTAAGATTTTTTAAGATGTAATTTCAGATCAATGAAAAGTTTGCAAATGTACTATTCAATTGGGAATGTCAGCACTTTCGGGGGGGGGGGGGCTTAAATCCGCCACTGTCATATTTGGATTCAGGAAGTCATTTTACATAAGAATATGCTGAAATGGTGTCAGAGGCAATTTTCATGCCGAGCAGTCTAACATAACTCCTAGTGGTCACAGGTCACTAAGGAAGATTCCTAGGTAGCATTGGAGCTGCTCCATGCTAAAATTTCCTCTGAGCTTTCTATTAAATCTAAACAAATGTACAATACTTCAGATCTCCTTCCCTTGATCTCAAATTTAAATTAAACACTTTTCTTAATTTTCAGGTTGGAAGAATGTTATACTCTATTTCCTTTAGGCTGTCGTGTCAAGGCCACGCTCAGACGAACTATTATTTCACATCTACCGTCCATTGATAGGTTACTGAAGAAACTACAACATCTCACTGGATGGAATTGAGCATGTAATCTCAGTCACGTTATCTCCCTCTCCGCATTCCGTGACCTTGAAGCGACTCTGCTAGGGAAAAGGACTATAGCACACATAGTGATGTGGGGTGGAAAATTTTCCGCGGAAAATTTTCTTTTTTGGAAAATTTTCCAGAAAATTTTCTACTATGTTTTTCCGGAAAATTTTCCAACCAAAAAAACAATTTTTTTAGTAAATCTTTTGCATGATATATTTAAATTTTCTTTTATTAGTCATAGTAATGCTATATAGAGTGTGAAAAACAAAAATTTTTGATTAAAGTCATCATTTAGAAAGTTACCAGATATATGTTTTGAGCAACTTGCTCGAGAAAGAGGTTATTTATTATAATACAAGAGATCTATGGTTGATAATCAGAATTTTAAATGTCCATTCAATAAGTTTGTAAGAACATAATTATAAAGCATTTGGCAACATAACAAAAAAAGAATATATTGATAAATTAATGCACTACTATAATGCTGAGCATGTGTATCTATTTTTCAAAATATTCATTTGATAAATGATGATAGGCCGATGTTTTTCAAACGCAGACAGCAATTCTCTTAGGTCACCTTATGGTCTCTGATTCTGAGAGCGATTCAGAAAGTTGGACATTGTCATAATCTTCGTTAAATATTCAATAAAAAAAAAAAAAAAAAAAAAAAAAAAAAAAAATTGCTTTAATTACAAAATTGGCATTGTTGAAAATTTTAGAGAAAAATCTTATATAAAAACATTATATTTTTTATAATCACTTTTTAAAACTAATTTCTAATGTGAAATATATATATATATATATATATGCAAGCAACAGGAAATACAATTAATTGCTTAAATAAATAAATAACAAGATTTTGATTAAAATTTAAGGAAATCAGATAGATAAAATGAATCACACCATACCTTCTAACTGGAGGTTTAGTTGAAAAAATTCAATATTTCTTTATTTGCTTAAAATATCCGAAATTGAATTGTACTTGAAAAATCTCATAAATGTGTTATATTTAAAGTTAAATAATAACAATAATAATAATAAAATCTCAAACTTCCAGATTAATTTTTTTGAATAGAGGATTACATCCATTTTCCAACACCACCAACTATTAAAAAATATGATTTTGTGTTCTCAAACTATGCTTAAAAATAAATGAACCCTTTCATGGTCTGAGTCATACCTTACTAATTACCTAGTACACAGTGGCGGATCCAAAACTCAACTTTTTTTTTTTTTTTTTTTTGGGGGGGGGGGGGGTAAGATTTTTCAATATATTATTCCAGATCAATGAAATTTACAATTGTAATATTCAATTGTGAATGTCAATGCTTTTTTTTAGATCCGCCACGGCTTGTACAGTCGGCAGCAAAATTATTGATGCGCTAGCAATAATTTCTATTTAAAAGATGTGCACCTAATACAATTTTGTTAAGTAAATATTTATCGAGTCATGATCCTAGTCTTATACTGTTTATAAAAAATTAAGTTCATGATAAAAATTAGCGATCAAACTAAAGAAAAAAAATATGGATGTGTGTTTCAATATTTTTGCTGCCACTAGCAGCCAAACCTCTTGAAATTATAAAGTGCAAAGAAGAACTTTGATCATTTGTTTCCACTTTGTAACTTCAGTATGAAGTATTAAAAATTAAATAAATTTTGGGAAAAACAAAATCAAATTTAATTTTTCTAGATTTTTTTTTTTTTTAATAATGAAAACAGAAAAAAAAGAAAAAAAAAAATCCTAAATTCTCATAAAATTTTTCCCTATATAATAAAATGGGGTTCAGCTGTTGGCAGTGATATAGGGTCTCTGACAGCTACAGAACATTCACAGACACCTTTTACATATAGATTATTCAACCATTATTCATGCAAAACAGTCATTAAAAATTATAACTTTCTAGCTTTATACATGTTTAAATAACCATTAAATCATTATTTCTGTGTTTTGTTTATTAATTTCTTTTTGAATTGAATAATTATTCATACTTTTCTTTGAATAGTTTTGTTTTCTTGTAGCTTTCAATGTATTTAGTTTTATTTTACAGAACCTTCGTAATTTAGAGATTGAAAATTTTCCGGAAAATTTTCGGTAAGTTTTCCAGAAAATTTTCCGTTTCAAAATTTTCCGGAAAACCCACATCCCTAAGCACACATATTATAAAATATCAAAATAAAGTTAACCTTAAATTTAAATAAATATATTTTTTCTATAATATCTCTAAATTTTAATGAATTTAGATGGTGAATGATTTATTGCCAATTTTCAATTTTTTATCAAAATTGGTTAAAAATTTGCGATTTTTTTAAATAAATTTTTTATTTCTTAATCTGAAAGCTTTGTGGTACATCATCTAACATAAGTTGAAAAGAGTGACAGTTTGCAAATTTTAAAATATAAAAGCAAAGTGGCCCCCGGCAAAAATATATATACAGTAAGAAAATCCCATTTCAATTATTTGTAAAAAATCTTACTTTAACAAAATTCAGAGATTTTTTTTACTCTGAACTCATAATCACTATTTATAATTAATTTTCAACTCTTGTCAAAATTGGTTTAAAATTTGACACTTTTTTTAAAAAAAAGTATTTTTATACTCCAATCCAAAAAATCATGTGATTTATCATCTAGCATTAGTTAGAAAATTGGCAAATTGCAAATTTTAAAATATCAATACAAAATGTTCTGAAATAATGAGTTAAAAAAATAAAATAAAATAAAATTATCAATTATTACAACTAAGAATGATTCTGATTAAATCAATCCCCCCCCCCCTCCTTCTCTTGGTCACAGATATATACTTCAAATTACAAAATATTTTAATTTTAAAACATGTAAGAACTTATTACATATGATAGGGCATGTTTTTGCATATGACAAAAAACAATTTTCTGTACAACTCCCAAAGTTCTACAGTTATAGTTACCCAGTGACAGAAAATTTTGTAGCTGTCTGCGACAAGTTTTTAAAATTTCATAATCTGTCTGCGATATTTGCATGTAGTCAAGGGTAGGGACCATCGATAGAGAGAGACTGGACATTGGCGCGCCAGCTTTTTGACGAAATTCTCCATCTTAGTGCCAGTTTCTCCATTGCTTACCATTACGCTGAGAAGAAATTTCGATTATTTTACGTCATAATCGAAAAAGAATTTATTTATTATATTTTTACTTTGTTGGGAGATAAATTGCTTTAATTTTGGAATACTTTTAAAAGATAAAAATGCATAATTATTTATTTTATATCATGCTTAAATACTTTGAATTCTCTTATTGCATGCTGTTTTATGTATTTATTTCCTAACATATGAGATAATTACTTTATCTGCTAGCTATTAGTTTTTAAGTTCTATTTTGCAATATATTTAATATGTTAGATCTCAATTATTTTTCTGATATATTTAAAAAAACATATTTAAAATAACTATATAAAAAGATATTTTTTGATTAAATTGCTAGTACGCAAAATGTACCAGATTTCTTAAAATAAATTGATAAAAATAAAGAAAATAAGGTGTATATTATTTGCTAGCATATGAAATATAAATTTCTTTGAAATAATAATTGCCATAATAAATTTTATAAATAATATTTAAATAAGTAATTATTTTTATTCACATAATATTTTAAAAAACTAAAAAAAAATCAATGAATTAAGCAAGTGTAAATAAAATAAATAAAAACAATTTTAATTTCTAAAGATATTAGTTAATATTTTTAATTAAGTTAATAATAAATTGAAATAAAATAATTGAAATACATAAAAATAATAAATTGAAATACATAATTGATATACATAATTGAAATACATAATAATTGAAATAAATAAAATATGTATTTTTAGATTGTAAAAATATTGCGTAAATATTTTTATAAAATAATAAAAAATAATTTCTGTTCTTCTGCCGTAGTTTCACATTTATTCGTGACTTACTTGACAAAAACTAAGATTACCATATTTTTGTTAAAAATTTTCTAATTTTTTATATATCTGTATATATATATAAATTGCGTGTCACGATGTTTGTCCGGGGTAAACTCCTAAACTAAGGAACCGATTTTAATGAAATTTTGCACACTGTGTGCAGTTTGGTCCAACTTGAGAGATAGGATAGTTTTTATCTCAATTTATTGTCACAATATTATTTTACGGCAATCATTTGTTAATTATAGACCTTTATTAAAGTTGCTCCAAAATATCTGTGAGTTCCATTAATTTAATTGTTGCCAAAAAAAAAAAAAATACGAGTTTATTTTCTTTCGACATAAAAATAAATACATTTAATCAAACGTGAACGTTAAAAAATTATAAAAAGTTAAATTATGCATCTCACGAAAATTGACGTCATAATCAATTTAAAGATTTTATACACATTGATAAAGTGCTAATGTAGCTCTATCATAGATATAGTAATATATATAGATCTCTCATCCCCATGTTATCGTACAAAGATTTTTGATGCCGAAAAAAAAAAAAAAAGCTTTGGAAACAGCCATTAAGTGGTATTGAAAAAAAAAAGAAAAAAAAGAAAGAAAGAAAGAAAGAAATATGAATTTGAAACTGTATCTGGAGTCTTCCATTCCCCTTTAGCAAATAAATTATTCATACATTTTATTTGCTAAAATATTAGTATGTATTCCCGTGTGTATTCACTCGGGGAAAGACGGCCATATTTTGGTAAAAACGCCGTCTTTTCCCAAATGAAAAGGAATAACTTTTTTCTCCCCAATGATCACTCTATTCTATATATGCTATACTATATCTATGAGTTCTATACGCAAGCGAAGTGTGACTCACTGACCGTCTGTGCAGCCAAGAAAAAGATTTCCTATGTTAATTGCCCACTGGATTTTTTGTAAGAAATTATTAAAAATCGAGGAAATTTATTTCCCGATTTTAATCCTTATATTTGGGTATAGATATGTATTAGTTATCGCGGGTGTTAGATTGAATTATTTTGCTGTCAAATTGACAAAATTTTAATTTTAAATTTCAAAACTCTGTCGCCCTTGGCTTTTTTTTTATTATTATTATTATTTGGCGATCAAAAGCGTAACACGAAAATATACATGCCAGATGTATGCATTGTACGAAATGTAATATGTATTATTCATTGTACGTATGTATGACATGTAATATGTATTGTACGAAATATTGTTTCATATTATTCATTACTCTTTTAATATAAGTTGTTAAAATAACCATGATTTTTGAAAGGAATTAAATATTTTCGCCAGATAATTTGGCGATATTCTTTTTTTTTCGCCAAGGATGACAGAAATGAAATCTATTCCGCTGCAAAATATTAGTATCTTACATCAGATATTTTATTTAGACATTTGAAAACAAATTTGACTTCAAACTATGATAGAATATTTATCATTTTCCTTTTAATTAGTATATTATTAGTATATTAAAATTTAAAAGCATGGTATATAAAAAGTTTTTTCTTTTTATCTTATAATTATACTTATCTTAATCGTCAATGTTTCCCATCTTTATTAACTTGAATTTACTATTAAAATTTTAACATACTCAAAAACTTCTCATCACTTCGTTAAAATACACTAAACTTTTCCAATATCTTTTTCTATTTAAAATGATACATGTATTTACTTTAAATATCCAATATTTCATAAGATTTCCAATTTTAAAGTTTTAAAATATTTATCAAATTTACTTATTTTTCTGGTTTAGCCTTATTGTTTTCCTTTTTATAACTACAGCTGTTGCCCTCTTTAAAATATTTTAAATGATGAGGTCATTTTATAGTAAAATTATCCATTATAGCATATATTATATTTCACTCCTCCATAAAAATTGATTTTAAAATCGTCTGTTTCTTTTATACTTTTATTTTAATAGAATTTTAATAGAATTTAATTTATATATTAGTCATTTTAGCAATTTTATCCAAAGTAGCATTAGAAATAATATATATCACTTCTCCATTAAAATTTATAGGACCCTACAATAAAATTAATTTGTGCTTAATATCAACACTACGAAAATTTTTATCAATCGCTTCCAAATTTTGACCTAAGTTTCAAATCTCAACCCTGTGGGTTTTTACATCGGCTACAACGTTTTCGTCTTTGTTCGTAAATAATAATTTCGCTGTACTAAATAGTTTACAGCCGTATAATTCAACGTATAACTTAGTCACAGCAACGCGTGGCCGGGTCTGCTAGTAGAATGTATGTTCTCAGAAAAAATAAGGTAGAATTACTTTCACTAAGGTAGAATTGCTTTCACAATCAACGTATTTTGCTTAATATAGAAATATACAACAAAAAATCCCTCTGTTTTCCGATAGGAATTGAAAAAGTAACCATGTCGAAGGTTAAAACAAAATTCGTTTATCTTAAAATTCTTTTTCTCTAAGACGAAAAAAATTACATACTTATATTCTGCATTACTTTCTGCACAAATTTAGCACAATTTCCTTTCATTTAGGTTGTATAGTAAAGCGTCAATCGCGAAGAAAAAAGAATTACGTTCTATGGGGGATCGCTCCGAATTGGCACTAAGATGGCCGACTTTCGGTCAATGTCCAGTCTCTCTATATATAGGGTCCCTAGTCAAGGGTAAAAATGGCTTACACTCAAAAAGCCTGAAAGCTGATAGCGGCAATTTAGGGGGGGGGGGGGGGAATTAACAACAGTGGTGATCTCGTGCAACAATACACAATACAATTTTACTACTGAAGAATATAGTATAAACAATTATAAAATATTAAGTTTAACTCATTCAATTAAATATTTTATAGCAATGTTTGACACAACACAATAAAAATAATTATAAATAATAAAAGTATTAGTTTTGGTACAGAAATTTGTATAAGTGAATTTTGAAGTGGAGGAGAAGTTTTAAATGAAATATATATAAATTCTGTAATTGTAAAATAACAAAAGTTAATTTTAATTACACTAAAAAATAATTATAACATACTTGTAGATTTAGTACTTGTAGATTTAGTTACTGTAAAATTTCTTAAATCTATATCCACAATTTCTTCTTGAGTATTTACATACTAAAAAAAAGAAAATATTTTCATTCAACAATAACAAATAAAAAATTTTCTAGGGATTTCATAATTAATAAAATAAAACTCAAAATAATATTATTAGTTGAAGCAGCAGAGGAACTTTTACCTAGTTTAGTAACTTACTGAGATTTGTGTAATCAGAATTGAGATGTAAAATTCTCAATTATATATATAATTTAAAAACAGAAACAACTAAAAATTCATGCACAATTTTATGGAACACATTCCAAGGAACATATAAAAAATAAAAAATCTGAAGTGACACCACTTAACTTTCTGAACATTTAGTAATAATGACTGATTAAATAAATTTTAAGTCCGTATATAAATAAAAAGAGAAATCATAAGTGTTTAAATATTAATATTTCTCCTCAAGTCGTACGATGTTTAAAAAATTATAATACATTCAAATTCTTTTGTGCTTCCTTGTAAAAGAACTGGAAATGGTAAGGTCGCAATGTCAAATATTTATCCATTTTTTTTAATGTTTTAAACAATTTAACATAACTTAAGTAACTTTAAATAGTTTGGGCCTATAGACCACAATGTACAACTAGTATGTTGTGGCCACTACAAGACTTTCTCCTACATTTTCCTATACAAATTTACTAAGTACAAATAATTTATTAAAATTATTTAACATGATGAATGCAAATGATTTTCATCTTAGGGAAAACTAACACTAAATATCCAAAGAAAGACAGTTTTTATTGTCTATAAATAACATTTAAAAAAATACATTTTCAGAATAGTTATCTCACATATCAAGTTTCCTACATTTATATGCCATACAAGTTGAGATATAGCCATCCAGTTATTGATAAAATTTGCAGTATAGCAGCACCACATACTGACCAATAAGCATTCAAATTGAATCAACATAATGTCTCATGGCCAATTCACGTATCAAGTTTTGTTTGATGATACGCAATAGAACCTGAAATATAGCCTTTTCTTAAATTGTGAAATTGCTCTGTAGCAGTGCCACCTAATGAGCAGTTGACACCAAAAGTTTACAAGCACTAATTCATGTTTAAGGTGCATCTACATACAACTTTATATGCAAACTGTGCAATAGTTCCAGAGATACAGCCTTTCCTTAATTTGCAGAAATCGCTGTTGGCCAATAAGTATTGAAATAGAATCAGCATTATGTCTCATAATGGTCTTATATATCAAGAATTGTTTCATTATATGCAGTAGAACCTGAGATAGAGCCGCCCCTGAAATTGCGTAAATCGCTGTATAGCAGCACCACCTGTTGAGCAGTTGACATCAAAAGTTGATAGGCACTAATTTAGGTCAAGATGCATCTACATATAAATTTATATATAATTCTGAGCAGTACTTCCGGAGATACAGTTGCCACAAAATTTTTGTCCCCCACACACACAGGCAGACATTTTCTAACTAGTATGTTGTGGCCACCACAAGACTTTCTTCTATATTTACCTATACATATTCAATCAGTAACAATATTAAAAAAAAAAAAAAAAAAAAAAAAAAAAAGTACGATTTTTTTTTTTTTTTTGTTAAAAGTGAAAAAAATCGATAACTTTGTTTTAAATTATCACAGATTTATAGTTCAACCATTCGTTTTAAAGGTATTGACGAGACCTTTCGAAAGATACCCATCTTGAAAATTTATCCCCCCGGGGGGGGGGGGGGACTTCCCCCCACAGGGGGGAAAGCGATGCCCCCCCATGCAGAAATTTTTTTTCCTAGTTACATACTACTATTATCAATAATTCATATTAATTTTACAATCACAAGTTTAAAACAACTCTAATTATGCACATTTATACGAATTTTTGTCCTATGCTGCCATGTTAAAAATTTAGATAAAATGCTATCACAGCGCCACCTGTTGAGCTATTGATCCCCAAACATAATCAGCACCAGTTTATGTCGGGGACCAACTAAATACCAAGTTTGGTTAAATTTCGTTAAAAAAAAAAAAAAAAAAATTGCGATTATTTTTCTAAGTTTTTTTTTTGTTAAAAGTTAAAAAAATCGATAACTTTGGTTTAAATTATCACAGATTTATCGTTCAACCATTCGTTTTAAAGGTATTGACGAGATCTTTCGAAAGATACCCATCTTGAAATTTTGCCCCCCCCCGGGTGGGAACTTCCCCCCCCGGTGGGGGGGCAACCGATGCCCCCACATGCACAAAAATTTTTTCCAAGTTAACTATTACTATTATCAACGAGACCTTTCGAAAGATACCCATCTTGAAAATTTACTTCCCCGGGGGGGGGATTTTCCCCCCCAGGGGGGGAACCGATGCCCCCCCATGCACAAAATTTTTTTCCTAGCTAACTACTACTATTATCAATAATTCCTATTAATTTTACAATCACAAGTGTAAAATAACTCTCTTTATGCCCATTTATACGGAATTTTGTCCTATGCTGCCATGTTAAAAATTTGCATAAAATGCGATCACAACGCCACCTATTGAGCGAGTGATCCCAAAATCTAATCAGCACCAGTTTATGTCAGGGTGCAACTAAATACCAAGTTTGGTTAAATTTCATTCATTGGTTCGTGAGATACAGCGTCCACAAAAAAATGATACAGACAGACAGACAGACAGACATTTTCTAAAAACTATTAATTTGTGTTCTCCATATCCCAAAACATGTACTAAATCCATCAAAAAGTGGACTTCGAAAATTTTCGCGAATCCAATACTTTCTCTATATTACATATAGAAGAAAGTAAAAATGGTCAAATTGTGTTCTAGATCTCTCAAAACGTGCAAATAATCCATCGAACACCAGAAGTCGAAAATTTTTACGAATTCAATACTTTCTTTTATTGAATATAGAAGAAAGTAAAAATTCTACTTTATATCCCAATAAAAAAAAATTAAGTCCTACATTTGTAAATTTGTACAGTTCTTGTGATGATAACTTATAACATGCCTATCAATTTATATCTTAATCAAATGTAAAGTATAATACAAATAATTCAAGTCTACAGATCGTAATTATAAAGAATTTTTTAGTATCTCTATAAAAGCATGTAAGTCTTACAATCATTGAAATTTACAGTTTGTGGGACGGTAACCAATAACATACCTACCTATTTTCAGCATACTCGTATCAGGCAAATATATGCTATCATACTTATATGTTCATTAACATCTATACAGTTCATGCTATGGTGATCTATAACAGGGCTTAATCTGACAAAGTTTCTTTAGATCCAGTAATTATTTTCTTTTAGTTTTCAAGTATGCGAAACATACATACATACATACGTGTTAGTGATTGCTGCAATATGGAATTTCTTAGCACTTTTTAGATTCCCGCACAGCAAGAATATCCGGTGATGTTTTTATCTTTTTGTTTTTTTTTATATATGATATGTATGCAAAGCATACATACATACGTACAGTGAAGCATCAATAATCCAGAAAATTATAATCTGGCACTGCTGACTGCTTTTCCCCCCCTCCCTTTTTTTCTTCATCCATAAATCATAGTACTTACTAAATGGGTTATTCGCAGATAACCTTGGAATTGCATAATTGCCAAATTTTATGGATTGCCAGTAAAATTTATGGATTTTCATTAACTTTTCTGATTTACGGATTGATGTGAATTTTGTTAATTTAAAAATTTTAATGGCCTATTTCAAATGTTATTCTAATACAATTTATTAAACTCACACAATCTACTGATTGGGAAGAAAATCACACATTTTTTTTAATTCAAATGAATTAATATATATATATATATATATGATTTTCTTCCCAATCACTAGATAGTGTGAGTTTAATATATTGTATTCCTTCCTTCCATTGTTTAATGGTGTTTTCCCTTACCTGCGGCTAATTCTGCCAAGCTATCTACATGATAGACCAGATGTTTCTGCCTTAAAGGTTGTCTGAGTGAGTAATGCCCACCGGTTGTCAGCCTGGATAGCTCAGTTGGTAGAGCGTTGACCTTGTAAGTCAAAGATCCGTGGTTCGACTCCCGGTCCAGGCATTATTTTCACTCAGTTGGAAAAATGAATTTAAAAAAAAAAAGTTATTCTAATTGTTTTGTTTACATTTTAGATAAGGTATACATTAGGTTAGTATAAATTTTTTAAAACTTTGTTTTAAGACATATTTTTTTGGATGTTGTGATTGATCAACAATTTTTATAAATTTTTGAAAGACCTATAATCCAGAAAAATCAGTTATCCAGCTATGTCTATTTTTCGGCGATGATTGATTATTGATGCTTTACTGTATTAGTGATTATGGAATTTTGTTCATTTTTGAGATGAACAGTGAGTGGGTATCTAGTGATTTTTCTTTTGGTTTTGATGTACGCAAAGCATACATACATGCACATTAGTGACTGCTGAGATTAAGATTGTCAAGCATTTATATTGTGCAATTATATGTTATAATTTTTTTTTTATATTTGCGATTAGTTATAACTTTGTAATTTTTATTAAAATTTGTATTTTATGATACTTTTGCTTATATTGGATGCATTGTTTTTGACATATTTAGTCATTTGTTAGATTGCTGAAAACTCACTTTTGTATGTCGATAGTTAAGGGTTATAAATGTGGACACAATGGGGAACGGTGCCTCGGTGCCATCTTGGTAAGCACACTAAAAGAAAATTTCCCCTAAGTTGACCATTAGCGATTCAACATGTTCAATAAAATCTTCATCAAATTTATCTATTGCTACATAATCATCCATAAAGAAGGAAAACTTTTACAAAATTGTTACTTACCTTTTGTATTAAGATTTGCAAATATTGACATCTGTAACTTCCAGTCACAGCAAAGATCTCATCAAATAATGAATTTGATTCTTTATCTGAATCAATGCTTGAATCTTCATACATCTTTAAAAGTAATCTGAAATAAGAATGAGTTTGTTAAGTTTAACATGGTAGTAGTTGCTTTGAAATAAGGCCTATTTTCACAAATCCCTGACTTTTCCAAACTCACTTAAATTCCCTGACCAGTAGCCACCTTGAATGAAGCAAAATTGCAAGAACGATTACTAGCTGAAATAGATTTCTAATCATAATACACACAATATTATTAACAAAGCATTAACTACTAATAAAGAAATTCAATACAATTGGGAAGTTGGTCCACATTTTTTAGTCTTAATTTATTTCTATGCATTTCAAAACAGACGTTATTAAAAAAAAAAAAAAAAAAAAAAAAAAAACGCATTTTCGCCTTGTTTACGTTTGGAATCAATATCAACCATTTCCCAAAACGGCATTTCGTTTTGTGGTCACCAAAAGAAAATCGCCAGAATTGAGTCTTGGAAGTGTGTGGACCAATATCCCAATTGTTTCAAAAATTCTCAAAATCAAAGAAAATAGCAGATTTATAATCAAGCAAAAATTAGCAGAACAGCATTAATAACATCTGTACTACGAGTAGTGTTTCTATTGTTTAGTTTTGCGGTATCATTATTGTTTAATAATCTTTTAATAAAAGTACAAATGTACAAAGAAAACATTTAAGCAATATGAACACTCACAAGTTGCACTTTAGAATGATATTGAAGTTTAAAATTCATAAATCCTTCTTATTCGTTTTTTTATCGTTAGTTACACTGTTACACAAGTTTAAAATTTGTGCGGCGTAAGAGATTGATTCAAATCAACAAATGAATCATTCACGATTCACGAGTTAAAAGCATAGAAAATAGAGATAGAAGGAACACGTCAATACTACCCTACATTCAGATGTCCGTTGTTAAGGATCCTTAACTAAAGATCTTTAAAAAGATGCATTTTCATTGGTCAATCGAAAGGTAAACAATCTTTGAGCCATATTCTCCCTAAACCGGAAAATGGAACGTAATCAGAATGGACACTAGCCGGAATCGAGTCTATTATCCCGATCCGTATGGAAACTTCTATTCTCCCTTCATTGAATTCCGTATGCGAAATCATTACGAAGCATTCGAGAGGAAGTGACGTATATCCGCGTTTGTAATGATCGATAGATGGCGCTTTTTCAGCTTTTGTTGTTAGTAAATATAATAGCCACGTGTACTTATTATTGTTCTTTTAGTTATTCTACTTAGTATTCGTACTATAATTTCACCGCCATTACATCATGGAAAATTGATTGCTTTTGGAAAAAAATATTTCAGTTTATTCAAAGTTCGATCGGAAGTAGATTTTTAACTGAAGTTGAACAAATATTAGTTTCAAATTATCTGATTAATTCTTTACTTCCATTAGCCGAAGCAACTGAAATTTTAAATTTGTCATTTGGAAATAAATGGAAGCTTAATTCTGGATTTCTTGATCCTTTGCAGTTACACTGGAGCACACAACAGTATGTGTTATCTTTTTTACCGGATTTATTCATTTTTATTCAATAAATATATGTGAAACTAAACATCGGCAAGCAATGGAGGCTTGATGAAAGCCGAATTAAAGCATGTTAATTTTAATTTCACCTTAGCCCACCAGAGGGCGAGCATTTCATTACAATCGCGGATTGAGACGCTCAAACAAATCAGCAGTTAGAGAAAAATCACATGTATTTAGTTCCTTGTTGTTAAACAAACAACAAACAACCACTCGTTGCTTTGCTACCATTGATAACAATGGTTGTGTTTTCTCTTAAATATTTAAAATCGCTCATATTTAGTAGTTCTGCTTAAACAGATATTTCAGAGTGTGTTTGAAAAGAAAGATAAATTTAAAATTTAAAAAAGTGATCGGCCAAAAAATCAGCGTTCCATAAATCGTATGATTAATGTAGTAAAATTTTCATAAGATTTATTCACGACATCACTAATTTATTCCTAATACTTATGGATTCGATTGCTTTATAACTAAAACATGTATATCATCCGAATACAGTATTTGCTGTATAGCATTGCATCTATGCATCTATCATATTACGATGTTTTATCACACCTAACAATACTTTATCTAATTCTTTCTATTGTTGAATTATTCATTTATTAATGTGTATTCCATTTTTTATTGTGCACTTAATTTGTGATTATTACCAATTATTTACCTTAAAATTTAACGGGAAATTTTTATAATTTTAAAATTATTGTTTACTGATTTAATGGAGTTCTTTTTAATTAAGACTAAATTATTTAGTTAATTATTTGAATAATTTGAAATTTATACTCGTTTAAATATGGTGACTGGTTTAATTATTAATATAACAGTTAGCTTATTTTTTATATAATTTTATATTCGAGTAATTTCTTCATCAGAGGTTTTAGTTAATTTGTCATGAAGAAATTTGAAAGAATTTTTTAAACATATAAGCTGAATTTTTTCAATGTCTTGATTATTCACAGAAAACAGAGTTATTGCTATAGTATGTCATGATTTGTGTAAAAATATTTTTAATTGTAATTTTTCCAGTCAAACCTTATACGTCCTAAATTTGAAATTTTTCTAGCAAGTTTTACAAGAACCTATAAAAATATATGAAAGTCTATAAGAGGTATTCTTTTAAAACGTATTTTTACTTTCTGCAATATTCATAAAAGAAAGTATTGGATTCATAAAAATTTTAAACTTCTAGTCTTCGATGGATTTTACATGTTTAAAGATGTTTCACACATGATTTGACCATTCAGAAACTGGCTGTCTGTGTGTTAGACGTCTGCTGAAGCTTCGTATCTGTGAGAAGAAAAAAATATATCCCCCCCCCCACACACACACACGCACACATACACTCTATCTACCTCAATTTACTACTAATTTCACCTCTAATATATTACGAAATAACATTTATTTAGACTATAAAATTTTATGCAGTTAGGATTGCCAGAAAAAAATGTTAAATTATCTTGTATTTTTAACTTAAAAGCAGCCCAGCCATTGTGAAGTCGTTACTTCACATATATGAGTTTTCATTACGGGTTTAAATAAATGTAATAATTAATTACTATATTTTAAATAAATTAAATGTCTAACGAAATTCTAAATTACTTTTTATATTTAATCGCATTTGTCTCTATAAATAAATATCTTAATTCTAATAATATTTTATCCTTTAGGCTATTAAATAAATCTTCTAAGAACAAAAACATATTCTTTAAAATTTATAATTTATTTCTGCTAATCATCTGTTTAAATGACATCTCTCAGAATTCTAATCTCTCCTAAATCATTTAATAAATCAAAATATAAATAAATATTACTTTCATTTATTAACCGCTGTGTATACATAATTACATTTTCATTCTTTTAAATTGCGCAAGTCCACTTTATTATAACTAAATTAAGCAATAATTTTCCGTTGTAATATCATTAAAGGGTAATTTATATTTCTAAATGACAGGATGTGGTAATAAATCGTAGTCTTTCTGTCTCTTTACACAACGATTTTTCTGGCGATAAAATTTGGCAGAGGTGCTTGGCGTTAATTCTTTAACGGACTCTCTAAATTCAAAATATTTATATTAATTTAATCGTGAGACAATGGATTATGTTTGGCTGTAAAATTTGGCACTATTTCGAAATACTTGGCGTGATTCAGCAGTTTGATCTTGATTGCGAGATTGAGAACTTCAAAATTCGCTCCAAAATTTACTTGAATAACACGTCATCGCAAAGCCCTCTCTCTCTCTCTCTTCTAACCCTCTGAATGTCTTCAAGACTGTTTTAATTTGTTATATTCATTCATTTCCATGCTCAGATGATTAATAAATTTTTGATTACTGCAAAATTAGTGGTTTCCTTCTTCACGGCCTGCATTTTATTGTTCCTAGAGTTTTGCGGACTTCACCTATAACTCAAGTTAGCATTTCCTGTATAGCCATTAGTTATTATTTTTTTTCTTTTTAAGGCTGTTAGTGAAATGTATTAATGGTTTTTAAAAGGTTCGAGATCAGCGGGTCATCAATATTTTAGACTATCTTTCAAAAAAAATGATCATGCTGTGTTCAGTAAAAAATCTGAACAAAATGTCTCTCACTTGATATGTTCATAAGAGAGAAGGTGCTGGGTTCAATCCTAGGTCAAATTCATCTAAGCAGTTTGGAGTTTTACATGTTTTTCTCTGAAACTTGCATAAATATGGCTTAGAACTCTTGCATAGTCAATCAGTTCCAACCCACACAACACAATCCAGTTGTGCCCTTTATCGTTATTGGATATTATACTGAATGTTCATATCAATTTAAACTTCACAATTTTCTGAATTACCTGTATATGTACAATGGATTTCATTTAAGAAAATTCTTCTGAAAAGATCCCCCCCCCCCACAACATCACATATAATGGAGGGTGTAGTGTTGTTTAAGGTAAACTGACTATGCGAGGACCCTAGGTCTGGGTGGCGTTCCTTCTGTAGGTCACTTTCTAAAGAGTCCTTGCTCAAATTCATGCAAGTTTCAGAAAAATCTCTGAACTGCCATGGCTGAAATGCTAGTGCTGAGTTTGAACCCCACATTTAATGGATTCAAAATTATTAACTACGACAGAACAAATTATGAATCACTTCAAAGTTATAATAGATCATGAATGAAAAACAAAAATTAACCAATATATATTATTAAAAAACCATCTCAACTGCCATATTCCTCACTATAAGATTCATTTTTGGCTCTCTGCAATGTGTAAGCATCTGTTAAAGTAAAAATGAAAAATTCACAACTTGCAACAACATAAGTGTGATTTTTTTATAAGCAGCTACTTCATAATAAGCTAATCTTTTAAAAGCTTATTTTACTTACTTATTTTTATAAGCTGCTACTTGATAATAAGCTAGCTAATCTTTTAAAAGCTTATTTTCTTCGTTAATAAGCCTAATAAACCAAACGTCCAATATTCTGAAAAGTAACAATGTAAACTGGTGCCATTACTAAAACAATTTATTGAAATAAAGAAAATGAAATTCATTCTTTATTTGGAAGAATGAATAAAAATTAAAAAAAAAAAAGTCACAAATTTGGCCAAGGGAGTCCCATACTAAAGCTGTGCTCTATTTTCAGTAAATCAAAGCCATGGTTAAGCGCTATCATATACAGCTATTAGAAAATATAAATGATATTCAATTATTTGAGGTTCATTATGTTGATTGGAAACACGGTTATTTCAAAATAAACTAAAAATGCATTGACATTAAGAAACAGCTTTAGTATGAGATCTCTTAACGAAATTTGAAAACTGGCTCCTAAGTAGCTCGAGCGATTTTCGCAAGTCTTTTATTATGCAATTGCAATAGCCATTTTAATTCATCACCAAAGTGGCAAAAACTAATAAAAGTCGCCAAGGGGATTTTATACTAAAACTGTGCTAATTTTAATTTGTGGATGATAAAATCAAGGGAAAAAACCTATAAGACAAAAATTTTGTTTGCCATTTTAGCAGTAAATTGAAATGGTTATTGCAATTGCATAAGTAAAGTCCTTGGTATAAAGCATCACCAAAATAGAAAATAAATAAATAAAAAATAATAATAAAATTTCATCAGATATTTTTTTCTGATACAGATTTACATAAAAATAATTTTTATTATTATTTTTTTTAATCAATGGCGTGGGGGGGGGATAACATTGTTATGGTGGTTTTATTTAATATATTTTGAACAAATTATCCTATTGAATCAAAAGTTACAGCGCTAGATAGATTTTTTAATTTGAAATTGATAATTGTACCAATTTTTGTTGCGATCGGTGCAACGGTTTACTTTGTAAGACAAATTAAAATATGATATAACACAACATACAATTTATTAAAATAAAATATATGAGCAATAAATATATTTTATAATCTCCAATTTATAAAAAAATATATATATATGATTTTATGAATTGGCATTCAATTAAGTTTTATTTGATTAAACCGATTGAACAAATTCAATTCCGAAAGACAAAAAAAAAAAAAAAAAAAAGAGTTAAATTTTAATCATTATAATTAATAGAAGTAATTTAAAGCAAGAACATAAAACCAAATAAGAATTAATTTCAGTAAATAAAAGAAACCAATTTAAACTTAAGTTGAAAAGAAAATATAAAATTATTACCTGTATAACATGTTTCTTAGATGTCCATCTATTTTCAAAGCATTGCCAGGGAAAGGTGCCTCTGCTCTACAATATTAACATTGTCTTCTGCAAGATGGGTGCTGTAGAGGGTGATCATTCAAAGTTCTTCTGTAGGAGTGCTGTCTCAGTGTGGTCTTGCAGAGTTTATAATAAATGTATTTGGATTGTCTTAAAATATGAATTTATATATATACACATACATATATTAAATCATTTTATTTCATTTTTTGTCAGGAATGCTTTAAGAATTTCCTATGCATTAACTATCAACACAGAAATGACATTTTTTACTATGCAAATTTTCTTCATCCTTTTTTGTTATTGCAAGAAATATTTTTTACACTAATTACTCCCTAAATGACCAAAAGAAATGATACTTTCTAGTTCTTGCACATAATTCATTATTAATGAAATTTACTGTTTCTGATCAAGGAAAAAATCATTCATTACATGTTACTTTTATCACTGTAATTAACACACTTTTATTTTCTACACTCACAAAGGGGTGTAAAACATTTAAAAGAATAGAACTACTCAATCGGATAATTGAATTTTCAACAACAACTTATTGTTTCATTAAATGTAATAAGTTGTTGTTTTTGAAGTCATAATTCATCTGGCATGTAAAAATAAATATTAAATAAATTTACATTGTGTAGAGCAGAAATATAGTGTACACAACTAAAAAATCAAAGTTATATTAAAAAAAAGAAAGAAAAGAAAAAGAAAAAAGCATTTCCAAAGCCTGTATCCAGTTTAATACATATTTTTTTACAAATTAAGAAAAAGTTGTTTGTACTTTTGGATATTTCATTCAATCAATTTCTGCAAAGTTTGCATTAGTTTTTAAAGTACGAAAATCTGTAATTATCAGTTCAAAAATCTTCAATATTTAGAATAAGTAATAACTATGAAATACATATTACTTTATAAGCAAGTTGAAAGTTTCTTAAATTATTTAAGCTTTCAAATATGATAAAGCATGACTTTAAAATGAATTATGTCAACTTAATGGAGAAAAGTGCCCAGATTAACACAATGAATGCAACACAAAAAGGTAATATGAATACAGTTCATCACATGGAGTAAGTTATGGAATACAAGGTGAAAAATGAACGAAATTTTAACGAATGTATAAAGCACTTATGAAATCAAAAACACAAGAATTGTTACTTAAATATTCAAACATGTAAAACATGGGATATAAGGCGCATTATTGTACTTGTAAACAACCATTGACTATAAACAACTTATCAAATTTCATTAAATATTACCTTTAATTCAGGAATTAAAGCTTTTACATAAGACTTTGGTTGCAAAAAACTCCGGCAAACTTTCAATTAAAAAGAAAGCTGCTTTTTTCGATAATGGAAAATGTTCAATTAATTTAATATCTGAAATGCTGAATGCATTTGTTCGATCTCTAAAACCAAGAGATCGGCGCAACAATTATATCCATGGAGATATACAGTCGGCTGCAAAATTATTCGAGCACTAGCAATAATCCTTGCCAGAAAAAAGTACACTTAATACAGCAACAGCTTTGTTAAATAAATCCTTGTCGAGTCACGTTCTTAATCAGTCTAAGAACATGATTCGATAAGGATTTACTTAGCAAAACAGTCTTAAGTGTACTTTTTAAATATAGGAATTATTGGCTTGTGCTCGAATAATTTTGCAGCCAACTGTAGATAGAGATTCCATTACCATACACTTCTAATAATAACAAAACATCCGCCATTTTATCTTTCCACACACAATATTCCGCTTCCGAATGCTATTCCGGCTGCTCTGAGCTGTCGAAACAAGTAGAGGCTTATTCCGTAAATTCGAAAAGCCAGAATTCCGGTTTTTGCTGGGAGAATGAGAATAACTCTTCTTCGGATTCCCTCTCGAACGCGGATTAAGAGTTTAGAATGCATTACGAATGCTACGGAAAAGTAGTAATTTTCATCTTACGGTTAGAGGGCGAACAGATCTTGACAATATACCAATCAGCGCGTTTGTTCACATTTGTAGCGGTTCATTGGTCGTTCTCGGAAATCGGATGATGACAGAAGCCGAAGAGGCGGGCTTTCACTTTCTTCCGATAAGTTTCAAAGATACAACACCAGGCGGCAATCGGATCGTTTTCCTCCACTCGGCTGAATTAATGCGGAATAGAAAGCTCCGGTTTCGCGTTGGCTGCCCCATCTTGTTTTTCATCCTATAGATAGTCTTAATCCGTGCTGTCAAAATCTCCCCATTCCGCACGAAATTCTGATTCCGAAGGATGGGAGAATACGGCTGTGGTAAAACCAGTCTGTGGAAAACCACAGCGTGGTGCCACAGTCTGTGGAAAAACCAGGATCTTCAATTGAAAATAATGATTGGCATCGGGAAATCGAGCTTTTTTGCCAACCGCCAGGGTACCCTTTAATTATTGACGTCACGAGAAACTGCTATATTATTCTAGCAATTTATGAAACACTTCCAGCTTCGAAGATTTGGGGTGTGGTTTGATGACGTCACTGATGAAGGAGGAGCTTATGTTGAATGAATCACGATTCACGAACTCACGTCATTATTATGAAAATGACAACGCGAAGCAGAAATAATCAGTGAAATAGAAAAACGTTTTATTTAAAGTAAAATTTCTAAAAAAAAAAAAAGACTTGAAAAATACCCAGATCATCATTGTGTAATTACGCAGAAGTGCATCAATTTGTAACTATTATTTCATCGTGTACAAAACAGACTGAAATAGATGTAATAAAATAGTGTGGATATTGATGATATTTATATTTAGAAAAATATATGGTTAAAGGCATTTTTTGCTTAAGATAAATATATCCACTGATTTTATTTTCTTTTAAAAGGAATGTAAAATAATAATAATAATAATAATATTGTGTGTGTAAATAAATAAAGGAATATGTAAGTAGCAATTTTAAATGTTTCTTAAATACACATTTTAAAGGTATTTTTACAACACTTTTGGTTAATAATAATAATTGCTACTAACCCCCATTTTAAAGTACTTATTCTTTTCTGTTAAATCTTGGACTTGGTTAAAAATGAAAGTACTTTAAACAGGCATACATCACAAGTTTCTTCTCTAAATTCCATCTGAAAGTTTGACATTTAACTCCAAATTCATTTTTGCATTTCAATATACAAGGCAGATTATACATTGATTAATATTGGAAAGTAATACTTTATTACTTAAAATATAAATAAGTAAATATTTCTAAACTCTGAATTAGCATAGTTGGAAAACAGATAAAAAATTTTGGAGCATTAAATGTATTAGAATCTGCGTTAATAATGAAATTACTTGTGTATGTGTGTGCAAGTCATTTTGACATAAAGTTTTTGTATAGAAAAAGGTGACAAAGATCCACCGAATTTTGCACAAATGGGTATCTTTACAAAATCTGAATGAATAAGTGCAGTCACTTCACAATTTTGAGTGTTTTTTTCATAGCCCCCACAATAAAACTTAAAATAATAATAATAATAATAATAATAACATTTAATTAATAGGAGCAACTTTAAAATGATTATAACAAATTTAAATAATTTAAAAGTAATAAATATGTATGCTTTACACTGATATGTTAAACTCCATTTTATTTTATTTTTTAAGTTATGAAAAATTCGTGACAAAAAACATACAGAAAAAGTAAAACAGCCATTTAGGTTTAAAAAAAAAATGTATGTATTCCTACTTTATATATATTTAAAAACACTGTAAATATATTGCTCTTATAATATTGTTTTACATGTTTTATCGATTTATCATACTTAAAACATGTTTGTATTTCATTTATCACCATATTTACTCGTTGATTTTAACAATGAGCAGTAATCTAAGATGGAAATTCCATTTCTGTTGTATCGTTATTTTATACAAATACAGGAAGCGAAATTTGCTATTTAAACAATTAAAGCGGAGCGATCAGAGGGCAGAGCCCCCTAGTATGTATAAATTATTATTATTTCTTTTTATTAAGTTTTTATTTATAATGTGATGTAAAAAATAAATACTGATCCAATTCTTTTGAAAATTCATTTTATAGTGACCAGCAAAGCAGGCGTAGCCTGCTAGTGATCAATAAAAAAAACCATAAACAAAATGCTAATTACATTAGTTATGTATAGTTTGAAAATGTAACAAAGTAAATCTGTTGTGGACTATTATAGTATTGTCATATTGGATATCAAGAGAAAAATAAATAAATAAAAAGTTATTTAATATTAATACTATATCTAAATCTTTAAAAACAAAAGAAATAGACAAGGTCGTAGCCAGAAAAAGATTTCATACATAATGTTGACAGTTAAAAATGAAGAATAACTTACCCCCCAGCACCCCTACCCCCTCGAAAGACTATTTTCATTATTAAAGTTTTTCACAATCAACACGATTGATTAATACATAGATGATTATAATCTTAAAAATAATTTGTTTCTTTGTCATGTACTTAACATGGGAATATCTTATTTAACATTTCTATACTAGGTTTAAAAAAAAAAAAAAAAAAAAAAAAAAAATCTCATAAATGTTGATTGAATGTTTTTATCAATTTATGTCAGCAAGTCCTTTCAGCGCAAAGCTTTCATTTCTATATAACATTTTATTTGCAATACCAACATGTCATTTTTTTTTTTTTTTTTTAATCCAAGAATTTAAAAAATCAGATTTACATATTTAATCATCTGTCAATTTTATATTCTTATTTTAATTTTGTAAAAAAATTATTACTTGGTAATAGAAATTCCAGATGAAAAAAAATACAAAATTAAATTTTATTTCAAAAAACAAAAATAGTAATTTACTTAATTTGTTTGTTTTTCACAAAAGTAATGTCAATAATAATATAAATGTGCACATATATATGTATATGACTGTATATATATTTATTTATTTATTATCAATTTGGTAAACATGCAGAAACTTTAAGAGAATTAATAAAAATGTCAAATGACTCCTTGAATTTCTGAACATTAAGCAATTCACTGTTGTTTAAACAAAATATAGTAAGAGAAGTCATTGAATAAACAAATGAGAAAATTATAATAAGTGATTGATTATTTTCTCCCAATAGTATATTGGTTAACAGAATGGAATGTATCCAAATTCTTTTGTCTGTATCTGTAAAAGAACTGATAGTGCTAGATTCACCAAAATGTATACAGTTTGTGTGACATAGACGTATAACATGTGTATAAATTTAAAACTCAATCAAATGAGGCATTTAGACGCTATCACACTTTAAATAATTTTACACTACAGACCATAATGTTGCAAAATTTTTCATTGTGTCCCTGTAAAAAAAAAAAAAAAAAAAAAAAAAAACTATAAATGCTAGATTCACCAAAATAAGTCTATACAATTCATTCAATGGTGACCTATAACATGTATATAAAGTTTCAGCTGAATCGAATAAGTAATTCGGATGCTATCACACTTTATTATTTGAGTCCATAAGCTACAATGATAAAAAATTTATCTGTGTCCTGGTTTAAAAAAAAAAAAAAAAAAGTGCTAGTTTCTTCAGAATGTATACAGTTTGTGCTATGATAACCTATGATACGATGCAATATGCACCGACTTTTAGCTTGTTTGAACAAAGCATTTAGACAGTATTGTATTCACTCATATACACAGACCCAGAGAATATAAAGTGCATTTCACTAGCCCACACACTTTTGAAATTACAAAATTATATTATGTCATTCAAAAGTACTCCGTTAGTACCACAAAAAGTTTCATTAGTACCAAGTACTGAAGAGTACTAAGATTCGGGCTGATGAAATGGCAGCCCGCACACTTTTGAAATTTCAAATTTCAACGATACCATTCAAAAGTACCCGGTTTGTACCGCAAAAATTTTTGTTAGTACCAACACCAGCACCAAGTACAGTCAGTAACAAAAGTGTCCGAACACTAGCAAAAATTCCTATATAAAAAAAGTAGAGTTAATACTGTTTTTTCAATAAATCCTTGTCGAATCACGTTCTTAGACTGACTAAGAACATGATTCGACAAGGATTTATTGAACAAAACAGTATTAACTCTACTTTTTATATAGGAATTTTTGCTAGTGTTCGGACACTTTTGTTACCGACTGTACTGAAGAGTACAAAATATCAGAAGCATTCCACCAGCCCACACACTTTCCAAATTACAAAATTTAACTATGTCAATCGAAAGTACTCCGTTAGTACTGCAAAAACTTTCATTAGTAGCAATTATTGAGGAGTACAAAAAATTGGGCTAGTGAAATGGGTAACCTGCACACTTTTGAATTATTAAATTTCAACGATGTCATTCGAAAGTACTTCGTTAAGTACCGAAAATTGCTGCGGTACTAACAAAATGGATTCGTTGAAATTTGATGTTTCAAAAGTGTGCAGGTTACCATTCACCAGCCCGATTTTTTCTGCTTTTCAGCGCTTGGTACTAGTGTCGGTACTAACAGAGTACTTTCGGATGACATAATTCAATTTTATAATTTCAAAATTGTGCGGGCTAGTGAAATGTTTCTAAAATTTTGTATTCTTCAGTACTTGGTGCTGGTATAGGTACTAATGAAAGTTTCTGCAATACTAACAAAGCACTTTCGAATGGCATCGTTGAAATTTGATATTTCAAAAGTGTGCGGGCTTCCATTTCATCAGCCCGAATTTTTGTTCTCGTCAGTACTTGATACTGGTGTCGTTACTAACAAAAATTTTTGTGGTGCTAATGGAGTATTATTGAATAACATAATTGAATTTTGTAATTTCAAAAGTGTGTGGGCTGGCGAAATGGACCTGAGATTATAGACGAATGTGCGAACGTCGTTCGCAGAAAATTTTCAAAGTTTGCAGACAGTTTTGGCATTTTCTTTCTTTCTTTCTTTTTTTTTTTTTTAAACAATTTCCTAAATTAAAAAAAGTTATCTAGCGAAATCTCAATTCTGGAATCGCATATTTGCACTCTAAACAACGACAGCTTGCCAGAATGTGTCAGAAACTGATAAAACATATGCCTTCCAAAGATTTTATAAGATTTATAAGTTCCTGCATAATTAAAAAAAAATTCTGTCCAGTAAAACAGCACTTTTCAAAGACATTGAAACAGTTTTACATGCTGTAGCTGTAACTATTATATCTGTGTAATCTGTGTGCAAGTCATTAACATTAAAATGTGAGTATCACAGTAATAATGGGCGACCTATTAGTGAAGAAACAGCTCACCATGAAATGAATTATTTCTGTGATTGGACCTTTATTCAAAAAGTGTGACTCTGTAGTAAATGCTGTTTTGAATCAATTCTTTATCAAGCAGAGTGAGTAGCATCTTTTAAGAAAGAGCCATAATATTAAGGAATTTTTTTTTTTAAGGAATTTCAAAAACAGTAAACAAAATGATGAGTAAAAGTTCATCTCTTCCATTCATGGACTAATAAAGTGTTTTTTGCACCTGATGAAAGAAGGCTATGTCCTTTCGAAACCGGTTGTGCTGGCTTGAAATTTATAGTGTGTGAAGTCGTCTTATTGTCTATTTATCGTTTGTACACCAGTTTTGCATTTAGTTTTGGTGATATAACTTTATATTTTTTGCTGTTGGCAGTGATATAAAACTCAGAAGGTGCACAGTATACTTTTTTTTTTTTTTTTTTCAGAAAATTTTTAAGAAATTTTTTGAGTTCACAGACAGTTTTGCATTTTATCTAGGTCTGCATATACGTAATCATAAAAATAGCAAAAATAAACTCATGGGACCTTAAAACGCACAGATGCACCAACATCACAAAGTCAAGTTTTTGTCATGATTACAATACTTCCCTTACTATGTATTTTCAGAAATTAAAAAATTCCATGAAAGATGTGTGAACCATCCAATTTTATCATGCTTAATAAAATATTTTTAAATGGAAATTATGACTATGAGATAGGAAATGACAATGTTGTTAAAAGCAGTGGGGGAAAGAGAGGGGAATTAAAATTATAACTACATATAAACTATCACTTTTGCATCCAATCGATTTTTAGAAAAATACAGATATATTTATTTATTAAATACTTTGCATGTCTATTTTGAAATATGGTTGCCAACAAAAATTTCTGGTAACCCATAAAAAATATCCTCCACCATTTTCTTTCTTTTTTTTTCAATTTTAAAATTTACTTAAATATTGAAATTAAAATTCTATGTATAAAAAAACAATTATTTATTAGGCTAGACTGATACACCAGGAAACACCTGTTAATTTAACATCATGAAACTAATTTTGTTATTTTCATTAAACCAATATCAGGGATGGAACACGGGCGCAGAATTCATACCACTATCAATGTAAGAAAATTTTCTACCTCTTAAATCGACGGTATTATAGGTAGAGAAATTTCTTAAACACATTCCGGTGTAAATTCTGCGCCCGTGTTCCATCCCTGCAATATACAATCGGCATTGGTACATCATTTCACCGGCACAACGATTCAGCACCAGGTTGATAGCATGTGCAAACAGGAGCCGTGTAATAATTTAACACTGATTTGTGAAACATGCATGGAGATGTGTAAATTTCCCAATGGTGTATTGATTCCACACAGTGTTTCAAAAAATAATTAGAGAAGTGGGAATCAGAGTCCAATTCTAGGATCAATTCTTTCAATAAAATATCAAAATTACAAAAAAAAAAAAAAAAAAAAAAAAAAAAAAAAGTTTAATTAAAGTTGAAAAAAATGTCGCCAGTTAAAAAATATTGGTCGACATTGGTGACTGTATTTCACAAGTCCTGCACATACGCATATTAATAAAGAATTGTTTTATGTATATGGAAAGAACAAAGATAATTTTTAATTTACTACTCGCAAATAATTAATAATGGACAAAATAGTATTTTGTCCGAGACGGTTTTAACCAGTTTTTTTCCACTACGGAAAAAACTGAACAACCCTGCTTCTGTTCTAACTCTTGACTCACAAGGGAGCCCCCATGGCAGAAAATGCGAGACACGAGACATACATCACAGTTTTTTACTTCCTTATACAAAGTATCCGGCTGTCCGACATACCTAGTCAACTGGATAGTTAGCTTTCTGGAGGACAGGTATGTCAAGCTGGAGGAAAATGGAACAAGCAAGATCAAACAAATATTTGGTGGCTGTCCCCAGGGGAGCTGCCTAGGCCCGCTCCTTTGGCTACTAATAGCGGAGACAGCACTTAATCGTAGCTGGGGGAACAATGTTAGGATCCAAGCCTTTGCAGACGATTTCATATTAACTATAAGCGCGAAAGACCCAAATACTTTAATTAACACGGCAAACACAGCATTAGTCGAATTTTGCAATTGGGCAAACAGGAACAACCTAACAATTAACTGGAGCAAAACAGAACTGCTGTACCTTAAGAGACCTCAGACAGGAAACCTCCCAACTGAAAATTCATATAAACTTGAAGGAATACGCTACAATGGTATTGAATTAGAGACTAAAGAAACCATGAAGTACCTGGGAGTGGTCCTTTACAAAAATCTTAAATGGCAGCCCCATGTAGAACATCAGGTGAAAAAAATTTAAATCCTTCAGCTTGTTTGGGCGCATGGTCTCAAGGGGATGGGGGATAAAACCTAACTTGATTAAAACATGGTACAAGACCGTGGTGGAAAAGACACTGACCTATGCAGCCCCAATCTGGGGCAATAAAATAACACAGCAAAGTAAAGACAAATTACTTAGCTGCCAGAGACACTTCGCACTAGCCATTGTGAGGGCTTATAGAACAGCCCCGACCTCGGCACTTCTGGTACTCTCTGGCCTGATTCCAGTACACCTGCAACTAAAATATGAAGCTGCGTATGGTACAATTACAAGACTACACAGGAACTACCAGCTTCAGGAACACGTATTCAACCACACAGACTTTACAAAAAAGCAAAACATTTGGTGGAAACACCCTGCTGACACCCCAGAGCCATTTATAGGGTCTTCTGCTGACGACACATATATCTACACGGACGGGTTGAAGCTGGAATCAGGTGCTACAGGATCGGCCTTTGTAGCGTTCAAAAACTCCCAAAAAATTCACGAATGGTCAGTGCCTCTAAGAAAGTGTAACAGTGTCTTCCAAGCCGAACTACTGTCAATCCTCAAGGCAGCAGAATGGGGCAATACAATGGGTATCACATACAGTATCCACTCGGACTGCATGTCGGCCATCCAAGCAATATCCAAACCATTTTCCACCGATAAATTGATCCATAAAATCCACAATGAAATAGTTCGATCTCATAACAGCTTCAAACTTGAATGGTTTAAGGCCCACGTAGGCATACTAGGGAATGAAGAGGCTGATAAATTAGCAAAACTGGCAGCCGATAATGTAAACAATAAAGAACAATACTACTTAGAAAAGCCAATCTCATACTTAAAGAAAAATCTCAAAAAGCTCACTATGGATCAATGGCAGTTCGAGTGGGACTACGGGGACACGGGCAGGCTAACTCATAGATACTACCCAAAAGTAAACACAAAGACTCTAGTTAGCTGCAAGCTTCTATCACAAATATACACGGGCCATGGGGCATTTCCGGCCTATCTTCATCGGTTTAAGAGGAAGAAGAGCCCGGATTGCGCCTGTGGCGAGCTAGGAACATCCTTACACTACTTACTAGCCTGTCCGCTAACGGAAAACCTCCATCTGACCAAAATCACACAGGACAATGAACAACTCTGGTATAAACAACTAGCCAACAATAAACACGTACAAAACAAGGCAAAACACATAGTCAGTTGGATCACAAACAACATAGACGACATTTCACAGTGATCAAAAGCCAACATCTCGAGCAGCAGGAACCAGCCACGTACTGTCAAAACCCGAAGAAGAGGACCTGGCGGATTTTTATTTACTAGATCAGGGGACTTTTTGTTTATTTTTGGTTATGATCGTGGTCCATGAAGTTAAAGCGGCGGGTACCTATACAGTCTGAGCCCCGGTAAAAATAAAAATGTACAAAATCAGAAAATCTTGAAATAAAAAGTTTTAAAAAAGTATAAAAATGTAAAAAAAAAAAAAAAAAAAAAAAAAAAAAAAAAACTATTATAAAAAATAATGTATAAAAAATTTGTAAAAAAATAAAAATGTATAAAAAATATTTAAAAAATGTAAACGGTTCTTGGCTTATAAGTCCGTAAGCCCGCGCCACGCCCATGACTGTGCATGAATGTTTATTTTATTTTAATTTTTTTTTCTTTTATTACTTCCATTAGTGTATGAATGGCGAGGTCAAAAAGCAACCATGTTGACTTTTACCTTTGCAGAATAGTTCCTTTATAAAATGTAGATTGGCTAACAAGTTCCTTGACGCAGTCGGTGATCAGAAAGCAACCATAATGACAATTTCTTCAGCAGGTTTATTCTCAAAACTCCCAGGTCCGATGGACCTAACTAATGTTAGTCCATACATAGTGATTCCATCACAAAGAATAATTCCTAGCTAACCTTTTCTTTTTGGTACTCATCTAGTTCTGATCACAATCAATACCTTCTTTTAATATTACAGGTTTGAATGCGTGTCAAAAAGCAACCATAATGTTAATTACCTTTGCCGGATTTGTACAATATCATCAAGAGTGCAGGACATAACAGGTCGCACAACTTACAAATCCCGGAAACTAGTCTTTTTGGTACTCATCTAGTTTTGACACGCACTTTTTTTTTCTCAATTGTAGGGGTAATACTTTCCTTGTTAAGCCTAGAACTATTTCCTGTCACATTTCTTTTTGGTACTCACCAAGTTTTGACCCGCACCAATTTTAATTTAAGTACTTACCTACTTTAATTAATTTATTTTTACTATATTTTTTTTTATTTTTATTTATTTTATTTATTTTATATTTTTATTTTATTTATTTTATATTTTATTTTTATTTATTTTTATTATCATTTTTATTTTATTCTTTTTTTTTACGAGGGTGTGGCGGTGTCTGGTCCTCGTTAATCTGTGCTGCACCGTCAAGTGCTCGATGGGGTCGTTTAGCAGTCGTCGGGCTACCAACGCGGGGAACCATCCCCCCGTGGTGGATCAAAATTGCGATGGTCCCTCTTTCTCTTCTCCATTCGGCCTCCCTGTGCATAGTAAGTTCCCTCCCAATTAGGATTAGGCCTTGCCACTTCAAAAACTTCAAAATTTTCGCTATGCGCCCAAAACTATCTTCCATCCCCCAGTGGCTTCACATATTTTTTTTTTTTTTAATTATAATCTCATTGTTCCTCCCTCGTCTTTCTCAAATCATAAGTGTTGTCCCCTTCCCCTTTTCAAATGGCCTCCTCTTTCGGCTTTAATTATTGTGTGCACAACTAACTTTAGCGGCTCCCCCAACGTTTTCTTTTTTTTTCCCTCCCTGCCTAAATTCAAAATTGTTTTAATTTTGTATAATTCCGGTTATTTCGACTCTCAGCTAGTTAGTGCACTTATTCCAAATTCCTTAACATCTGGAGCGTGCTGCAATTCCTGAGCTTTGGCGTCTAGTTACATTGCTGCCCAGCAGCTTCCACGCGGTGATCTGGCGATTTATTCGCTCCGGCGGACGGCATCCAACCCGTTAAGCTTGGCCGAGCCCAGGCAGGCAGGGGCCGTCCAAAGGTTTCAAAGGAAGTATAGTAATCCCGATTTGCGAAATGGATTTTGTATTTTACATTGCTCGAAAACGAATGACCGCTGAATGTTGCCAATTTATAAGTGTGACTGTCATGATGTCTAGTTGTACACCTGTAAGTGTTGTCTTAACACGAGCTCTCGTTTTAGAGATATAAAGTACTATACACGATTTTTCGTGACGTCTGTATGTATGTATGTCGCTTAACTCAAAAACGGTTGGACCTAGAAAGTTGCGAATTGGTACATAGGTTTGTTATAACATCTAGTTGTGCACCTCCCTTTTTGGACTTTGTATGATTTTCCATACTTGCCAACCATCTCATTATGAACCGTACAATTTTTAGTACCCGCCTTTTTTTTTTTCCACACCAATAATTTTTTAGAGTAATTTTAATCTTATTTTATCGTAACAACGTTTGGAGAGAATTACTTTAAAAATATAGTGGTGTGAGAAAAGGGGCGTTAACAATTGTACGGTTATTAATGAGATGGTTGGCAAGTATGGATTTTCCGTTTTGGAGATATTTAGAAAAATTAGGTTCATAATGACCAAAAATACATAGGTTTTGGCCATAATGTATCAAAAAACGGTAATAACTCAAAAATGGTTTGGACAAATCTTGCAATTTAGCTGACTTCCTGACTAGCTAGACACTTGAAACTTTCAGAAAAGCTCAGAACACGTTGACAATGCATTTTTAAAATATTTTTAGCCAACTGTTTAGGGTCACTGCTGCTTCAGCAGCGTTTATGTGATTCAACAGAAAATTTATTTAACTAACTTCCCAACTAGCTAGACATTTGAAACTTTCAGACTAGATCAGAACACGGTGAAAATGCATTTTTTAAATACTTTTAGCCAACTGTTTAGGGTCCCTCCTACCGTCGACAGCGTTACCAGTGCAAATCTTGCAATCGATTTTTAACTAACTTCCCGACTAACTAGATATTTAAAACTCCCGGAAAAGCTCAGAACACAGTGACAATGCATTTTTAAAAAATATTTTTAGCCAATTGTTTTGGGTCACTGCTTGGTTCAACAGAAAATTTATTTAACTAACTTTCCGACTAGCTAGACATTTGAAACTTTCAGAACATGGTGAAAATGCATCTTTTTAATACTTTTAGCCAACTGTTTCAGATCCCTGCTGCCTTCGACAGCGTTTATATGGTTCAACAGAAAATTAATTTAACTAACTTCCCGGCTAACTAGACATTTTAAACTTTCAGAATAGTTCAAAACACGGTGAAAATGCATTTTTTAAATACTTTTAGCCAATTTTTTGGGGTCCCTGCTGCCTTCGTCAGCATTACTAGTACAAATCTTGCAATCGGTTTTTAACTAACTTTCAGAAAAGCTCAGAACACGGTGATAATTCATTTTTTTTTAAATAGTTTTAGCAAACTGTTTTGGGTCCAATGTCAATGTTTTTTAACATTATATATATTTCTAAAAGTGTATAAGGAAGTCATGTGGTGCCCACATCAGATTTTTTTTTTTTTTTTTTTTACACTGCAGATTATTTTTTGAAAACAATATAGTGTAGAAATTTCATGTCTCTCAATTTTCCAATCTTTTTCCTTCCACAGCATAAATGTGAAAGTTCATTTTAAAGACACTTTATTGGCTTCTAGAACCTATAAGAGACAGAATAGTTTAATATCTTTTTATGAAATTTTTAATGATCCCCCCCCCCCTCTTGTTAGCAATCGACAATTAAACGCCTCACTGAATCCTTGCAATTTCCAATCTTCTTCCATACACAACATAAATGTCAATGTTCTTTTTTAACTTAATTAAATTCCAGAACCTATAAATATGTAGAATTGTTCAATATATCTCACTCATACATTTTTTAACCCATCCACCATTCCCCTCTGCCAACAAACGGCAATCAAATGCTTTGCTGAAATGTTGGGATTTCTAATCTTTCTCCATCCTCAACATATATGTCGATTTCTTTTTCAACTTACTTTAATAGATTCTATAATCTATAAAGAAATAGAATATTAAATCGTTTTAAAAAAGGACTATACTTAATGTTTTACTTATTAAAATACCTTACAAAATATCCTTTATAGGACTCAGCAAATTAATTTCGGGTGTACACACACCTATCATCAGTCATCGAAATAACATCTAATTTTCAAACCGTCAATGACCGAGAGCACTACGCAATTCCACCTGAATGGCAGCAGCTATTACAAGAAATGAACAGCCCCGACAAACGAAGCGAAGTGAAGAAATAGAACTACAGCGCCAAAGAAAAGATGTTTACAGCTGCGAACGACGTCTCATTGCACTTAGCACTGAAATAGAATAGTTAAATATCTTTCACTCATATACTTTTTTAGGACCACCCCCTTTCCCTCTGCTCTAATACTCGTTGATCAAATGCACTGCAGAAGTCATGCGATTTCCAATCTTTCTCCATCTCCAACATAAATGTCAGTGTTCTCTTTAAACACACTTTATTAAATTCTCACAGCTATAAAGAAGTAGAATTGTTTATTGCCTTATACTGATATAATTTTTTGAGATGCCCTAATCCTAAGCTAACGAACGGCAACCAAACATCTTATGGAATCCTTACAATTTCTATTTTTTTTTTTTAATATGCAACATAAATGTCAATATTCTTTTTAAACATGCTTTATTAAATTGTGAAATCTATAAAGAGTAGAATTGTTAACTATCATCAATTTTAAGGATGATATGCAAAGATTCAGATTTAGCACAAGTTCACAAAGCATGAACAAACAAGCAGTGGATACCAATCCCCTAAAAGAGTGCATTAATTGAACACCAAGTTCAGAAACATGCACAGACAAAAATTGCGTAAATCCCCTAATGGTGTATTGATTCAACACAATGTCTCGCAAGGAAACTTTCAAAAAGTGTCGTCTTCAAAAAATATTGAAAAAAATATATGTGATTCTACTCTCCATAAAACACCAGAAAGTGAAAAAATTATTGGCTGAAAAATATTACAGCGACCACAAAAAATTATCAAAATTAAGCATATTTGGCGATTCACACTGTTAGGCGATTGATTTTAAGTACTTGACGGAGAAGCAAACCATGGTTTTGTTCGTACATGGCAACCTTGGTGCTAGCGAACTTATCACCTAACAGCGCTGAATTGCCAAAAATGCTTAATTTTGATAATTGTTTTTGGTCGCCGTAATTCATTTCACCGGATAATTTTTTCACTTTCTAGTGTTTTATGAAGAGTAGAATCACATATATATTTTTTCAATATCTTTTGAAGACGACACCTTTTGAATGTTTCCTTGTCAGTCAAAATGTGATGAGAGGAGTGGGAATCTGAACGGTGAAAGTTAGCCTACATTGGGAGTAGTGCTGCACCGAGTAGCACTTTGGCTGAGTACTGAGTACTTGGCCTTACTACTCGGTCGAGTACCGAATACCGAGTAGTTGTAAGAATGAATAATTGATGTACATATGAAGAATTTTGCACATCTTGATATTAAAAAAAGGCCTTTTGAATACAAAATTAAGTTAAATGGCAAACAGCATGTTTTCATGAAACATTTCAGAACTTTTGTAGTGTATATACACAATTAGGTTCATTGTTACATTTGATACTTCCAGCTTAGTGGATTATAAAACCATAATAACTGATAACTTCACTCTTTCTCAGATAATTCTTAAAGAATATAAACGTTCCTATACACTCAGGCTTAATTTAAGATGCATGAAATTTACATATGAAATGAGAACATTAAATATCTTATCATTTCAAACATGATAGTTTTCATTAATCATCAAATTCTAGAAGAGTAAAAAAGATAGGTGGTTTTGGGCCATAATTTGCAAAACAACAAATTTGATTATTCAAATATATTTTTAATAACATTTCAGTGTTTACCTTTTTCATAATTATTTAAATTAAAAATCAATCTTTTCTTACAGTTTTAAAAGTGTCTTATTTTTATTTGCACAAATATGTAACTAAAGTTTTATCGAGTATTATATAAGGGTTCTTTTTTCTAAAATATTTAATTTTTGTGTGTTTTATAGATACAATTTTATGTACTAAGTTTTCACAAAAAAAAAAAAAAAAAAAAAAAAAAAAAAAGTGCATATTACACACATACAAGATGGTTATACTTAAATTCTTGTAACTAAATGGATAAGATCATATCATGAATCGTCTCTATACCGAGTTTGGTGGCAATCTACTTGCCTGTTTTAACTGCAGAAAGCTGTTTGCAGCAAAAGTTTAATGACTCTCTCTATATATTTTCATAATTTTTTAGTTTAGTTATTAATAAACAACTGTTATGAATACATTTCTTTCAATAATACATAAAAATAATGAAATTCTTACAACTACTCGATATTGGCCGAATACTTAGTCCAAATTTTGCTGAGTACCGAGTACTCGGTACAGTTCTAATTGGGAGAGAAATCAGAGATCAATTTTTTTCACCACAATATTAAAATAATAATAATAAAAAAAATCTGGTATGACTCCTTGACTTTCCAAACATTGAGTAATTAACATTTTTATAGACTAAGTAAGAGAAGTTGTTAAATAAACAGAAAATTATAAGGGTGTTTGAGTATTTTTCTCCATGTAGTACACAATGTTACATTTAATGCTACTGAGATTTGAGCCTATAGACCATAATGATAAAGTATTTTTCACTGTGCCTACAAAAACCTATAAATGTTATATTTACCAAAATGCATATAGTAAATACTACAGTGACTAATAATATTTATATAAATTTTCAGCTCCATCAGATAAGTCATTTAGATGTTATCACACTTTAAAGTTTGAACCTGCATGCCACAATGATAAAGAAATTTGCATCTTTGCATTTGCAAATTTGGTCCCTGTAAAAAGAACTATAAGTGCTAGTTTCTCTACAGTTCATTGATAGTGAGCTATAACATATATTTAAATTTTCAGTTTTGTTTGAATAAGGCATTTAGTCGCTATCACACATTAAATAATTTGAGCCTATAGGCCATAATGATAAAGAATTTTTCTTTGTGATACTGTAAAACTCTAAGTGCTAGATTCACCAAAATCTTAGTTGTGTGATAGTGATCTATAACAGGTACGTACGTTCTCAGCTCAAACGGTTAAGGCATTTAGATGCTATAGCACTTAAATAATTTAGGCCATAATGATAGAATTTTTAGGCCATATCTAATGATAAAGAATTTTTCTTTGTGTCCTTGTAAAAAACTGTAAGCACTAAATTTACCAAAATCAATAGGGTTTATGCTATGGTGACTTATAACATAAACCAACTTCCAGCTCATGGGAACAAAGCGTTTAGATGTTATCGTGTTCACTCACACACATACATAATTGTAAAAAGTGAAAATGAACTCATGGGACCTCAAAACATATCAGAATATCAAAGTCAGATTTTTGACATGATTTCAATACTTTCCTTACATATGTATGTTTGAAAAGTAAAAATTTATTGAGTTTCCATAAAGTTGAAAACATAGTCTCCAATTAAAATATATTAGTCGTCTGTGGCAATCAGGCGACCAGATTTGACGAATCCTGTTAAAAGGTAATAAAAGAAAAAAAATATTTTCAAAATTAAAATTAACTTGTTAATCTCAAAAAACTATTCTTTTACAAATAAATTTATTAAGCAGTAGCGCCATTGAGAATATTTTTTAAATAATAAAAAGTTAAAGAAATTTGAAAGAATCATGAACATGTGTTAGTTAAAAAGATATTGTAGTTTTAGTGTTGATATAAGCACCCTTTATTGAATAAATGTAATTTAGTATGTTTGAGAATGTAAAATATTTGAAAACATCTTTCGAATGATGTATTAAATAATTTTATCATAATTAGCACCGAAGATATTGAAAATTTAAAATATTAAAGTATTATCTGGCGACAGAGATTTGGATGTAAGAAATAGTAGCTAATGTATAATTATATATATATTTTTTCCTAATTTAATGTATTGCATAATACTCTTTGGGTGTAAAATTATGTATTTTTATATTAAAAAATATTTTTGGGGACTTTTCTTCCCCCCTCAGAAATGGTAGAAATAGTTAAAAAAAAAAAAAATTACCCCTGCAGTAGTAAAATCTCATCACCTGTATATATTTAAGGTTTGTTATTAAATAACTTATTTTTCAAAAATATGTTTAATATTAATTAAATAGTTTATATTTGATAGTATATTATGTTTTGAGTTTAATTCTTTTATATAGGTAATTAATACATTTTAATCTGGAACATCTGTTTTGTGTTCTGTGTTTTTTTTTCCCCCACTTTCTTCCACTGTCCTGGAAGAAACCCGATTGATTGATTACACACACTAACGCTATAATACAGAGATTTTGCAAAATTATTTTTTACCTTCCCTGTAGGAATGCTAAACGCATTTTAAAGCTTAAATCAGCTTCAAATGGTCTGTGTGTCTGTTTTTTGTATATCTCAAGAACAAATAGTAGCAGAAATTCCAAACTCGGTATTCTAAATGTGTATTATATAGGGATGCTACAGTAAGCTTTTCGTTGAGATGAAGCAAATGGTTCATGTACAGGGACACTCAAAAGTATTCAAATACATTACGTCTATGGGGGAAATTGCAGGTAAGTAGAGTTTAACATCTATAGACTGCACTAAACCAAATGAAATGAATATATATTTTTTGTAACAGAAATAGTCAACATGGAAAAACATTTTGTGTATGTAGGAGCCTCGCCTTCATGTTGGGTATCTTTCAAAAAAGCTCCCCAATACCTTTAAAACGAATGGTTGAACCATCGATCTGCGATAATTTAAAATAAAGTTATCATTTTTTTCATTTTTAACAATATTTTTTTTTTTTTTTTTTTTTTTTAATGTAATACTGAGAATAAATTCAACTTTTTTTTTTTTATATTTATTTAATGTTATACTACTTCTCTAATATGGAAATTGTCTGCATTCTCATAAAAGATATATTTTTTTAATAATTTTAATAAATTATGTTTTAAAAACAGAATTATTTTTTAATAACCGAATTAAATTCTATATAAATGTAGGTGCATTAATGAAACAGGGGGGTTGAGGGGGCAGTAGCCCCCCCCCTCGCACAGAATTAATTATCATATAAAACTCTTCCAATGCCTAATTTGAATTGTTTAACACAGGTTTACAGAACAGTACTCGTTATTTTACCTCTTAATCTGCAACCTGTATTTATAGTATTAAATTTCAGGGTAAGAGAAAGTCGTGTGAGTGACACACCAGATTATTTTTTTTATTTATTATCTAGCGAACACAGCACAGCATTACAAAATGAGTTTGGGATTTGATTGCTTAATTTGGGTTGTTTAAATGACATTAAGTAGCACAACAGCTACAACAAAAATTTAAGACCACTTATCATAATTAGGACCTTTCAGGGCAGTTTTAATTTTTCAGGAATTTAAAAAAAATCACAAGTAACTCATGCAATACACTACTTTATCAGGAAAAAAGAAAGTATTTTTGGAAGAATAAGCATTTTTTAAAAGCTTCCAAACTGCAAAATTGTTGTCGGTAAAATCTCTTTGTAATAATAATATGCTGTATTGTGCACAAACATCAAATTGTCTCAATTATAAATATTTTAAAAAAAATATTTACGAGACAAAATTTAGGTAAAATACATTTTAAAACAATTAAAACTTAGACGTTTCAAAACCCGTCCGGGTTTCCTCATCAATATCACAACAACATAATTTGAATGCAAATTATTTTGTTTGTAAATGTATTTTAATTAAAATTTTGTCTCATAAATAAAATAGTTTTTGTTTTTAATAATATGCTGTTTATTTCACCATCATAATTTTATGAAAAATAAATATTTAAGTACTAATGAAATTGATATAGAACTTTCAATATGAAATTTAGTGTACATATTTTCCCACAAGATACCAGATAAGATTAACGCATGACAAGATAAAATATTCTAATGCACATTAAAAAAAAAAAAAAAAAAAAAAGGGGAGGGGGCTAAGGCTGGCTTTTTTAAGATTACCATAAAAAGCATGAAAGTATTTTTATGACAATGATTTTTAATCTGATATATTAATGAATCATTTTATTTATGTAAGTGACTAAATAAATGCAAATAAATAAGTAAGCCAACCGAAATACAAGATTGAAATAAGGTATATTTATGTTTAATGAAAAATACAGTTTCAACTAATATATTTGATAATTACAGTGTAATAATAACTAAATATTATAAAAATTTAATACAGTAAATGTGAACTACTTTGTGCTGTAGAAATACAAAATTTTAAGTAAATACAATAAAACCACTGTACGCAAATTAACGTTTTATTTTGTGTTAGCCATGGTCTTCTACGATTACGAAGACGAAGCCAAAGAACGATTCATTGAATTGTAAACTTTGGCTCCTCCTACAGTAGTTACGTCTGACCAATTGCTGCTCTCTATTTGCTTAATCTTCGTTGCTGGAAGTCTTTCATAAATGGCATTATTCTATGGGTTCAGTGAAACTTTCGACTGGTCAGAAAGTCAAACTTCTACTTCTCACATCTCGATCTGATCGATCGAATTGGGGAATGTTTTGAACATGGCATTAATCTTAATCGTTTAAAGTTTAAGTTTTGGTTTCATATGGAGCAAAAAATGAACCATGAGTTGTTAGCTTGAATGATAATCTGACTTTTTATCGCGCCGTTTTGATTAGAAGAAGAAAAGTTTTCTTTGGTTCTGCTGGCGTTTCTCAATGAAAGAAATGGTAATTTTGTTTTAATTTTTTTTTTTTTTTCAAATGTCGTCTGTTTTATGTATGAAGGTTAATGTTTATTCTTAAATATATGCATCCATGAGACTATTTGTATTGCAGGATATACAGTTTTATAGTTTTCTATGTATATATGTCTTTGTATGTTCTAGATTTTTCATAGTTTAGGTTTTGATTTATGGAATAGATCATGACTGTCTGAATTTTTGTTCGCTATATGAATTTTGATTAGAAATAGAAAAGTAATGCGTCTTTCTTGTCTTTTCTAAAAGAAATAAAATGGTAGTTTTGTTATCAAAAAGACTTTTTAGTGTATTTTAAAAATTATTAGGATTAAAATTTATCAAAAATTAGAAACAATCGTAGGATGCGTGTGTGAATTTGAAAGGCAGTATGTATAGTTTTCCATGTATATGTATATCTGTGTATGTAATATATTTAATTTTATTTATATATTGCAATTTGTCACAAATGATTTTTCATTTATATCCTACATCAGTATTTATTCAGATTTCTTTAACAATAATTATAGTATTTAATTTTGAATTTTACGCAAAGTTTTGTTGTGTCATAAATCATTGCCTAGTTACTAAGAGCTCTGTTTAAAAAGTTGAACTTAAGATTCCACTATCTGACAAAAAAGTTTTTAATTATTAATTTAAATTCTTTAACTATTATATGTTTATTATTGTGTTTTTTATTTATTTATCTAAATACATCCTGTGTATGTATTATAAATCATTATTTTAAATTATTGGTTGGTAAATAGTTTGGATATCTGTGTGTAAATGTTTATGGCCAAAAAAAAAAAAAAAAAAAACAGTGTACTGTGGGTTATAGTTTTTGCTTGCAAGCACATTGCAATTTAAATAACACTTTTTGTTTTTTTTGGGGTGTGTGATCAGAGGTCATGCTTATTTATTTCGATGTGAAACAATATTTGCATATTTTTATAATTTCTGATATTTGTTTACAATGTTCACAAATTTCAAGATTTCTTATTCATACTCATTCAATATAAAATGTTAAATTGCAATGAGTGCATTAAATTTAACATTTTTTTTTTTTTTTTTTTTTTTTTTTTTCCCTTTAATAATTTTTTGGTTTGGTGCAGAATGTCCTATTCTGGATCTTGCGCCATAAAAAACCAACCAACCTTTAATAATTTTTTAATTTTATTTGTGGGTGGTATTACTTTCAATAATTTAATTCCTTTTTCTTACTTACTATTTCATGCTAAACAAAACTGTTTTCTTTATAATATATATATTTTTTTTTTCTGAAAAGAGTTGTATTTCCCAGTCTGACACACCATTAAAAAAAATAGAAAATAATAAATTATAAGAAAGATAGTAAATACTAAATATAATGCTATGTAACTGAAACATTTGAAATTTTTTTCTCTCTTGCATTCCGCAAATTAAAATTCTGTCCTGAAAAGAATTTAATTTTAAATGAGTTTTTTTAGGTAAATTCCTTATAAGAAATCTACCTATTGCAATGGTTCCCATGACACGACTTGAAAATTTCTTCATATCTTCACTGATCATGACCCCTAGAACAAAAAACCACCCTCCGTTCAAAAGTTTATATATATATAGGTAGGATATGTATAACGCTTTTTCCCATGTTAAGCTGTGAACACAATTACTGGAGTAATTTTTATTTAAATTTAACCAGCTCGGGATATGTTGTCAGGACAGTAAAAATCTCGGTCGAGTTCGTAGGTGGGGTATCCAGCACAAAGGGGGTGGAAATGGTGGGGTGAAAAATATTATTTGCCCATGATTTCTTTAATGTTGAAAATAGGAAAATATTTCAAATCAGGCGAATTACCGCAAAGAACAATTTTTGTATTTACACTTTTTCGATAGCTTCAATTGTTTAAAAGTTACAAGTTAAAAAGTGATTTTTCGTCAATTGTGATGAAACCAACTTTTTCTATCTTTATAATGTTTCTCTTATGTGGTCCAGTTACGATTAGATTTTGTTAAAACGCTACGATTGTAAAGTAATTAATGAAATATGCGAGGATAAAAAGAAAATATTTATACATTTGCAATATATAAATATCAGGGGTCTGTCCAGACTTTTCACATAGGGTCCTGTTTTTGTGAAATTGTGAAAAATTCTATACATAATTTTGTGAATCTAAATTTAGTGTGAAAATAAAGTTCTTCCGAACTTTTTGGCTAGGGTTCTCTTTTTGTGAAATTGTGAAAAATGTAATTTTGCAACATAAAATTACAATTAAGGTTTCATTTCAGTTCAGTTTTACAGAACTAAACTCACATATATGCATAGAAGACCTTTATAAATTAGAAATTGAGGGGAGAAATGCAACAAAACATGTATGATTATTCAGGCAGTCTGTTCGCTCCATTGAAGATTAGTTTTGAAAATGAAAGAGATTTATCAAAGGTCTGATTTTAAGGATAAAAAAAATTTGTGAAGGATCCTGTTTTAGGATAAATAATTTTGTGACTGGGTCCTGTTTTAGGATAAGGGTCAATAGCGAAATAACGAACCATTCCTTGTCCATGCTAATTTTTGTAAGTAATGCAGCATTTAAAAACTAAGTAAATTAGAAAAAAAGTAAGTATACAGCTCATAGAATACAGAATAAATAAAATTATGTAAGATTTGTTTTAAATTATTGTTTTTTCTTTGTCCACAGAGTGTGATATGTCACATCCGTGGTATGTCCCAACCCCCCTTTCCACGATTCTGTTAATTTATTTCTACCATAATAGTATATTAATTCATTTTTTAGATGAGGAAAGTAGAGAAAGGAATGTTTTGGGAAAACATTAATGTAATTTTTGTTTTTATTTTTAAATATATATTGGTTTTATTGCACATGAGATGCTTGTCACAAGTTTTTTAGTCACATCTGTGGACAGGAACAGGAACTTGCATTCAATTCAGCAGATGGCAGCACTGTGCAGTGTCTTTGCCATTTAGCTTCATTGGCAGCCATATTGTAGAGCTAAACCAAAAGTACATGTTTGTTTTCAGATTAAGCCATTTTTTTTCTGAATGAGATATCAGATTTAGAAAAGTGTTTGGATCAGTGCATCACATCTGTGGCAAGAGAAAAACTTAGGTAAGTAATTCAAATATATATTAGCATTTAATTATGTGTGTTGATAGATAAAAATAACTTACTTTTTTAACTATATGTTTTAAATTTAAATATACCATGTTTTACAAGTAATAAACATATATTTCCTCACATCCGTGGACATCACATCTGTGGACACTACATGTCCACAGATGTGACCACTTGTCAATGGATGTGATTATGATATCTGGTTTGAATGTTTTGGATTATTTATATCATGTTTGCAGGACTAATCAATGTAATAACAATAGCATCAGATTTACTTTACTTAAGTGACCTTTTTATATTAATTTTGAATTCATTTGAATGTAAATTTCAATAAGATTTTTATTACTAATTGGATTTGTTTAAATTAAAGTAGATTATTTATAATTAAATTAAGTTCTTTGTTTAAAATCAGGTTTTATTTATTTATTTTTATTAAAATCAGATTTTTTTTTTTTTTTTTTTTTTTTAAGTTAAAATGCAAGAGCATTTGTTTATTTATTCAAATACATAATTACACACAAAACTATAATGATTGTACAACATTTACTTCATTTTATTTATTTTTCAAAAATCATATGAACTATTAAATAGCTTAGCTAAGGTATTCTTCTATGGGAGACAGACAAGTTAAGTACAATGTTGATAATAAATAATATTACATTAATTTATTTCATTTTCTAAGTAAATTAAGCAATCTCTGAAAATATTTGAAATAAGATATATAATGTAAAGTGTAATTTTCTTTTATTTATTAAAATATATATATACATATTATTGAAAAATAGAAGAAATTTAATTGTTCTTCTAATATAGGATATAACCTTTGTGTGGTAGAGGCAATGCATCTAAACGCTAAAAAGAAAAAAAAAAAGAGAGATAGAGAGAGAAAGAAACACTTTTTTTAAACAAATATGTGTAAATATGCATGCTAAACTATATATTTATTATAGTCTAGTTTGTCATTAAAAAAAGAAAAATTCTGCATTTTTTTTTTTTCTTTTTCAGATATTAATCATGACAGGAAAGGTAAAGATTAAGAAATTAACAGAAAAGGAATTACAAAAGCGAAGAGAACAAAAAAAGTTAAGCATGAGACGTGCACGGGAAAAACTAAAAGCTGATACTGAGAAATATGAGGAAGTGAAGAGGAAAGATGCTCAAAGAAAGAAAGCTACATCGAAAAAGATAGCAGATATGACTGATAGAGAGAAAATAAAGATTCGAAAGGGTTGGCGTGAAAGGGCAAGGAAACACAGAGCAAATAAGAAGAACTCCGAAAAAATGTTGCATAATTTAGGAACACCTCCTGCCAGCCCATTAGATGAAAATCACAATTTACATAGTCAACCTGTTGCATCTACTTCAAGAATTGAAAGTGGTAACAGGAAAAGGAGGAAAAATAAGGAGTTACTTAAAAAACAACTGAAGCAAAGCATAAAAATAAACAAAAAATTAGAACAGAAAGTAGAAAAGTATAGAAAAAGGTATTAGACTCTCGAACCACCCTCCTAAAGATGATATGCCAAGTAAAAAAGTCAGAAAATTACTCAAAGAGCAAAATATATCACCAAAAGTTCGAAGGTATATCGAATTTGGTTCTGTTTTAAGCTCACAAATAAAGAAGAATTCTCAACAAATGAATGACAGAAATAAAAGAAGGATGTTAGTCAGAATGATTTCTGGCAAAATTAGTATTAAAAAGTACAAATTCATGAGATGCATTGGTTCTTTAACATCAAATAGGCTTATAAAGTGTGATGACAACCTAACTTCTATCAGAATAAATCAGCTAAAACGACAAGAGAGATTAAGAATGGATGTAACCTGGTTTTTAGAAAGGGATGAGAATAGTAGAATATGTCCAGGTAAAAAGGATACAATAACAAGGAATAAACAAAAAATGCAAAAGCGAATGCTTTCTGACTCCATGAATTTGCACAAAAAATTCATTGACACATATCCAGAGCACAAAAAAGTTCACTATGTGACATTTTGTCGATCATGCTCATTTTGGATTGTGAAACCCTCATACAAGGACAGAGACACATGCCAGTGTGATTTACATGAAAATTTCAACTTCATTGTAGAAAAAATGCATGCTCTTAATTTTATTCAAGAAAAAACTCCAAATGAAATATTAGCAAGTATAACATGTCAAGGAAAGTTACAGGAAAAGTGCCTGGAAAGGAAGTGTTCTACATGTTTTGATAAAAAGATTGATTGGAACAATTTTGATGATGAAAACGCTACTTATTACCAGTGGATCAAGACAAAAGTGAATGTGGTAGTTGCAGCATACGATGAACATTTTGAGGAATTTCGAGTATTTTTCCTTAAAAAATCTGGAAAATTCTGTATGTTGTGTTCCAGAACAGACAAAGAAACTTTATGATATTGAAGCATCTGATATATGTGAAGTTTTACCCCAGCCGGTGTCTTTCCACCGTAATCAATATTGTTTTGACTATGATTTTTCTAGCTATAACATGTAAACGATACATTGTATAGATAGGCTGCTAAGTTGTCTTTAATAAAATTATTTGATTAAATATTTTGAGACTTCTCTTTTTATATCATACATGTGCTGAAACATAAATCTTTCCCTTTTTTTCAGAAATTGATTTTAATTCATTAATCACTGCTTTTAAGCTAATACTTACTGCATTGATATTCTTCTAAAACAAAGATAATAAGCTGTTATGTCAGCTTAAAGAAACTTTTTTTTTTTTCAGGTATATATTGGCTCAGTCTCATTGAAGTGTATATATTAATGTATTTTAACAACTATAAAGTAGCATAATACATGAGATCTAAATTATGTTAATGAGAGGGTTTTTTTAACATTTGTAGATCAGTTAGTCATGGTTATAGGCCATGATGTCACATCCGTGGAAGATAATGTCACATCTGTGGACAGGGCATTTTTAAAAATTGAAAAATACCCTGAAATTTAAGTAAACGATCTCAGCCTTTATATCAGAGAGAATTCTAGATAAAAGATCTATTATTAAAAAAAATTATAAAATTTTTTGGGAACTTTTTATTTTTTAAATTTTGAAGATCAAATGGTTCGTTATTTCACTATTCACCCATAAATAATTTTGTGACTGGGTCCTGTTTTAGGATAAATAATTTTGTGAAAGGTCCTGTTTTAGGATAAATAATTTTGTGAAGGGTCCTGTTTTAGGATAAATAATTTTGTGAAAGGTCCTGTTTTAAGATATAGAATTTAGTGAAGGGTCCTTTAACGGACCCAAGTTTGCCTCTGGACAGATCCCTGAATATTAATATTAATTATAAATATTTGCACGCGGATCGCGGATTCAGTTCAATGGTTTAATTAGAAAAATGACGACATTTATCTAATAAGATCACTTTGTAGAAAAAATTTGTATAGTTTTAGAAATTGCATATTTACAATCTTTGCATGCATCATTTTAAACAAACCTAGTAATACTTTAAAGATATGAACAGAATTGAACTATTGCTATAAGTTGACTAAAAAATGCAACAGTAAAAAGTATAATCAAAATAGGTACTAGATTTAAAAAAAATAAAATTATATCAAAATAAATAATAAATAAAAACATAAAAAGGCACGTATGAAATAATAAATAAAGGCCTGCCAATAAGCAAATCATCAACATGGCATCAAAAATTTAAAAGTGGCCATGGGGTTTCTATACTAAAGCTGTTACTGATTGGGGCAGTATGAAAACCAGATCATTAGATATTAATTTTATTTTGAATCCTTTCTTTAAATGATTTTGGTTTCATTATCACACAATATTAATTTGGTTCGAATAATTATTTGGATTTTGTTGAATTAAAATTTAAATTAGATGGTGAAACTGGTAGAACATATATGAATTTCAAAAATTTTTAAAGGTAAATATGAAAAGAAATAAAATGCGAAAATTTCGCATGGGTTTGCTAGTAGCTTTAATTGCTTAAATTTATAATCTGATGCTTACGTCATGTGCAAACAATAATAAAAAAGATCACTGAAAAAAAGAAAAACACGGTAACTGCTTTGAGTAATCATTTAAAAATATAAAATTAAAATATTATGTTAGTCTTAATAAAAATATTGTTTGTGGTGATTAGTTTAGAATGCTGGTTTTGGCAAGAATTTAAATTTAAGATTGAAACTGAGAATAATGCGTTATAGCTTCCTTTAACTTTTTATCTTGTGGAAACAAGATATTGGTCTGTGAAGAGATAAAAGGTTTTCGTGTGATGACACCAAAGCTGGCATTATCCATCGCCAAACTTGCCAAATTTTGTCGTCAAATAACGAATTTCATCTCTAAGTCAAAAATTTCGTCGTCAGCTATAAAATTTTGCTGCCAAATCACAATTTTCATTGCTAAGTCACAAATTTTGTCACCAAAATCTCGCCAAATCATACAATTTAATAAATTCGTAACAATTAACATTGAAATTTAGTGGTGCCGAAATGGTCCAAAGTTAGCTAGCGTCAATGTTATAATTGCAAGTTAAAATTGTAATTCCATACATACCTTTGCCTTTAAGCTTGCCAAAAAGGGATTTTTTTTTTTTTTAAACCTCCTTTCTCTGCCATTACACGGCTTTCTGCAATTTGAAACACTTTCAATCTTGAGTTTTTATTACCAGATACTTTTTCAATAAAAAAATATTTTATGTGTAAAATGTCTTCTGCTTATTTTTTCCCCTGTGGCAACAATGCCATATATCCTGTCTGTCAGTTTATTCTTCTTATTTATTTTTTTCAACCCAGGTACTTATACTACTGTTATATAGTCATGATATTCACTTTTTTAGAGATTTTTCACTTTTCAAAATCATCAAATTTTTTGTTTTGAATGAGAATTTGATTTCATTTTGTCAGGCACTTAAAGATTATAATCTTTAATATTGTCAAGTTAAAAGTGTTTTATTGAACCAAGTACTGGCACAATCATTAATAATAATGCTGAAAGTGAGGGAAATTTTTATAAAATGAAATTTTGTAAAAGGGCCATTTTTATAAATCTGAATTTTGTGACATGGGTCCATTTTATAAATTTAAATTTGTGAAGTAAAATTATGATGTAAAATTTTGTGAATGGGCAGCAAAAAGACCCAGATTTCTTCTTCGATTGACTGCTGATTTTAAAAAGAAAAATTAAATACTTATTTAAAAATATCATAAAAATTTTGTCTTATACAGATTTTAATTTTTCATAAAAATATAGAACACATTTTTAAAAATCAGTTATAAAATGTCTATTTTTACTAGAGCTGTACCGAGTACTCGGCCAAATATGGACTAAGTATTCGGCCAGTACCGAGTAGTTGTAAGAATTTCATTATTTTTATGCATTATTGAAAGAAATATATTCATAAGAGTTGTTTATTAATAACTAAACTAAAAAAATATGAAATATAAACATAGAGTCATTAAACTTTTGCTGCAAACAGCTTTCTGCAGTTAAAACGGGCAAGTAGATTGCCACCAAACACGGTATAGAGACAATTCATGATATGAGCTTATCTATTTTAGTTACAAGAGATTAAGTATAACCATCTTGTATGTGTGTAATATGCATTTTTTTTTTTTTTTTTTTTTTTAAATAAAAACTTAGTATGTACATAAAATTGTATCTATAAAAAACAAAAATAAAATATTTTAGAAAAAAGAACCCTTATATAATACTAATATAGTAGATAAAACTTTAGTTACATATTTGTACAAATAAAAGTAAGACACTTTTAAAACTGTAAGAAAAGATTGATTTTTAATTTAAAAAATAATAATTATGAAAAAAGTAAATACACTAAAATGTTATTAAAAATATATTATCAAATTTGTTGCACTGCAAATTATAGCCCGAAACCTTTTTACTCTTCTAGAATTTGAAGATTAATGAAGTCTATCATATTTGAAATGATAAAATATTTATTTTAATGTTCTTATTTCATATGTAAATTTCATGCATCTTAAATTAAGCCTGAGTGTATAGGAACTTTTATATTCTCTACGAATTATCCGAGAATGATTCGCAGCTGAGAAAGACTATATAATAAAGGATGAAGTTATCAGTTATTATGGTTTTAATTATCGACTAAGCTGGACGTATCAAATATAACAATGAATCTAATTGTGTATGTTCACTACAAAAGTTCTGAAAAGTTTCATGAAAACATGCTGTTTGCCATTTAACTTAATTTTGTGTTCAAAAAGCCTTTTTTAAAGATGTGCAAAATTCTTCATATGTACCTATGTACGTCAATCATTCTTTCTTACAACTACTCGGTACTCATAGTAAAAGGCCGAGTACTCGGTACTCAGTTAGTCGGCCAAAGTGCTACTCGGTGCAGCACTAATTTTTACCTGATGCAAAAGGAAAATAAGAAAAACCATTTCCATTTGTCAGTTTTGTCTGACAGGAATAGGCCTTGCTCTGATAAAAGACAGTTTGCTGTATAATGTATATGGGGGGAAATAAATTACCACATCTTCTTGTGTATTATAAGTGAAGAAATTTAGGAAGGGGGGGGGGGAACTCATAAAGTTAGGAGGCAATTTATATAGGAGACAAAAAGTTGAAAATTTTTGCCTGGGGAGGGGGGGGGCTAGGAAATAATCCCCATGCACAAAATACACTATTTAATCATGAAGCGTAGAATTTTGAAGGAATCATGTATAATTAATTGTGATACTTTGTTAATGAAAAACTGGTTTGAGATTTGTAGAAGAAAAGCATAGAGAACAAAATCCTGAAGTCAGGAGTGGCCTTGTGACAGGGCTCCAGAGATTTTGAAAAAGAGAAAAAAAAAAAAATAATAATTTAGCTAGCAAAAGCGCATATAACTATATCTATTTTCATACATCTCTATCTATCACTTATATATTTATGTTCTTTATATTCGATATAATTAAAAGTATCGTTGAAAGAAATATTTTTTATATAAATAACAAGAAATAAATATTAAACTTTCCATTATGCTTAAAAAATTTAGAATTTCCTTGTATGGCTCTAATAGGACAATTTTAAATTTAATAAATTACATTAGCTTATTACAGATACTTTTTGTACTTAATTCATATAGCATAAAAGTTTTAACATTATTCCTAAATTACCTTCTTGCATAAAAATAGGTAAATATAAAACCCATTCAAAGTATGAAAAGTCAAGGGAAAGAAAATGTTAATTTCAAATAAAATTTTCTTAGTATACATGATGAATATAAATTGTCAAAGTAAAAAGTCGTACTGTGTAATAAATTTAAATATAAAAACGTAATAGTATTATTCGGCCTAGGCTGAATAATGAACTTCATTTTTGGCTAAAGTCGGATATTTGTCTGATACTCTGAATGGGTCAAATATTTGGCTTCAGTTTCAGCCACATAATCATTGCATCACTAGAATGCAGTATATTGTGCAAGGGTTTTTCAATATAGATGATATTTTGCAATTTTTATTAATCTTTTTATTTTATAGGGTGAAGTGACCATGGAAGCTAATGGATTGCTGCCAAAAATCAGTTCCTTGTTCAATAGTCAACAATACAGTGATATCCAATTTGTTTTTATGAATAAAGATGGAACAATTGACAGAATATATTGTCACAAGTTGATATTAGCCTTACAAAGTAAATATTTTGCAGATGAGTTTTTTAAAACAGAGACTTCTCCTTCGACAATGAAGATGCTTGCATCCAAGAAAAAATTATTTTATCTTTTGTTTAAGTATGTATGCATTTCCAAATACTATTATAAAACACACCACAAAATGGCCATTTAAAAGTAATAAGTACAAAGTTTTAAGTATACACTATAAAATCAGAGCCTCCTTAAGTAGATGCCTTCCACGCACAGCGAATCCCAATGTTAAATTAGGCAACATTTAAAAAACAAAACTAACGCTAGGTGACAGCACCTACGCAGAGCAACAATTTTCTTCTCTTTCGTAGATAAGTTATATTTTTCATATAAAAATCTAGCTATTAATTTCAATTTAAAGTCCAAAATTGTATTTTTTTTTTCTTTTAATTTGAAAAAATGATGTGAAAGTGCTTTATCGTAAATATTTTCAAAAAAATATTCAAATATTTATATTTAAAAAAGTATAGGGTTTAATTTTCTTCGGAAGTGGACAAGACCTATTTTAGCTTTTCAACTAATTGAATTACAGCATATCTAATAAATAACACCTTTTTTTTAAAAATATATTATTAATTAAAAAACGAAATTTAAAATTAAATAAGCAAAAACATGGCATGTCTATCACGCGATTAAATTATTTTTTATATATTTATTCAATAAAAATTTCAAAATTTTTTTTAATTTAGATATCAGATGAAAGTTTCGTTTATATAAATTAAAATCTCTGAACTTTAAATGAGTTTCAGTTTAGAATGAATAATTTATAATGATAAATAATTAAAATGTCTTTTTTTTTCTTTTTTTCTTTGGTCATGTCCTTTACGTTACATTTTTACCTTATTAGGTGTGAATTATTTTTCTTAAATCGAGAATTTTATATTATTTATAAGAAAAATAGACCAGCACATTAACGAGATAAGTTAACATTCAGTAATAAAAATTGGAGAAGAAAACAATCTGTTGTCTAGTCCGTCACAAAAAATAAATAAATAACCATTAAGATTTAAATTTTTTAAATTAAGGATTTCTTGAGTATAAGTTTTCTCTCGCACAAAGTTTTTTTTTTTTTCTTTTTTTTTTTCAAGATTTTATTAGCTCCACCAGTTCCGAGAGGGTATGCTTTCGAAACTGATAGACAGTTTCGAAACAAAGTTGTGTTATGTTTACATGTTTTGAGGTTTCCTGAAACGAAAAATAATGTTTTTAGCGGTTGGTCTGTGCGCGTCGGTTTGTCTATCTCGGATATACTTGGAAAATGCTGAAAGTGTATTTCATTTTGTGTTAGGTGTTTTTCATGTAAGACTAAATTTAAATGCACAATCTGATGTGCACATAGTTTATTGAAAATATACAGGGCTATCCAAAATTAAGCTAAACGTTCTTTTCTGTAGAATGTAATTGACGGAAGTGCTTTACTACACTTTTTTTATGTCGACGAATACTGTTGAAGAAGGAAAATTAATTTTTTGAACCTATAATGTAAACAAAGTATTTTTTTTAAGTTCTATTTTCAACTCAGGTTTTTGAATAAAGTCACGTTTTGGGGTTCCCTGAATACAAAAAGACATTTTTTTTTTTTTTTTTTCGTTTTTAGTGATTGATCACTGTAAAAAAAAACCTATTACCAGCTGCAATCTGTGATTTATTTTATCCAATCAGAGAGAATTTCTTGCAAGAAATTCTCTGTGATTGGATAAAATAAATCACAGATTGCAGCTGGTAATAGTTATTTTTTTACAGTGATTTATATGCATATTTATTATCAGAATAACTCAAAAACAAACAAATGCAGGAAATTCACAATTGTATTTTCAAACTCGTATTAGGTTTCAATTTGAAAAATTTGATAAAGATTGGCAAATTTAAGGACAAATTAATAACATCCTTGAAATATTTTTACTTCCATTACCCTACTACCGTACGTAATGAAAGTATTGTGTTCGGTCCAAAAATTCGATATCGAGTTTTCCCCTGATTTATATTTTTAAGGTCTCATGAGTCCAAAAAAAGTAGTTTTTGGCAATTAGCCAGTATATGTGTGTGTGTGTGTGTGTGTATATGTGAGTGTATGGATGTGGAGAATTTCTATTTCAAAAAATCAAGTCATCTTTCTGTCATATCTGATAATTTTTCAAATCAGTAATCATGATATTTAATTTTTACATGAATTTTTAATTCTATATTCCATTTGTGTGGTAAAAGGTTAATAAAAGTAATGTTATGAATCTTAAAATTTAATATTTTTAAAAAGAACAAAAATAGAAATAAAAATTTTCTATTTTTTCTTTTCAAGATTCCCAACACTTTTGTTTCGATTTAACTGAAATAATCAAATTTTTATACGCATTTACACAAGTTTTTAAAAAACAGTGGTATTAAAAAATATAAATCAATCTTGTTCCTTATATTGGAGTATTTTATAGTTTTATTCATAAGTTACTAATGTAATTTATGAATTAAACTATAAAATACTCCAATTTTGAGTTACTTCAAAGTAACTAAGAACAAGTTATTTTTCTGTATTCCTACATCAATAAATAAAAATTTCATTTCATTTTGAAATAAGCATAACTATTTTATTTGTTAAATCTAACTTACTAACAGAGGTGTCAACCCTTCGAATTTTTATATCATAATTTCTTTTAAATTTATCTTTGTCTTAATTAGGGCTGGATTATTTATCAATATATCCCCAAGTATCGATATTTTTTTAATATCCCGATAACAATATTTAAGATCTAGCTCCGCTAATATATCCCTTTAACGATATTGCCTAGTGCGCACCCGAGTGAATGAAACTCGAGCGAATGGAAACCCGATCAGCCAACATACAACAGCTAACGAGGCCCGAAGAAAAAAAGCGCCGAATATCTTATTCTAATACTCATTTTCTACTTTCCTCTAATTACTCACTGATAAACTAGAAAAAATAACCCCACGCCAAACAATCTCTAATACATATACTTCCTCATCCTTCATAACCTCAAATCTAAACATCACTGCTTTAAAAAGGCCACCGCAAAAAAAATAAAAAAAAATAAAAATAAACCAGTATTTATTGAAAGCCATCTGCTTTGATTATCCCGTGAATAAGCTGACTTCGTTCAAGGTCCCGGTTCTACCCCTTCAGAAAAAATTCATCAGACATACTCCAATATCACAATCCATTCACTATTAATGCGTATTCATACCTATAATCAGCAGGTGTGTTTACTAGGAAAGAGATTTGATGTTAGTCGAAACGATATATCCCTATCCGAGATATCTATTATGGGTTCTGATATATTACACTATATTGAATTTCCACTCTACATTCATGCATATCGTAGGTGATGGAAACCACAGAAAAGGCAATATGGCGAATGAAAACAATATCTTCTGTTTTAGCTCCTTTCCTGCTATTGGTTCATTGATATCAGTCAATTTCAAAGTGTTGATATAAAATGGCCAATAACATGCTTCAACATGTGTTTAATAAAGATCATCAAAGCCGAACTGATACAGTGATGCCAGATTGGGGATTTTGTCCCCATTTTGGGGAGTTTTGAGGCTTCTGGGGACAATTTTGGAGACCAAATGTTTGTGGGGACTTTTTTGGGGAATTCTAAAATTTTTGGGGACAAATCTGGGGAGTTCTTCAACTTTCTGTCAATGTTGGCAACGTAATGATTTATCTCTACGACTAGGGACTTTCAATAGCTTTATTGTTATTTGGGGATTTTTTTCAAAAATTGCCTTCATTTGGGGAAAAATCTGAGCTTAAATCATAGAAAAATCTGCTTGATATATATTTTTTTTTTTTTGAAAAATTTTTTATTTTCCCTTTTTAGTAGAAATCAAGTTGGGGATTTTTTCGAAAAAAAAAAAAAAAAAAAAAACGTGATTTGGGGAAATTTGAAGACCTGTTTGGGGAAATAATTTTCGACCATCTGGCATCACTGAACTCATATCTAGTAGAAGAGTTTTTTTGCAAATTTTCTTAGCGTTTAATAAAAAACTTCTAAAAATATAAGCAATTATGGAATGTAATTTTTTTAATATTATTTTATTATTATTAAATATTTCGATAAAATATTTTTTTTATTAAGACTGTACATCAGTCAGATAGCTCCCTTTCTCCTTCCCCATGTTATCCAATGGGATTTTCGTTGCTTCGTTTTATAAAAATATCTCATTCAAAAATGAAGTTTTTCAAATTCTGTTTTTTGAATATTACTCTTTGAACGGGTCGCCTTTTAGCTTAGTGAGCAATTTTTCGAAAAAATTAATTTAAATATTTTATTTCAATAAGTAAATTATGGACTCTAAGTGTGGATTTCTAAGTAAAATATTTAAATTTATTTTTCCGAAAAATTGCTCACTAAGCTAAAAGACGACCTGTTCAAAGAATAATATTCAAAAAACAGAATTCGAAAAAGTTCATTTTTGAATAAAATATTTTTATAAATCGAAGCGACAAAAATCCCATTGGATAACATGGGAAGAGAGAAAGGGTGCTATCTAACTGATGTAAAATAAAGTTTTATCGTCAGTAATTTTACAGTGACAGTTTCTTTATAGAATTATATAATATTGAATAGTTTATTACTTTATTTATGTAGCATTTATTTTTTCTCTTTCCATTTATTTATTTATTTTATTTTTAAAGCCGTACATGTTAAATAAAATTGGTTTAAATGCAAAATGAGTTACTTTAAGTAACAAAATGAAACTTCAAAATAATTTTGTTTAAATAATATAATTTTTATACTGACAATGTATATATATACACACACACACACACACACACACATATATATATATATAATATGTAATTCAAATTTCAATTATTGTGAAACTATTACGAATGTGAATTGAACATATATATTTAAAACATATTGTAATGATTTGGTAAGAGGATACAAAAATAAAAATGACAAGTAACTGACATTTAGGATGCATATAAGAGTTTTAAGTAAAAAATATTACTCTCTACGACCAAAAAAGGTGTATTCAATGGCAATTCTGAACTATTTATAATGGCAATTCTGAACTATTTAAAATGATTTTCATTTTTATTTAATACCTACATCTTAAGACAATTTTTCTGAAGCTTTATTTTTAGTAGAATTATGAATTTTGATATACTTGGTACAAATAAAACACAGATCACATATTAGCTGTGTTAAAATATGATTTTAAAATAATTAAAGCTTAAAATGGGAAGAATAGAGGATAAACTATACAGAGGTATACTAAAAAGCAATAATATAAGTTATAAGAAACACAAAACATTAATTCACTTTTTATGATTTTTTTTTTTTTTAATGATAAAGTTATGGTAGTAATATACCAGAAAATACATGGAAAACACTCTATACTTGTATACTTTAAAATTCGTGTGCATATGTCTTTAAAAAATAACAAATGTCTATTTTTTCCTGCCTTGAAAGAAATATCGCAATATATCACTAATATCGATATTAACTTGGTGATATATCGCGATATTTAATTTCTGATATCGTCCAGCACTAGTCTTAATCATAGAATTTACGATAATAAATAAAAATAATGTTTTTTGTGAAAAATATTATTGATATTCAAATATCTGGAGGGTTGGTAATTTTGCATTAATTACTTATGCAGTTTACATACCTTGTCTTGAAATATTTGCAGGCCATTTGAAAACATATATTTTCGCGGCGACTGTCCAATTTACAAAATGGAACGACATAATACACCATATTATAAAAAAAAAAACCTCTCACATTTATTAAATTAATAAAACATAAACCATGAAGAACTCAATTGAAAGTCAATTGAATCGCGGGAATTAAACAGAACTTTACGACACGGTATCAAGCGCCATCTACTGGCTATGTTCTTCTCGTACTGTTGCCAAGTTTTCGAGCGACTCGCTAGGCATCTACTTAAGGAGGCTCTGATAAAATACAAGAATTCACAACAATTGTTTCAGGTTAAAAGAAAACGCGACCCTTCGTCAGGCAAACAAAGTAGGCACGATTGCTGGAAATTGAGTGCATTGAACTCAGTTTGCCTTGTTTTCAGCACTTTTGCCTGTTTTGGTTACCTGATGAAAGGTTATGTTTTCTTTTGATTCAAAACAATTGTTGTGAGTTTTTGAATTTTATGGTGTTTTATTCAAAGTTTTGTACTTATTTCGAAATACTATTTAATTTTCTTTTTAACTTTTTCAACTAATTTTCATTTACCAGTTACAATGTGTAAAAATCTATTCTAGGAAATAAATTTGAAATGATTTTAAATTGGATCACCAATTTGAAGGAAAAAACAAGTCCTAAATAAGGATTTTTGGAAAAACAAGAAACCCATAGTTTAGCGAAATCAGAAGAGGAAATTTGTTGCACATAAAATCTGAATTTTTTGAAAAAAAAAAAAAAAAACGATTTTTGGTGCATGTTTCCTTCTTCAAACTGGTGATTCATTTCAGGGGTTAATCCAGGTTTTAATTTTTGGGGCCCATTTTTGTGAAATTTTTATTTATTTTTGTGAAAATCAGGGTTGGCAAGTTTCTTCCAAGGTGGAAAAAACCGGCCGGAAGAAATAGGTTTCTTCCAAGTGGAAGAAATGGAAGAAGCTGTTTTTCTTAAAAATTTATCCTATAAATTGCAGATTTGTAAGATACAATGGATGTATTTATCTTATAAACAACTTTAAGTAACTTTAATAATACCTATAAAAATTTAATTACATATTTAATTAATAATTATGAGATTTTTATCGAAGTGATCTTTGGTATCTGATGATCACGTTCCAAAATACTCAAAATCCAGTTAAAAAAATCAAATTAAGCATTATTTCAATTTAAGCAGTGTAAAGTTTTGTAATCTAGATGATTTTATTTCTTTAACTGGTAATAAATAACAGTTTGGATCACTTGCTTATACTTTCTGATAAAACAGCTCTTGACAAACATCCAGTTAATTAAAAGTACTAATATTCAATAATTACTGTATTACAAAATGTCATAGAAAACTTTACTTTCCTTATAGTCATATACAGTACAGTCAACTCCCTCTAATCCGTAATTGTTTTTTGAATGAAAAAGAAATTTACATCGCATGTTTTAAAAAATTCACATTTTTAATTTTTTTAAAAAAATTTTTTAGCTTAATCCTTACTTTGAAACACAATTGGGGAGAAGGGGGAATAACATTCTTGTATTTATTATCTTGCAATTCATACAGACTAGTGCTTAAAACAAATCGCTATTGCATCAACATTTAACAAAATTAATCAGTGATGAATATTATTTCCAAACTTTCAAAAATATTTTGTTTCGTATTTTTTTAATTTGCTTGTTTACATTTTATATGTGCCTATTATTTGAATATGCTTAAATTATTTACCATCATATATGAATTATGATAGATTAGTTTTATTAATATTGAAGAAATATTTTATTCTAAAATTATTAGAAATTGTCTTTCCATTTTTATGTCTATTTATGAATTAATAATAACTGACTCTGTATCTGCAAAAGAAAACTGTAGACAAAGGCAATGATCTCTAATTTGCAAATTCCTGTAATCCGTACAACCTCTGGACAAAACTTTTGAGAATTAGAGGGAGTTGACTGTAAAACAAATGAAAAGTTTTTTAGTAGTTTAATACTGTACTTTATTTTTCAGTTTAAAATAGATAAATACAAACTATGGATTTTATTTTTTATTTTATTTTTTTAATCCGGTAGGAGAGTTTAAAAATAGGTATCTTAATCGTAGTACTTATTGATACAGTTCGTTGGGTACCAGCTTCGAGCTTATACAAAAAATTGTATCCTTAAAAAAAAAAAAAAAAAAAAAATACAAATATTATGGCTAATTCTATAATTATCACTTGTACTGTTTGAAGGTACAGTAATATGAGATAGTATCTATGCAAAGAATTCTAAAAATATAAGCATTGAAATGTAAAAACCCATCACCTGTATATATTTAGTGTTAGTTATCAAATAGCTTTTTTTTTCTAAAAATATTTTTAACATTAATTAGATTATAGTTTAGATTTGACATTATATTTATGCTTTGAGTGTATATAGTCCATAAATTTTAATTTTGAACATCTGTTTTGTCTTCTGGTTGGTTTCTTCCAGTTTCTTCCACTGTCCTGGAAGAAAATGGTTTCTTCCGGAAGAAACCCAACCCTGGTGAAAATCAAAATATTTTTGTGAAAAAAAGAATTGTCGCTAGTAATCTTTCATTTTAGCAGTTACTCTATCTAATGTTTTATATCAAGTTAATAGTATTTTATTAAACAAGTATAGACCCTCATTAAAAATACTACTGTAAACATGGAAAAATTTTACAAAAGTATTATTTTTATAAAACAAAATTTTGTGAAAGGGCCGTTTTTATAAATCTGAATTTTGTGAAGGGACCTATTTTCTGAATTTGAATTTTGTGAAGGGACCTATTTTCTGAATTTGAATTTTGTGAAGGGACCCATTTTAAGGATTTTAATTTTGTGAAGGGGCCCATTTTAGAGATTTGAATTTTCTGAAGGGGCAGCAAAAGGGTCCCAATTTTTGCCTGGATCGATCCATTTAATAATGACATGACAATTGTATTAGCTGTAATGTAAACTTTCTGATAACTTTAAAATAGTGAAAATGATGTTTTAAAAAGTGTATCAGGTAATGAAGACTTTTTTTTTTTTTTAATTCATTTTGTGGGTTTACGTAAGGTAGCAAAAACATTTTAGCATCTTTTTCAATTTCCATAATACTATAGGTAGTTACATTTTTAGTATTTGTGATTTATCTTTCTCTTAAAAAAGAAGAAAAAAAAAAAATGGATGGCTTGTTTACTAAAAGAGCATTTTTTGTCCTATTCTTTTTATATTCGCATTTCTTTTTTCCCATGTTTGCTGTTCTGGTACATAGTGGTTTTTGTACCAGAGTAAATTGCTACTGTTACTTGTATATATGTAGGCTATATATATGCATTTGTTCTTGAGGAATGCTCCATTATATTCACACTAACTCATAGTACCTTTATAAGTAGTAAAATGAGTTTTAATTGAAATATTATTATAATTCTCTTAAAATACATTATCTTTTTAAAAAAAGCATCAGCTAATGTAAGTGTGGCATGAAAAATTGAGGTTTGTCTTTAAATGAATGCTGTAAGTAAATAATTGGAGCTTTGATAGTAATATTTTCATCATTTGGTGCATAATATAACTGACAAATAATTTTTGAATTGATCTGGAATAGGTATGTATGTCACGCATTTTAAAAGATCAGCGTTTCTTTCTTTCTTTTCTTTATATAAAAAGAAAAAAAAAAATATATATCTATATATTAATAGGCAAGCATAAAATTTGTTGTCCCTTTTTAACATATTAATTATGGGAGTAGAGGGTTGAAAATGGTATCATTCGAAAGGTATGGTTAGCCGGCAGGTGCGAATACAAATATTATTTTCTTACGATGTCAAGAAGGTATTTAAAAATAGATTTATTTTTTATACATTTTCCCCCATTTTTCCCTTTTATACACATATTCCTTTACATTAAAAAATACCTAAAAGTAGAAAGTTGTTAAATCTGGCAATTTCATAAAGCTCAAATAAAACCATAGACACAGTAATTTGTAGCATCACTGTACGCAAGCGAAGTGATGACGTCACTGTCTGTCCATGGAGCCATGAAAAAGATTTTCTACGTTAATCGTCCATTGTATTTTTTGTAAAAAATTATTGAAAAGTAACGGAAATTATCTGCCGAATTTAATTCCGATATTTGGGTTATATATAAGTTACTGTCTGCTGTCTACATGTGTTCGACTGAGTTATTTTTTCTGTAAAATTGATAAAATTTTAATTTAAAATCACAAAACTCCAGAAAAAAATGGCAAACTTCCAGTTTCGAATGTAAACATAAACATTTCATTTGAATGGGTGATCCGCGGTTGTAATGAAATGCTCGCCCTCTGGTGGGCTAAGGGGAAATTACAATAAACATGCTTTAATTCGAATTCTATCAAGCCGCCATTGCTAGCCGATGTTTAGTTTCACATATATTTATTGAATAAAAATGAATAAATCCGGTAAAAAAGATAACACATACTATTGTGTGCTCCAGTGTAACTCCAAAGGACCAAGAAATCCAGAATTAAGCTTCCATTTATTTCCAAATGACAAATTTAAAATTTCAGTTGCTTCGGCTAATGGAAGTAAAGAATTAATCAGATGATTTGAAACTAATATTTGTTCAGCTTCAGTTAAAAATCTACTTCCGATCGAACTTTGAATAAACTGAAATATTTTTTTCCAAAAGTAATCAATTTTCCATGATGTAATGGCGGAGAAATTATAGTACGAATATTAAGTAGAATAACAAAAAGAACAAAAATAGATACACGTGGCTGTAATATTTACTAACAACAACAGCTGAAAAAGCGCCATCTATCGATCATTACAAACGCGGATATTTAAACAATAAATATTCAACTAATATACTAAATAAAAGGAAAATATTCTATCATAATTTGAAGTTAAATTTGTTTTTAAATGTCTAAATAAAGTATCTGATATAAGATACTAATATGTTGCAACGGAAGAGGTTTTTTGCTGAATTTACATGTTTTGAGCTTTCTTTGCGTTTCAATTAACTGAAATTGGCTACTTATTTTTAAAAAAAGTGTCTTTATTGCTAGCTTTTGTGGGTATAAGAAGCAAGTAAAAGATACATAAAAACTTTTGATTTCCGTTTTTCGATGAATTTACACGTTTTGAGATTTCCTTGCATTTTAATTAAGTGAAATTGACTACTTATTTTTATTTTTTAAGAAGTGGAGTTATTATTCTTTCCTCTGCATATATAAGTAGAAAATATAAGATTCAGAAATGTTTTAGATTTTCGGTTTTCGATAAAGTTACACGTTTTGAAATTTCCCGAACTCAATTCGACCATTTTTGAAAAATATCTTTTTTTTTTTGTTGTTGTTGTTCAAACACTGTACTTTATGAACCAATCGAATTTATTTAACAGAATTTGGCACTTGGTTGGACCTTGGTTTGACATGGTACCAATTAGCTTTTGGCCTGTATCACCCAACGAGGAGCGTTTTCACATTGCGATTTTCTCTCCTTTCAGGAAAGGCTAACATGTACAGAGAGAAATAGTTATATTAAGTAAAACTCTGCTGATTCAGTTAGAGTGAATATCGGCAAACAATTGCCGCAGCTGTGTTGCATTTGCATTCCGTTTAGGACAAGGCAATAACTTTGCTTTGCCTCGCTTTGCAAAAAAAATGGTCGAGTTTCGACCACTGGGCGATACTAGTATATATTAAAGTGCATCACTTACCCCTTGCATTGTGGCAAGTGTGGAAGCATTTTTTCCCTAACTTTTTAAATGACAAGAAGACTATTAGAAAATGTGATTAAATTGGTGCTATTATTTTCTAATATAATTTTTCTTTGACATTTGGAAGATGATAAAGAGTTTGCAAAATAAATCAATAAAAGGTAAAAAAAAAGAACGAAAAATATTATAAAATTCAGGAAAAACTTTTCAAAAAGTGATTAAAGAACAAATATGTAAGTAATTCATGAAGTAATAGAAAAAGATTTGATATGTGAATTTCGATAGCTAAATGAAAAATTACATTTTGAGAAAGAAACAGAGTTTGGGGCCTCATACCCATTTATAGTCTTATTAAATTGAAACCTGATCTGTATACCAGCAAATTTTTTCATTCAATTTGGTAAAGCATCTAGAATGTTTTCAAAGAAAATGAAAGAAATGTTATTATCTTTTATTAATTATTCAGCTACATTCATGCACTATAGTCCCATTACTTTAACTTTGTTTTTATCATCTGCTTCTTTCAAGACAACCTGAGCATATCAATATTCATTATACTTTCTTTTACAATTAAGATAATGCAGATGATGAAGATTCACATTAATGTATTTACCAAAAAAAAAAAAGACTTCGGTAACATCAGGTGAGGTACCATATTTACTCCTTACATTATATATATATATATATATATATATATATATTATAAATACATATGTAGTTTCAATGATTGAATAAATTGAAGACTTTTTAAGTACATTGGAGTGTAAAGGTTGATATATTTTTATTTACCAACTATGTGAAAAATACCAGAGCCGGGAATCGAACCCGGGCACCTCCGCTTAATGCACGGATGCTCTACCACTGAGCTACCTTGGCTGACAACCAGCTAGGCATTTTTCACATAATGAAATTCACATTATGTGAAAAATGCCACATTTTCGCGTTATGTGAAAAATGCCTAGCTGGTTGTCAGCCAGGGTAGCTCAGTGGTAGAGCATTCGTGCGTTAAGCGGAGGTCCCCGGGTTCGATTCCCGGCTCTGGTATTTTTCACATAGTTGGTAAATAAAAATATATCAACCTTTACACTCCAATGTACTTAAAATGAATATTCACGGTTGATGAATTCATGAATAAAAATTTCTAAATTAAACTGAAGGCTGTTATAAAAGGTTTCCGGTGTGAAGTCTCTCTTGAAAGACAGGAGACTTGGCACTTATGTGTTATGGAAAACCATTTTTTGTGTTAAATAAGTATTTAAGAGAATAAGTACACACTGTAATGTGAGAGTACTGCTGTTAGTTTATTTTATAAGCATTAGAAATGTTTTTTTTTGTTTTCTTTAAGCAGATTATTATTTCAATTGTTATTTTTATTTTCCCGTAAGAAAATATTTGAAATTTCTCATAAACCTTTGTTCGCACATTTAGGCATATTCTTCTGCTCTGCCTAATATTACCAAAGCAAATTTAGTTATTTTTTCTAAAAAAATATTTGTTGTTTTGAAATAAAACAATTTGCAGATTATGGCTATAGAAAAATTCTGCATCAAATATTTAAATTTATTATTGTTTGTGCTACATTGTCTAAATCTATTCTGCACTACTGGATGATAAATAAACAAATGATTTTTTTTAACCAAATGTTTTCAAGTTACAGTTAGACATAACGTCCAAGGTGGCAACATATTTATTTTGCACCTGATATATATATCTATACTGATAAGTATAAAGGAGTTAAGTCCAAAAAATGTCGATTTTGAGTTAAGTACATAGTCAGACTGAGAAAAAAATTCTCTATCGATTGGTATTAAAGGATTTAAGCCCATGTCATTTAGTCTTTGAGAAAATGCATTGGTAAAAATGATTCAAGTGAGAAATTTAGCATTCATGTTTGGTATAAAAGGTTTAAGTCAATTTGTTCTCTTTATTAAATGAAATTTGATTATCACTTGAATGGTATAAAGGGTATAAGTCAACATAATCCCTTTTTCCTGATCGAGTCTTCTGATTAGTTTTTGGTATAAAGGATTTAAGTCCACTTTTCTCTTTTTGCGCTGTGCCACTTGGCGGTCAACAGGCTTTAATCCAATGTAATAATGAGATTATAATTATTCAATTGCTTATTATTGTATTTTATGCTTTAATTTATAAATGTAGAACTGGTATTGATAAAAAAAATACCCACTTTTCAATTGAAATTTAATGTATATAAATAATTTACTACATCATTCTTTACCAATAATTTACTACATTTAACATCAGAGAAAAGCAGATTTAGCTTATGAACAGAAAAGGCTTGGCAAAGCAGAAGCCAAAACTGATACCTCAAAACTGTGTTTAGTTTTTGATTTACAAAAGTGTCTAGCAACTCCATTTCTGTCATCATCTGTAGCTTTTAACAAACGCCAACTTTGAACTTTTAATTTGACTATACGTGACAATGCCATAGGTAAGTCATGTCATTACATGTGGCACGATGGTCGTGAAACTAACGAAATTGCTTCATGTCTTTACGACTACCTACGAAATGTACCTGACACTGTTACAAGTGTAACTTTCTATTCTGACACATCAACACAACAAAAACATCCATGTGTCAGCGATGTTTTTGAATGTGATGGCTGACTTCCCTCATTTCTCCAGCATCAATCACAAATTTCTAATTTCATGTCACTCGCACATGGAATGTGACGTAGACCATGCTCTTATTGAGAGAGAAAAGAAAAGTATGGCATTTCAAGTATTCCACCCACATGATTGGTATCAGATTTTTCGGTCTACAGGGAAGAAAAATAAATTCACTGTTACAGAGATGACTCGAGGATTTTTTTGATTTTGCATTACTGTCAATAAATTCTCTCGTTGTGCGAACAAATAATGTTGATGGAGAGCTGTTCAAGTGACAAGAGGTACAATGATTGGTATTGACAGTGTTCTGCGGCGATTAATTTGTTACACTTATTGCGCTGGTTCTTACACTTACTAAAGAATAATGGACTGTATATAAAGAAGAATTTCACTCACTAAAGTAATTCACTCACATATTTATTTTTGTTGCGAGCAGCTCTTGCCGCTAACTCGTGCGTATCTAATCACATCACAATCAACAACTGACAAGAAGAGAGAACAAAAATACTCACAGCTGAGGTGTGGCGCCATCTGGTGAGGAGAATACTTACTCTCTTAACCATTCCGGCCGCCTTGAAACCCTTAAGGAAGGTTTCAAATTACACATAGATTAATCAAAATTGTAACTACAAAGAGAAAAAATATTAATATAAACACTAAATAAATGTTCAATATGCTTTAAAGTTGAAAGTTTTTGTTAATTAGTCTGTAGGAAGAGGACAAATTTTCACTATGGGACGTTTCATGTAACCATGACTAGTTTGGACAGTTACCACTCGAACTCTGCCATCTGGACCCGGATGAATGTCGCTCACTCGTCCCATTTTCCACTTTAGAGGAGGTAAATTGTCATCCTTGATAAACACTAAGTCATTGACTGACACATTTTTGTTTTCTTTAAACCACTTATGCCTTTGTTGAAGTTGGGTTAAATATTCTCTGCTCCATCTCTTCCAAAATTGCTGCAAGATTGATTGTCGCACATGCCATCTATCTAAATAACTTGTTTTGACTTCGCTGACATCAGGCTCAGGCAAGGCTGTTAGTGATGTACCCAAAATGAAGTGTGCTGGTGTTAGAGTTGAATAGTCACAAGCATCTGAAGAAGCTGGGCTGAGCGGCCTTGAGTTGAGGCAGGCTTCAACTTGGGCTATCAATGTGGCAAACTCTGGATAAGTAAGTACGGTATCACCCACTGTTCTTTTAATGTGCTACTTCATGGATTTTACTGCGGACTCCCAAAGACCACCAAAATGTGGGGCTCCAGGAGGGTTGAAATTCCATTTTATTTCCTCAGATGCCAAAAACCCTTGAACTTTCTCGTTTTTATTGAATTGTGAAAAACATCTTTGTAATTCCGAGTAAGCACCCTTAAAATTAGTTCCACAGTCACTGTTAATGATAGAGGGTTTTCCTCTTCTGGATATAAATCGCTTAAGGGTACTCAAGAATGCGTTGGTGGACAAATCTTCTGCAATTTCTAAGTGAATAGCCTTTGTTGAATAACACACAAAAATACAAACATAACATTTAAAAGATTTTTGACCACGTCCAGTTCGATGTTTGATCATGAAGGGACCTGCGAAATCCAAATCAATGCAATTAAAAGGTCTAGATTGAGTAACTAGTTTTTCTGGCAAGTCAGCCATAATTTGTGTAGCAGCTTGAGCTCGATATCTGCAACATGTTACACATTTTCTCACTAGAGATCTGATTACTGATCTACCTGCTATTATCCAATAATTTTGTCGTATTAAAGAAAGTAAGAGCTCAGGAGCAGCATGTAAATACTTAATGTGAAAATGTTTAATTATAATTTCAGTTAAATGATGTTTTTTCGGAAGCAAAATTGGGTGTTTCTCATTTACAGGTAAGTTTGCGTGCTTCAATTGTCCACTCACTCTCAACAAATTTGTGTTGTCTAAAAATGGACATAGACTAGCAATTTTGCTAGTAGGAGGCACAGTTTTTCCTGATTTCAAACAGTGAATTTCATTCTGAAAGGTAGCAACTTGAACAAGTTTAATTATGCAATTTGTTGCATTTGTAATTTCGCTACTAGTTAGGTACGTTAATGTTCTTTCTGGTAATTTTACTCTTGCATTTGAGATAAATCGTAAACACCATGCAATTACATGTTGCAATTTTGTAAACGAAGACATATTTGATATGACAGGTAAAGGTTCTTGAATTTGCGAAATTGTACATGATATGCCTTTCCTTTCTTCCTTCAATGCTTCTCTGTCGATTGTAATTGAAACAGAATGGGGAATGTCAAATGTGGATAACCAATGAGGCCCAGACCACCATAGATTATGTGAAATTAATTCTGTAGGTTTTAGTCCACGCGAAGCACAGTCAGCGGGATTTTCTGAACTCTTTACATGATTCCAATGTACGCCAGGTAATGTTTGTATTTCTGCTACCCTGTTCGCAACGAATGTTTGCCATTTAAAGGGTTCAGCATTTAACCACGAAAGAACTATAGTTGAGTCAGTCCAAGCATAAATTGCATCAATGTTTATGTGTAATGCAGGTAAAACAGCCTTAACTAAACGAGCTAAAAGTAAAGCTGCACATAACTCTAAACGCGGAAGTGAAATTGATTTCAGAGGAGCCACACGTGTTTTTGCTGTTAGATTTTGTACTTTTATTTCATTGTTTTCAGATATGGACCTAACAAAAATAACAGCTGCGTAAGCTTTTTCAGAAGCGTCACAAATTGCATGCAATTCAATCTTGCTTGGATCTGTTACTAATATTTTCCTAGGGATGCGAATGTGTTTCAAAGAGGGTAAATTCTCACAAATTTGTAACCACTTTTCATTGACGCTATCAGGAGTATGCTCATCCCATGATAGTTGTAATTTCCAAAGTTCTTGTAAAAAAATCTTAGCAGATATTACGAAAGGAGCAATCCAACCCAATGGATCAAAAATGCTCGAAATTACTGACAATATTTTTCTTTTAGTAACAGGAGTAATTATTTGCGGCACAACTACACTACAACTAAATGAGTCTTCATTAGGATGCCATTCTATTCCCAATACCTTAATTGCCTTATTGGGTATCAATTCTGGCTCTTTTTCTTGAATTATTACCCCTGTATCCCTTAGCATTTGTTCATTATTGGAAAACCATTTGTGAATTCAAATCCTCCTTTGGACAGTAATTCAGATAAGTGTGTTATCAGTAATTTACCTTCTTCAATATTTGATGCGCCTGTCAGAACGTCATCAACGTAAAAGTCCTCTAATAGTATGTTAGTCACATTTGGATAATTTTCACCTTTGTCTATTGCTAATTGTTTTAGCGCTCTGGTGGCCAAGTAAGGGGCTGATGCGGTTCCGTAAGTGACTGTACACAAACGGAATGTCTCTAGTGGTTTGTTTACACTATCTCTCCAAACAATACGTTGAAATTCTCTATCATTTTCGTGCACCCTCACTTGTCGATGCATTTTCTTTAAATCTGCGGTAATTGCGATGTTATGGCAACGAAATCTCAAAATAATTGCGAATAAATCATCCTGAATTTTTGGACCTACCATAAGCGTATCATTAAGCGAAATTCCTGATGATGATTTAGCACTTGCATCGAAAACAACACGAAGGCGTGTGGATATACTAGATTCTCTAAGAACAAAATGATGCGGCATGTAATAATGGTTGTTTTCAACCCCAACAATGTCTTTAATGGGCTCCATGTGTCCAAGGGACAAATACTCTTTCATGAAATCAATGTACTGTTCGTAAATGTGAGGCATATTTAAAAGTCTTTTTTCCAAATTAATAAATCTCCGCGTAGCCATTTCTTTTGAATTTCCTAAAATTTCTCGATTAAATTTGAAAGGTAAACTAACTGAATAGCGACCATCATGATTTCTTTTATGTTCCCTTTCGAACTGTAACTCGCACATTTTTTCTTCATTTGACATTATATTTTTGTTAGGAACTTGCTCTAACTCCCAAAACCTCTGAATTAAGTCAGTAGTGTTTATACAATTTACTGCGATAGGATTTGATTCACTAACTTCTAAAAAAGTTGTTCCTGCAATTACCCACCCTAATTTTGAACTTACAGCAAATGGTAAATTAGGATTTCTTTTAACAATATTGCCATTTAATAGTGTGAGGAAAACATTAACTCCAAGTAAAATGTCAATTGAATTTGACTTGTCAAATTGCGGGTCGGTCAAATTTAAATCTCTAAAAATGATTTTTAATGTCACTGGGTAATGAAACATTTGGAGTTTTTCCTGTTATCTCGTTGATCACAAACGCAGAAGTAGAAACACGTAAATCACTCCGAAAATGGGGTGAAAATAATAAATCGACTTGCCCACTTGTTAGTGTGTTGTAGGAACCCAAACATGAAATTGAAATTGAACTATCCTTCGCATTAATTTGTAATTTGTTTGCAAATTCTCGTGTAATAAAATTAGCCTGGGATCCTGTATCCAGAATACACCTCCCATAGACATAATTGTTAGTTGAATCCTTCACCTTAATCAATGCAGTGCAAAGAAGTATTTGCTTGCGTTTAACTGGTTCTAAATTACCTGAAGAAGTGTAACTACCAAAAAGAGAAGCACAAATCAAAGGGGATTCATTCCTATCAGTATGTGATTCTGAGGGATTGAAAGTTTGTGCTTGAACGTTCAATGGCATACTACTATTCACAAATTGTTTTGGGTTTCGTTTGTAATTCTCAAAATGTAAAAGTGAATGGTGTGATTTGGCGCAATGTCTACATTTATTAACACTTTTACACAATTTAAGTTTATGTAAATGTGATAAGCAATTAAAACATAAATTGTTACTTTTAACAAAATCTACGCGTTTTTGAACACTTAAATTAAAAAATTTTGAACATTTCTGCAAATTATGCTCTTCATGACAAAAAATACAGTTGCTATTTGCATTATTGTTGTTTGAAATCAAAACGGTTGCCCTTGATGGAATGTTTTTCTTAAACTGAAGTTTGTTATTTGCTACAGTTCGCGCATGATGCTGCAAAAACTCAAGGAGCTCCCTTAACTTGGGGATATTTTCTTTTTTCAATTCACGCTCGAACCACATTTTAGTAGTATTATCTAATTTTTGCATTGTTAAGTATAATATTAAAGTATCACTGAGGTCATCAACCTTTTGCTCCAAAATCTCAAATGAGCGAATAATTTCATTTACACTATCTACTAATTGTAAAATGGCGGTTGACGATTCATTCTGAATACTTGGAAGCGATATTAATTTTCTCATTTGAGCAAATAATTGCTCTCTTTTGTTGGAATACCTATCTTTCAATAAATTTAGAGCAATTTCGTAATTTGCGTCCGAGATAGAAATCGACTGAATTACTTTAAAAGCGTCACCTTTTAACGATGATTTCAAATATTGTAGTCTTTTGAGCATTTGACAAATTATTATTGTTATGAACACTAGCGGTAAACAAGTCATAAAAGGTTAACCACTCCGTAATGTTTCCACTAAAAATTGGCAGTAATAGTTTTGGTAAGCGCACACTCTCGACTTTTTGTTCTGTTTTTAAAACTGAAACTTCCTCATTGTTTATTTTTATTGTTGAAATCTTTCTATTTAGTGATAATAATAGTTCGCCCAGACTATTTTGGATGTTATCTTGTTCATTAATTAGCGTGTCTAGTTCCTTTTCATCAGAAACTTCATACAACTGATTAAAAATTTCACCTAGTTCACAACAGTATTTATTGCATTTATTTTTTAACAATTCTAATTGATAAATGTCGTAATCTGACGTTTCAAGATTGCATTTCTCTTTAAATTTGGTGATTTGTCCCTTTAGGACTCTTTTTCGCATTGTAATTGCCTTTTGTGAAGACATAATCACTTTTACTTTTTTATTTATTTATTTTTTAAGAATTTATTTTTTATTTATTTATAAATTTATTTTTATAGTACTAGTTTATTATATAAATATTTTCACAATACTACTATTTTCACAGTGATACATTTAAATAGAATGTTTAAAAATCACTTACCGGCTTATTCTGGCGTTGAGTCACTCAGAACATCGAGAGCGGCGCGGCGCAATCTAATCCCAAAACGAAAGTATCTTTCTCCGGCGAGTCTGACCAAATGTTCTGCGGCGATTAATTTGTTACACTTATTGCGCTGGTTCTTACACTTACTAAAGAATAATGGACTGTATATAAAGAATTTCACTCACTAAAGTAATTCACTCACATATTTATTTTTGTTGCGAGCAGCTCTTGCTGCTAACTCGTGCGTATCTAATCACATCACAATCAACAACTGACAAGAAGAGAGAACAAAAATACTCACAGCTGAGGTGTGGCGCCATCTGGTGAGGAGAATACTTACTCTCTTAACCAGACAGGAAGGGGATCAGATATTTTATAGGGACAGTCTACTTGAAGGCACTTTCAAAAAAATTAGTATTCTTCGACGAGGCAAAACAAATCTCCGAATTACCCAGATTCAAAAACGGTATAACAAATCTGTTCCAATCGCAGTACAGAAGAAGAGAGATTAACTTACTTTGCTTCCTCTTGTGCCTCCAGTATTCCATAACTTTTACAAAACTTTACGAACACCAGTTAGCACAGAAAACATTGACCCTGACTTAGAATTTAGTGATACTGATGAAAATGACTATTAATCACCATGACCCATGATTCAGTGGAAGGAAACACGAATATAATATTGTGATGGTCAATATTCTATTAATCCTAATGCTTTGTAATTGGTGCACTCTTAAAAATGGTTTCTTAAAAATGAGCTAAATTGTCTCAAAATAGCTCTGAAACAATATAGGGGAGACTGGGGCACAGTGGACCACTTTTACACTTTTAATTTTTTTTCAACAAAAATAAAAAAGTAAGGTACCTGAAAAAATTAGCAAACATTCTTTAAACCTTGCTTGACATGTTCTAATTTTTTATAACAATACTTTTAATACATTACGAATAAAAAAATAAATTGTGTGCACTCACAAAGTGGACCACTGTGCCCCATCACCACAAGTCAAAGTGGTAAAAAGGAGTTAAGTCCTGGGTTGAGTGATACAAAGGATTAAGTCCTGCAGGCATTTTTTCAAAACTATAGAAATCTGTTAAAAATAAACAAACTTCAAAATTAAATGTATGTAGTTTATTCACAAAATTGTATATTATGATAATATCCTCGTTAAAACTGTATTGAACGGATACGTTTTTATACAGAATTTTTTAAACTTTATTTTTCGTCTCCTGAAAAATCAAGAATATGGACTTAAATCCTTTATACTTATCAGTACAGATATATATATATATATAAAGTATGATATACTGCAGATCTACCTACTATTGCTTAGGTAAGATATGCTTGTAAAATTTTTCAGTTGAAGAAAGAACAAAATGAAGAAAGTGTGACATCGAGATGAAATTAAAATAAAAATCTTCCAATTTTATGTTATTGCTTACTGAAAGTTCTGAATAAATAGATTTCAAATTCAAACTCAACCCAGAAAATGGATAAAACATATTGGCGAATCTACAGAACTTCTGTACCTTTGTAAGTAACAATTTTAGCTTTTCTTGAAGCAGGGTTGGGTTTCTTCCGGAAGAAACCAGTTTCTTCCAGGACAGTGGAAGAAACTGGAAAAAACCGGAAGAAATGGAAGAAACCAACCAGAAGACAAAACAGATGTTCAAAATTAAAATTTATGAACTATATAAACTCAAAGCATAAATATAATGTCAAATCTAAACTATAAACCAATTAATATTAAAAATATTTTTAGAAAAATAAGTTATTTGATAAACACTAAATATTATATACAGGTGACGTGTTTTTACTTTTCAATGCTAATATTTTCAGAACTTTTTGCATAGATACTATATCATATTATTATACGTTCAAACAGTCCAAGTGATAATAATTACAGAATTTTTATCCGTAATATTCGTGCTTTTTTTTTAAGGACACAATTTTTTGTATAAACTCGATGCTGGTACCCAATGAACTGTATCAATAAGTAAGATACCTACTTTTAAACTCTCCTGTAAGTTCTCTAGGATTAAAAAAAAAAAAGTCCATAGTTTGTATTTATTTATTTTAAGTTGAAAAATAAAGTGTAATATTGAACTACTAAAAAACTTTTAATTTGTTTTACAGTCAACCCCTCTAACTCTCAAAAGTTTTGTCTAGAGGTTGTGCGGATTATAGGAATTTGCAGATAGAGATCATTGCCTTTAATTACAGTTTTCTTTTGCAGATACAGAGTCAGTTATTATTAATTCATAAATAGACATCAAAATAGAAAGATGATTTTTAATAAATTTTAGAATAAAATATTTTTTCAATATTAATAAAATTAATCTATCACATTCATCTATGATGGTAAATAATTTAAGCATATTCAAATAATAGATATCTGTAAAATATAGACAAACATATTTAAAAAATACGAAACAAAATATTTTTGAAATTTCGGAAATAATATTAATCACTGATTAATTTTGTTAAACATTAATGTAATAGTGGTTTGTTTTTTTAAGTACTAATCTGTATGAATTGCAGGATAATAAATACAAGAATGTTACCCCCCCCCCCCCCAGTTGTGTTTCAAAGCAAGGATTAAGCTAAAAATTTTATTTAAAAAAAAGTAAAATTGTGATAAATGTGAAATTTTTTTAAATATGAGATGTAAATTTCTTTTACATAAAAAAATCAATTACGGATTATAAGGATTTGATGATTATAAACCTGCAGATTAGAGGGTGTTCACTGTACTGTATATAACTAAAAGGAAAATTAAGTTTTTGATGACATTTTGTAATACAGTAATTATTGAATATTGGTTCTTTTAATTAACTGGATGTTTGTTAAGAGGTGTTTTGTTAAGAGATGTAAAGTATAAGCAAGTGATCCAAACTATTATTTATTACCAGTTAAAGAAATAAAATTGTCTAAATTATAAAACTTTACACTGTTTAAATTGAAATTGATTTTCTTACTGGATTTTGAGTATTTTGGAACGTGATCATCAGATACCGAAGATCACTTTGGTAAAAATCTCATACTTCTTAATTAAATATGTAATTAAATTTTTATAGGTATAATCAAAGTTACTTAAAGTTGTTTATAAGATAAATGCATCCATTGTATCTTACAAATCTGCAATTTATAGGATAAATTTTTAAGAAAAACAGTTTCTTCCATTTCTTCCACTTGGAAGAAACCTATTTCTTCCGGCCGGTTTTTTCCACCTTGGAAGAAACTTGCCAACCCTGTCTTGAAGGAGCATAAAGATTGTTAAAAGCTCCTATACAGCATCATCCAGGGTTCCCACGAAAGAGCGAGGATCTCGCATGTTTTTTTTTTTTTTTTTTTTTTTAATTTTCTTATATAAAATTTTTAACATTGTGAGAAATTCACGCTCTCTTCTGGGGCCAATTTATTAAAATTTTTGGTCTGAAAAGAGGTCATTCACAATAATCAGTAAATTTATGCAGACCTTTAACACAAGTTGAGTGATTAAAAAAAGTTTTTTAGTGGGAAAATTACGTATTTTGGTAATTAACTGCAAAAATACATTGTATTTCTACAATGAAATACCAAGAAAACTGGCAGTTGTTTCACTGCCAATTCATGAAACTTACTTAAAAAAAAAAAAAACTTCAATACAAGATTACTTACCTATTTCAGTGATCGGCATGTGCAAAAAATCAACATGTTAATCAACAAATAAATGTAATTAATCTCAAATGGTGTCAGTTAGCTGTAAAATTAGACATCATTAGCAATTAACATTAACACAGATTTTTTTTTTTTTTAAGTAATTTTCTGTTTTCACATTCTTTTTAGAAATCTCATTTTATTTCTGGGCAAGAGTGAAAAATTCTCACCCAGTTTTTACCTCTAATGAGACTCCTGGCATCATCCAACATATAATTGACCATGAGAGGGATATTAGCACCACCTTGAATTTTGTAAATGGATCTTCTTGTCTATTTCTTCTTGTTTTGTAGCTTTGTGAACATTTTGTTGAGCATTTTGCATTATATTCCGCTTTTCTCTATTCTTGAGCTGCTTCTCATCTTGCTTTTCAGCATATTCCTGATCAGGGTTTAACCTGGCAAAAAAGTTTCTTTAGCATTTTAGCTAAAACATATAAGCAGTATTTTAGCTTTTTCGAAAATTAATTCTTTGACTAGTATTGATTTCTTTTTCTTAACTTCGTTATCCCCAATTTTGTTTTCTGTTTGTTTTGTTCAGTGGCGATTTTAACCAAGCATATATTGTGATTGAAGAAAAATGAATCGGCAAAATTTTGTTTCGATTTCAACAAACACAATACTAGCACTGAGAATACATCTATGAAGCAAATTCTTAATTTTGTTTTTAAATATTTTTGCATTTAAATTCAACCATTAAAAGTTGAAATTAAATCCGAATATACTAAATAGATAATGATTCCCAATATTTTCAGTGATTTTGTAATTTCCATCCATGAATATTCGTATAAAAATTAGAGGTAGTTGTATAAAGATATTTTATGAAATAATCTAGTTTTAGCTTTTTAGCGAAATTCTTACTGACATAGTTTAGCAAAATACAATATTGTTTAGCAAAATGCTATAAAAGAAACTAATGGCACTTTAAACCCTGTTCCTGATACTTGGCTTGTGTGTACCTATTCTTTTGCTTTTCAGCTGCTAGTCCGTTGATCATCTGCAAAATACCTCATATACCAGGGTTTAAGTTGAGTAAAAATTTTCTTTATCAAAAAAGCTAAAATCAGAAAAAAAAAAGCTTTAGCAAAATGCGAAAATGCCAGAAACAGTAGAGAAAGATGAATATCAGTTTACACATTATTCTAAACGCCTCGACATGTTTGATTTTCATTTGTAAATTAAACTTAAAAGTTTTTATTCAGGTCTTTAAAGAGTTATATACAGAAGATAATTTTTTTTTTATTTGAAATAAAAAACAAAAAATTAATAATTAAACAATTAAACTTACCACTGTAACCAGATCAATTCGAATATAGCAAAAAACATATATTATTCATTTAATTTTAATACTGATGCTTTGTAAATACCTCCTAAGGTTATAAAGCTTTACTTAAAATTAAATTTGCATTATTTTACTCATTTTTCTTACAAACTTTCTTGTTGGAAAAAGTCTCCTGATTTCTGTTAAAAAATCTCCTGCTTTTTTGTCATTAGAAGTTGGCATCTCTGTATTTTCCAATATTAATTTTAAAAAATAAAAATTCAGCTAAAACTATAAAAGTTGTACAACATTGTGTAATTTCCCTAATGCAGTTGAACTACATAATCATTTATAATTCTCAAACCAAAAGCTTTAAATAATTAACATTGTGACATTTTTCAATTTTTTTCTCTCTCTCTTATTTTTAAAGAATCTGTTGATTTTCCATAATTGACATCTTTTTGTCAGATCTGTTAAACTATTTAAAAATTATAAAATACAGTTTATAACATCTAACAAAAAATCAACTAAAAACATGAAAAATTGGAAAATTTAAAAATTAAAACAGTAAACATTACGTTTTAAGGGAATCAAATTTAATGAGAATTCTCTTTTAAGCAAAGCTGGAAGATCTGTTATCTATCTGATGAGAAGTCTTCCCTTTCCCTTTCAACCTTTCAAGATTCGCGGTAGAATATTTAGTGTGATATAACCGTTACCATGGTAACCATGCAGCAAAGGCAGAGTTCAAAACAGTTGTTTCTTTTCTCTTCCCTTGCATAGGCTATATGGACTTCTGTGCAGAATTGGATGATAAGGAAAAAGCTTTAAATTGGTAATTTTATTAGTTATTTAGTTGATGAAAATTTATTGTAAATCCAGATTAAATTCTACACACACACACACAAAAAAAAAAAAAAAAAAAAAAGAAGAAAAGAAACATAGAAGAAAACAGGAAAAAAATATTTATGCAAAAGTTTTTTTTTTTTTTTTTTTTAAATGAAATATATGAGGAAGGGGTTCTTCCCTTACTTCCCTTGATGGGCCACCACTGGTGATTTAGCGAGTATGTTACACAAGTGTGTGAAATACAAGATTATGGAATGTATAACAGGTAACGGAAATCATGGAAATTTGTCAAAATTAGTCATGGAAAAATCAGGGAACTTTTTTTCCGCATTTCTGTAGCCACCTTGTAAGACATTTTTAATCTTACTTTGTCTTGTTTTTGACTTTTGCCATCTAAATAATTGAATGAACTTAGAAATAAGTTTTTTTTCTTAAAGTAACAAATAGATGTGTCAATTTACATATGTATTTAGATTTATTGCTAAATTTACACATTTTTTATTACTTTTAGGTTTCTGTATACAGGAGATGTGAAGTTTAGTACATTTGAGGAAGCTCAAGATTTGTGCGAACTTGCTGAAGACTATTTAATTGAAGAACTTGTCAAAAAGTGCTATACTTACATGTTGCAAGACAGGGTGACAATTAGAAATATATGTTCTAGGTATGAACGTGCCATAGTAAAACAACTTTATGGGCTTTTGGAGGAATGCAGGAATTTTGTACGTGCCAATATCCAAAAGGTTTTGAAATCTGATGAATTTGTTAAGGCTTCTACTGTAGTTGTGGAAGATATCGTTACACTCGACAACCTTCCTTTATCTACTGAATATGAGATTATCATAGCTGTTTTAAACTGGGGATTAGAGTATCTTAGTCAAAATAAAATACCAAATACAGCAGAGAACTTAAGGGAATCTATTAATCCTTTCTTGAAACATTTAAGAATTTTATCATTAACATCATTTGAATTCCAAGATTTAGTTAAGAAGTATAACATATTTAGTGCATATGAAAGTACAATGTTATTTCAGAAAATAATGCTACCACAGTCTGCTGATTTTGTACTGGAAAACTTTTGTTGTATAACATCTAAAAGAGGTACAGCAGTTTTAAACTTTAGAACCACAGCTGAACACAACCTGTATGACGTATTTGGATCAAATTCATCAAAATCAACACAACCTATTTCATCAAAATCAACACAACCTATTTTATCAAAATCAACTCAACTTACTTCACCAAAATCAACATCATCTACTTCATTAGAAACAGCACAATCAACTTCAACAAAATCAATATCATATATTTCACTAAAATCAGCACAATCTGCAACACCAAAATCAGCACAACCGGCATTACCGAAATCAGTACAACCTACGTTGCCGAAATCAGCACAATTTACATCACCAAAATCGACACAACCTACATTACTGAAATCAGTACAACCTACGTCACCAAAATCCACCCAACCTACGTCACCAAAATCGACACTACCTACGTCACCAAAATCGACACTACCTACGTCAACAAAATCTGTACAACAAGATCCTCCTAAATCTCTGCTATCTGATAATAATAATAAAATAACTTACGAAGTTAGGAAATATCCAACAAAGAATGATAATGTTTCTTCTGGTTTTAAGCAAAGAGTTACTTCATATCCAGATATTTTAGATATTGAATTGCCAGCATTAAGTTTCTCTCAAAATCTTAGAGATTTTCTGTTTCCTTTGAAGAAAAACGAAAGTTTTTTCAAATTTTCATTTCCCAGTGATATAAAATGTTGGGTAACAATGGCAGTGAGAAGGGGAAATCTTACTCTTTATGGTTTAGAATTAAAAATGAAGAAGAAAAACAATAAACAAGAATTGGTATTTTCTGTCCATTTGCAAAACTTTTCTAAACAGCCTATTAATCATTCTTATAAGATGGAACTTCAAAGTGATGTACTTTCTGTTAAATTTCCAAAACCAATAAAACTTCAAGAAGGTAACAAAGGAAAATTAGAAGTTGTGGCCGAAGATGTGTCTTTTGATTGCTGTAGTCAGATTGCTAAAAGTCAGTTTGAACTTAATTCTGGTCTCAATTTTGAATGTGAATTTTGCATCGGTAGCAATAAAAAAGCTGTCCAAGATGAAGAGTTTTTGTTTCTGATCAACAAATTGATTTATGTGCCTAATTGAAAAGAAATTAGGAATCACAGCTAACATAAGTTGTTTAATTATTTCTGGACTACTATATGAATACTACTATATGAACTCGCTTTCTAGGAAACTGTTTGAAGTGCTAATTTCTGATTGGTTTGAAAAAAATTGCAGAAATTTGTTTAGATTGCTCTTAATTTACTGAGAAATTTTAAGCTGATGAGTGGCAACAGAAAAGCTACACACGCACAAATTTTTAATACCAAATATGAAAAAGATTGTAATCAAATTATTTTAACCCTTGTTCGTTAAGGAGATAAACTTGAATGTATCTGGCAGTTTTAATTCTTAAAATGCCATGTCATATCTGTACTGATAAGTATAAAGGATTTAAGTCCATATTCTTGATTTTTCAGGAGACGAAAAATAAAGTTAAACTTACTAAACACTAATCATCAGAATGGATTAGGAAAAAGGGATTATATTGGTTTATACGCTTTATACCATTCAGTGATTGTCGATCTTCATTTAACCCTTTCATGGTCATGAACGTGTATACACGGTCAGAGTTTTTTACTTCTGACTCATTTATTCATTGCTACGAATTTGCTAAATAGAAAACAATCAGTTTCTCAGTATTCCTGATAAATTTGTAATATTATTAGTACTTATTGACTTAAAAATATATAAAACACATCCCACTAAAATGGCTTCGAAGCAAAAAAATTAAAAGTGGCGTGACCATGAATGGGTTAATAAAGGGAAAAAATTGAATTAAATATTTTATACCAAAGGTTAATGCTAAATTTCTGACTTGAATCTTTTTTTACCAATGGATTTTCTCAAAGACTAAATGAGATAGATTTAAATCCTTTATACCAATCGATAGAGAATTTTTTTTCTGAGTCTGACTATGTATTTAACTCAAAATCGACATTTTTGGACTTAAATCCTTTATACTTATCAGTACAGATATTATATTTAAAATTTTCATTTTTTTTTAATAAGACTTTATTATTGCATATAATAAATGTAAAATAATCAGGAGTGAAACTTTTCAGGAGCTGTCCCTGAATTCAAGGTTTTTAAAATTTTTACTGTTTCTGAATTTCATGTTAAATTATTTTGTTTTTATAGAAATTTCTCATTTTGAATGTTTAATTTGCCATATAAGGCATTAAGAACTCTCTAAACAACACATGTTATAGGTTTTAATAAATATTTTTTATAATAGGTCATTTATTTTACATCCCCAATAGTAGTTTTCAGGGTTTTTCAATATGAAGTAGTTTCACCTCTGAATAATGCAAATTATATTTAATTTACTTTAAAATTATATTACATTTACATCATGATACATTTACTTGGCCATATACATTTACATTAGTTTGAAGATGATAAAGACAAAATAATATATTAGCATATCTGATTGACTCTATTATAGTTTTGACTGAACAGCGCACTGCTACTTCTGCAACAGTTTTGCACCTATTAGCAGTAGTATATTCACTATGTAGTTTCTTTTTTTAAAAATTATGATTTGTCGATTAAATAACATGAATATTACGCTGCAGTAATAGTAATGTGAATTAAAATATAAATAATAATAATAAAACTTTTAACGGGTTAATTGAAATGAACATTGAAACAAATAAATCAAAGTAAAATTGCTTAGCAGCAATAGATAGAAATTCATATTAATATGAATTTCTATGTATATGATAGAATATATATTATAGAATCCAATATTTCATCTAGTTTTAAATATGGGCAGTTTTGAATTTATTAGGACACTTTTAATTAAAATCCAAATACTTAATTTAAAAATTTGCTTATAAGTATTCATACAAAAACAAAATCTAAATTTTAACCCATTTTTTTTTTTTTTCCTCTTATTGCTAATGTATGTTGATCATCATAATCATAAACAACTAGTTAGTTGTAGGGCGACTAAGGCGTCCGTTGAAAAATGATCATTTCATTTTATTTATTTCTCACTTCAAATAAATCATTTTCTAGCAAGCCCGTACGAAAATTTCGCACTTTATTCATCTCTTTGTTACATTTAAAATTATTATTATTATTTTATAGACGTCATTTTTTCATATGCATGAGCAAATTTAATATTTTATAATTTTTTTTTTTCACGTGAAAGCATATTTCATTTTATGCTGAAAAAAAAGAAAAAATAAAAAAATTGGCAACAATTAAAAATTTAAATGTCTTATTTTAAAACTATGTCTATTTTCATATTTTAATTAACTTAAAAAAAAAACAATAAAAAATTTGTTACAAATAAGGTACCGAATGAAAGGGGTGATTTTTCTGAATCCGTCGGATTAAACAGCTTATCGATCGGACAATTAGATTTTTTAAAATTAACTAAAGTATGAAAATTAGGTGGCAACTTGCATTCATGCACAAAGTTCAAGGAAATCCCTTAGCCTTTTTAAACGTGACAGAGTCAGTCAGTGATGAGCGTAACTATATATGCTGATTGTTTTATTTATATTTATAGCATATATCTTCAGTTTGAAGGTTATTTTCTACAAAGACCAGTATTACAAAGGGTTAAATTTTTTTTAGATGAAGGGCAAGAGGGATGTCACTTTTTGGATGACGAGAAAGAAGAGTGTTTTTTTCTTTTAAAACAAAGGGCAGGCAGACATAGCACACACCAGAAATTGTCTGGTGGAAACTTCGTAGAATCACCTAATAAGGTGCTTATTAGAGATATTGCAGACATGAACTCATTTTTTAATAACTTTTTACAGTTTATTTTTTACTTCGATTCAGTATGTAACATTCTTGGAAAATACTGTTGTTGATTAAATCTTATGACATTAATTCTTTTCAAGAAAAACGTTGAAATACTAATTAGCACTTGAAATAGTTTCCTTGTTAGTTTTAATTTTAATACTTAAATTTCCATATTTTGTTAATTTTATTTTTCAGTAGCCATAAGTATTTTATTAAAATAAATTAATACAGTATACATACTTGCCAACTTTTCCGGTTTTCCCGGAAGACTTCCGGTTTTTTAACGTATTTTCCGGTCTTCCGGACAGATGATGAAATCTTCCGTTTTTAAAAAAGTCGCGGATGTCGTTCATTTTAAAAAGAAAACCCAAATGTTCTATGAAAACTCCTGATTCCCAATCTTTTTCCATCCATAACATAAATGTCAATATTCATTTAAAACTTGCTTTATGAGATTCTAGAACATGTAAAGAAATAGAATTGTTAAATATTTCTTGCTGATGTAATTATTTTTTACCCCCCCCCCCCCTTCATTTATTTCTAACTAGTGATCAGCAATCAAATGTTCTGCAGAAGTCTTTTGTTTCCTAATCTCTATCCATCTGCAACATAAATGATAATATTAATTTTAAACTTCTTTCATTAGATTCTAGAAGTAAAGTTGAAAGTGTTTAATATTTCTTACTCTGTAATTATTTTTGTATCCCCCCCCCCCCTTTTCCCCGGATTGTGATCAATGATCAGTTCTAGAAACAATAAAGCAATGGAAGTGTTCAATATTTCTCACGTATGCAATTATTTTTAGATCTTTATTGCTGAATTTAATGAATCTGTTTATTTTTCTTCAATTAAATTAAATATTTGTATGTCATATTTATACCAAATGTGTAAACATGGGAAAAAAATTAAGAATTTTTTCAGGTAGGAAAATTTTTCCCAAATCAATTTAAAAAAATTAATACTTATTTGGTTTTATGCATGTTTGAAACTGATAATTAGCTACTGCTATTTTTTTTTTTTTTATATGTATGATTAATGTACATACACAAAAATCATATTCTATTTATTTAAAAAATTAGTTATACTTTTAACTTAACTAAGTTTTTTGTCTATTGTTAAATAAATTTCTTACAGATTCTGTTTTGTAGATATTTGTTTGTTGAAGAGGAATAACTTCATTTAAAACTTTAATATATTTAGTATAATCAATCTATAGTAAAACGTTTTCATAGATTGCTTATAAATATTAAAATTGTAAAGCTGTATATATATATATATATATTTTTCTATTTAACATAATAAACAAGTAAAAAAAAATCTTCCCTTTTTTTATGAAATCTTCTGGTTTTTCAACACAAATCTTCCCTTTTTTTATTAAAATTGGTTGGCAAGTATGCAGTATAAGATCCGTTATCTAGAAAGCTTGGGACCTGAGATATTCCGGATAAGGGGTTTTTCCGTAATTTGGAACACTTTATTATATGTATAAAAATGGTAGAAAATAATTTCATAAATAGCAGTGATAAACATGAATAATATATATGTAAACACTTTACCTATATATTTGTTTATTTAATGAGTTATTTCTACAAAATAAACATTCTTAATTAGAATTTTAAACTATGAATAAAAATAGTAATAATAAATGAAAAATAAATAAACATATGAAAAATTTAATTTTGGACCTGAGAGTAAAATCCTTTCATTTGGATTTTGCAAACATTTTTATGATATTTTTTTGCTTATAGTGTGTCTCTGATACTAATTGTTCATAAATATTTCAAATATTTTTAGCTCATAATACTAAATATATTATGAAATGAATTCTAAAAATAATGGAAATTAATAAAAACTATTTAAAATTTTAATAAAATTATAACAATTGGGACTTCATGCAAGCGACCTGAGTTCAAGGATAAAATTCATCTGCTATTGGGCACTTTAAGAAGTGTTATTAATGTTTATCTATTAAAAAATACCACAAAAATTCATTTTCTAACCTAAATTTGCAAAATTTTCAGTAATTATTTGGACAATTTTTTGCTCATCATATTTCCCCAGAATAACACCGTAGCATTAAAGAAAGTAGGTTATAAAACTATAATTCTGACCACTGCTATTGTATAATTTTAAAAGTTTTGGTAGTTCGCATTTTGCATTCTAGTTTTTGGAGCATTCTGATAACGGGTTTCCGGATAACGGATCCTATACTGTAAAATTAATTTAAGTGCCTACTTTTTATAAAATTGAAAAGTATAAATAAGCTTGACTGATCAACATTCTTCAGTAATTACTGTAGAATTTTCATAAATTTTGTATTGGATTTCATTTTATTCTTTTAACATGTATATATAGTTTTAAACAGTATTAAGTGATTGCAACATTTCATGTGTGATTTTATCTGTGATTTAGGTCATTATAATCTATTACTGAAATTACTTTTGGCTAACTAAATGAATAGTTATTGTGTTTTGCCATTTAAAAGAACTTGTTTAAACTTAAGACGCTATAAGACGAAGTTATGTTTGTGGGGCTTTATGAGATACTACCTCCCAAACAGGAGGGTTTTTTATACTTATTTTAAGTACTAAATTCATAAAAATCTGTACAGTTCATGTGACGATGACCTATAATATGTATATAAATTTTCAGTTCATTCGAATAAGGAGTTCAGACACTATTATACTTTTAATTACAGTACATAGCCGAAAATCCGGAATCGTCAGGACTGCGACGATTCCGGATTTTTGGATTTTCCGGATTTTTTGTCATGCCTAAAAAATATGTTTTAGGTTAAGTACTTGGATAATATGCAAATTCAAGTTTAAAAAAAAATGTATTACGTTTTTTAAACATATTCCGTAATATTCTTTTTAACAACTATAACAATAAATGACTAAAAATTAAATTTCAAAAACAAAAGATTTAATGAAATATTTGCATACAGAAATTAGTACAAGTTACAATAAAAGAAAATAAATTAAATAAGAAAAACATGCCATTAAATATTTCTGTGATTTTTTTCTTAGTATTAGATTTTTTTCAATTAAAAGTTTGGGCATAGTTGAAATAGAATATAGAATTTAGCTCTCAATTAGATAAATGTTTAAGAATTGTTTCTATTATTGTAATTCTCTTTCCCCTCCTTTTCCAGACTTTGCAAATGCCGGTTTTGAAGATTAATAAGAAATAAAATACATTTCCGTTTCTTTTTTTTAGGTATATTTATACTCAAAAAAAAAAAAAAAAAAAACGTTGATGATGACGATGATCAATGCGGCTGAAATTGTCCAGACTTTTGGCGATTCCGGATTTTCGGCTTCGTACTGTATTTGAACCTGTAGGCCATAATGATAAAGAATTTTTCTTTGTATCCCTGTATAAAGCTATAAATTCTACATTTGCCAAAATCTGTACAGCCCAGTAGCAGAATTTTCTGTATCTATTTGCAGCAACGCGAAATTTGTCTGCGATCTGGGAATGCCAGACATAGTCTGGTATTAAAAAACGTATTAACAATTCATAAAACATGTAACATTTGCATCTACAAAGAAAACTAGTTAAGAAAATACAACAAATATAGTAATCCAGATGTATAATGTAAGTTATATTTATATTATTTAGCTTGACATTTATCTTTGAGATGTTGAATTAATTAGCAGTGCTCGCTGTCATGCTGCACTGTTTCTGCGTTCATGCTTCGGTGACTTATAACATACGTGTTAACTTTCAGCTTATTCGAACAAATTGTTTAGACGCTATCGTATTCAGTCTCTCTCATTCACACGTACATATACTCATACATACATCTTAAAAAATTGTGTAAAATTGTAGGTATCTCTAAAAGTGGAGCTTGTGTCAAGACCAAAGTCGGAGGTGTATAACTCGATGATATCATGAAAGTCACAAATATAAATTCGTAACTTTCTATGACCATTTATTTTTGAGCTATGTATGATACAAAATTCATTTCACAAATCATGATTACACTACTTTTCTTATGTAGTATGTTTGGAAAGGAAAAAGCTGGAATAGCAGAAATTTAGGCAAAAGTTGAGTTGCATTCTATAAAAATTACATTAGTGTGATTGCAAAGAAATCGGGATTAAAGAAGTGTCCAAGCTCTTTGAATGATGAAAAACAATGGAATTGTCAATATTTAGTACTTTAATTCACAGATAAAGTCAACTATGAAATTGGGCATAAACTTTTGTCTCTGTCCAATATTTAGTCATGAAACATTTAGTGGAAAGCATGCAATACATTACTTTTAATGATATTCCATAGCAACTGTTGAAATTTTATTGTAAAATATATTTTTAAATGTGAATATAATTATCATGTTTGTGAAGGAAGTATTGAATGTGCCATTATTTCTGTATTTTATGTCAAAGTCAAAAATTGCTTGTGTCTTTATATATGTGTAAAGAAGACAAAACTAAAAATTGTATGAGTCCTTTGTATATTAATCTAAATCTGCAATTATACTGTTTTAAGCTAATGCATATGCATTTCTATGTGTTGCTTGATGAATATCGGGAGTGCATCTAGGCAAAAATTGGGGCCTTTTACCTGCCCCTTCAGAATATTCCACTTAACAAAATGAGCTCCTTCACAAAATTTAAATTCGTAAAAATGTCCCTTTCATAAAGTCTCATTTTATATGCCATTGTTCCTCTATTTTATATCAAAGTCACAAAGTGCTGGTGCCTTTTTATATGTATATAAAGAAGATAAAACTAGAAATTGTATGAGTCCTTTGTATATCTAAATCTGTAATTATATTATTTTAAGCTAATGCATATGCATTTCTATGTGTTGTTGATGAATATCAGGTGTGGATCCAGGCAAAACTTGGGGCCTTTTACCTGTCCCTTCAGAGATGAGCCCCTTAACAAAATTTAAATTCCAGGGATGAGAATTTTCAGACTTTTGTAGGAATTTCAGACTTTTCTTAATTTTTTAAAAGCAATTTTCAGGTATTTGCTTCTAAATATTCTTATTTTTGTTAAATTTTTTTTTTTTTTTTTGACTGTTTCTAAACAATTTATTTTCATATATTCTCCAATTTTGCTTATAGAAAGTATGATTTTGTGTATCTGTTTCTAATTTTATTACTAAAATTAAATTATCTTTGAGTTTTGCTGATGCTTTCAGACTTTTTGTCTATTTCCCACTCTCATCTCTGAAATTCATAAAAATGTCCCTTTCATAAAGTCTCATTTTATATGCCATTGTTCCTCTATTTTATATCAAAGTCACAAAGTGCTGGTGCTTTTTATATGTATAAAAAAGATAAAACTAGAAATTGTATGAGTCCTTTGTATATTAATCTAGATCTGTAATTATACCATTTTAAGCTATTGCATATGCATTTCTGTGTGTTGCTTGATGAATATCAGGGGTTGATCCAGGCAAAAATTGGGGCCGTTTACCTGTCCCTTTTGAATATTCTACTTCACAAAACGGGCCCTTTTACAACATTTCATTGAAATAGCCCTTTCACAAAGTTTCATTTTATAAAAAAGATCATTTTGCTTTTCTATAGACACTATCAACTTGAAATTAAACATAATATTGCATGATTGCTATAAAGGAAGGCTATGCACATTTTTATTTTCACAAAAAATAAAAATTTTACAAAAAAAAGCCTCCAAAATGGAAACCTGGATTGACCCTTGGAATCCATTTACCACGTGTGTAAAAAACGAAAGAGCGAGAAAAAAAAAGTGTTGAATTTGTTGTTGTTTCTATATATAATATTAATGTATGTTTGTGCCTTTACGTATCTGTAATAAAAAAAGATACAACTACAAATTTAATAATTTTATATTAACCTAGATCTATAATTATACTATTTTAATCCAATACATATAGCATTTTTATGATTGCTTGATTAATATATAATTGAAAAACGATTCATGTTTCTAGTCAAGTTATAAACTTTCTTCAAAATGAATCTTTATTTTAATTATATATAAAATTCATTTTTGTATTGTGCCTTTTTCAGGAGTGAAAAATTTCAGGGGTTGTTCCTGAATTCAGGGTTTTTGAAAATTTTGCTGTCTCTGAATTTCATGTTAAATTATTTTGTTTTTATAGACATTTCTCATTTTGAATATTTAATTTACCTTAAAATGTATTAAGAACTTTCCAAATATCACTTATATGATATACATTAATATGTCTCTTCTATCTGCATGCAAGTAGCAGATTTCAGGGTTTTTGCATGTTAGGTAATTTCACTCCTGCTGTATATACTTGTAAATTTATCATGCATATTGATAAAAACAATAGTGCTGACTCTAGGCTAATTTGGCCAGGAGCCATTTTAAAAAACATTATAGAAAAGTCTTGAAATTTTTAGATATTCTTCTTCCTAATACAAAAATTGTTTGAAGATAGTTTTGGAACATTCCTGCAGGAACAAATGCAATATAGTCTACATGTGTACAATGAAAACTAGTTGGCATAGGTGAACTCTGCTCAGTTTCCCATCATATTTACGTTCTCATAAATTTCTAGTGCGAGACATATTATAATCATGTTAAGAGAAATGAATTTGACCAAAGTTTGACACAGTGACAGAATGAAATATCTGCCTAATAGGCTGTCCACCGTTCACTTCAATATATTTATCTTATTCTAATCTATTAATTTATTTTATCAGGGTCAATTCCGTTGTTTAGTTTTCATGCTACTATTTCCAATGTAATAATCCTAGAAATTCCTATTTATATGAAAAATTTTCAATTTTGCTATGTTGATAAAATCTTAAATTACAAATAACTTATGACATTTTCCTATTAGAATATTTGTAGTTAATCATGTTCAAACAAGTATCATAAGTGTTATTTTGAAGTTGTCTGATGTATTTATGATCCTCAAAATAGACGTCTATGTCCAATTTTGCCCTATTCTGCCATGTTAAGTAAATCGTAAATTCCAAATAACTTACGAATTTTTTAAATTGGAAAAATCATAGTCTGTGATATTCAAGCCAGTATCCTAAATAATAGCTCAAAAGTGGTTTGACATCTTTACAATGAAAATATCCCTCAAAATTGACGTTTATGTGAAATTTTGCCCTATTCTGCCATGTTAAGAAATTCGTAAATTTCCAATAGCTTGTGAAATTTTTATATTGGAAAATTCATAGTCAATAATATTCATGCCAGTATCCTAAATAATATTTAAAAAGTGGTCTGACATCTTTACGATGAAAATATTCCTCAAAATTGATGTTTATGTGAAATTTTGCCCTATTGTGCCATGTTAAGAAATTTGTAAATTCTAAATAACTTGCGAAACTTTCAAAGTAGCATGTTTATAGTTAATGATGTTCATTCCAAATTCAAAACTGGTATTTTAAAACTGTCCTGACATCTTTACAGTAAAAATTTTCTACTTAATGGACGTTTAAGTGAAATTTTGCCCTATTCTCCTATGTTAAGAAAATCGTAAATTTCTAATAACTTACGAAGTTTTTTAATTCGAATTTTGCAAATGAATAGGGTTCTTGCTAGTGTCAAAAGTAATATTTTAAAACTGATCTGACTTCTCTGCAACTATTTGTTCTTGAGACATCGTCATACTTGCCAACTTTTCCGGTTTTCCCGGAAGACTTCCGGTTTTTTAACGTATCTTCCGGTCTTCCGGACAGATGGTGAAATCTTCCGTTTTAAAAAAAATCGCGGATATCGTTTGTTTTAAAAAGAAACCCAAATGTTCTACGAAAACTTCTGATTCCCAATCTTTTTCCATCCATAACATAAATGTCAATATTCATTTCAAACTTGCTTTATGAGATTCTAGAACAGTTAAAGAAATAGAATTGTTAAATATTTCTTGCTGATGTAATTATTTTTTGTTCCCCCCCCTTTATTTATCTACAATTAGTGATCAGAAATCAAATGTTCTGCAGAAGTCATTTCTTTCCTAATCTTTATCCATCTGCAACATAAATAATAATAAATTTTAAAGTTATTACATTAGATTCTAGAAGTAGAGTTGAAAGAGTTTAAATATTTCTTACTCTGTAATTATTGTTGTATCCCCCCCATCCTTTCCCCGGATTGTGATCAATTCTAAAAACAATAAAGCAATGGAAGTGCTCAATATTTCTCACATATATAGTTATTTTTAGATCTTTATTGCTGAATTTAATGAATCTGTTTATTTTTCCTCAATTAAATTAAATATTTGTATGTCAATATTTATACCAAATGTGTAAACATGGGAAAAAAATGAAGAATAATTTTTTGAGGTAGGAAAAATTTTCCCAAATCAATTTAAGAATATTAATACTCAGTTGGTTTTATGCACGTTTGAAACTGATAATTAGCTACTACTACTATTTCTTATATGTATGATTAATGTACATGCACAAAAATCATATTCTATATATATTTAAAAAATTAGTTATACTTTAACTTAACTAAGTTTTTTTGTCTATTAAATAAATTTCTTACAGATTCTGTTTTGTAGATATTTATATGTTGAAGAGGAATAACTCTTCATTTAAAACTTTTATATATTTAGTATAATCTATCTATAGTAAAACGTTTTTATAGATTGCTTCTAAATATTAAAATTGTAAAACTATTGTTTAATACGTCAAAGAGAAAAAAAAAATCCTCCCTTTTTTTATGAAATCTTCTGGTTTTCCAACAAAAATCTTCCTTTTTTTTATTAAAATTGGTTGGCAAGTATGCATCATGTACACAGACTAACAAACTAACAGACACCCTACAGACGGACACCATACAAATTTTGTCATTTTTGGATTCCTCACACCTGAAAACGTGTAAAATTGTAAAAAAAAAAAAAAAAAACCAAGGTCGAAAACTTTCATGATTACCAAAGTTCCCCATACCTATAGTATGATGGGGAACTAATAATCTGATCTGTCACTCGCATAACTTTCTTTTATTCTGCATTTGAATACTATAAAGTCAGTTTATAAACTGTGGGATGAGATAACAAGTAAATAAGGGTAAATTAAAAAAAAAAAGATTTATTTGACATATATTTTGTGTGAGCTGGTGGTAGTTCTCCCAATTCCTCATTTAAATACAGTACCTACTTTCATAAAAAATCTAAGATTGTTATTAAAATAATTTTTTTTTTTCTAAGAAATTATTCAGATAACTTTCACACACACCACTTCTTGAAATTTTATCAACCTTGGTCAAAATTTTCAAGTGGCAGAGTGACAATCTCATTTGTTCTCCAAAATACCAAACTTAAATTTCATGCAGTTATTTGTTTTTAAGTAAAGACATACATTTATATCAATTGCTTAAAATTTTGTTTTTCGTATTCAGGGGTGACATCAAAACATGTAATTATAGCAAAATATCAGTTCTGAAAATTGAACTTCAAACAATACTCTGTCTACTGTAATTAGAAAATAATTATGGTAAAATATAATACGACACTTCCATTAATTACATTCAATAAAAAGGAAAGTTTTTGCTTAATTTTGGATAGCCCTGTACATTGTCTATAAATTACATAGACGTATCACATAGTGTACTTAATTTTAGCACAGTTTGAAAAATACATAAAACAGCTTGAAATGGGGATCCAGACAATATCTCGCCGGACAAAATATCACGTCAAAAAAGTAATATGATCTATTTAAAAATTTGAATATGTGTTACGTGGGATCTCTGGAGGGGGGGACACAGAGCCTTATAAATATAAATTAATTAATTAAAATAAATAAATAAAACTATATACATATTTTTATCATAGAGTATTATTTTATCTATATTTAAGTTATTTTATTATTTGCTTTTCACCATTCAAAATACACTTTAAAAATATTATACATCACTGTTGACATCAAAGCTGAACACTGTTCACAAATCTAAATTAAAAATTTTAAAATTGATAAGCAGGACTGAATACATTATGATTAATCTTGACAAAATTAATAAACATAGTTTTAAAACTCTTTTAAGCAAAATTTATAATATTTTTTTGCGGTGGGTATGTCTGTATGTCAGAGTTTGACTAAGGTATGTGTTTTCATGAAATTTTATACAACATTATTCATAATTATCAACTCCTTTTTGCTTTCCATTCATCTCTGTAGGTAATATTTTGTCCTCGCGAGATTTTGTCCCGAACTCCTTGAAATGCACTTCCAGCAGCTTGCAAATATAACCTTAATATGTCCGATTTCTTTTGTTTGGCCTTGTAAATGACTGGTGGATATTTTTTATATCATATCTATACAAAATGTGCTTTTATGAATATAAAAAAAATCTATGTTCATTTCATTTTGTTTAATGCAGCCTAAAGATGTTAAACTGCCTTAGAAGCACACTTATCTACAGTACATCTTCAGGATGTGTCTGGGATGTCTTCATCCTGAAGACATCTTGTGCCGTTAGGGTGTACCTATCGGAAATTTCATGTATAGACGTAATGTATTTTGAATACTCTTGGATGGCCTCAAACTCTTTGCTTAATTTTAACAAAAAGTTTCAAGCAATATTTATCTATGATCATGTTTAGAATTCTGATGTCCTGCTAACATTTGTTTTTGTGATATGTTAATAAGACACACAGACAAACCACTAAAAACCTGATTTTTGGATTTAGGGAACCTCAAAAATGTATAAATATATTAAAATCTCAATTATGAAAATGTCCCCAAAACAATGCTTTGTCCACTATATTATGGGTAAAATATAGTAAAAAAAAAATACAGTGGAGCACCTTACATACGTTTCTCATTTATACGTTTTTCGACTTCGGTCCCAAATCATTCCATTGAATTCTAATGTTAAAATATTTCGTTTATATGACACAAGTAAATTCTTAATTTCACTTATACGTGTTCCCCCCCCCCCCTCCTTCTAGAATCCCAAGTTTGAGTTTCATTTCAGGATAAAAAAAAAAAGATGAATGCTCTTTATATTTTATTCTTATTGTTTTCGATTATTTTTTCTTAGAACAATGGTAACAAAGTGCGACTTGCATCGATAGCCTGGAAGGGAAGGGGGGTTAGAGAAATTTTCAGAGATAAGCCAAGTAGCCAGTGACCACTTGAAGACCTCCCACTTTCTCTTTTAATTGATTCCAGGAATGAGGTATGAAAGGAAAAAAGCCGACAACTTTATAGGCATTTTGTAAACTTGAAGATTTATTATTCACTTCCATTGGGCAACTTGGAAGATTTTCTTATTGTGTTTATTTGACATTACGGTTGGAGAAACATTTTTTTTTCTTTCCTTCCTTTTAATCGTTTGCAAAAATATCATCTTCGTTTAGAGAACAAAAGTCTTTGTCTTTAAAGGTTAAAATCGAAATCTTGAAAAAAAATTCTGAATTTCTATATTTTTAATTATCATTTCACTTTTGTTCAACCTTTTAAAAATATTTTAAATATATAATTAAAATATATCTTATTCGAATAAATGTAAAGAAAATCATGAAAATTGATTAGACTTTTATTATTAATATGATACTTTATTGTGTATTAATGTTAAAAAGAATTTTCAGTTGTACGTTTTTTTCAGTTATACGTTTTTTAGGAACGGTCCCTTGAAAAACGTATAAACGGTGCTCCACTGTATTGTCATATAAAAAATCATAACAGGCAGCAAACAGAAAAAATAATCGGCAGATCTGGAAGAGGGTAAGCCATTGATTAATGTTCCTTTTATAAACAGGTTGCCTTTTCACCATGTTTTTATAAATTCGATTCTTGTTTGTTTGTCCAGTACAAATCTTGCAATCGATTTTTAACTAACTTCCCTATTAGCTAGACATTTGAAACTTTTACAATAGCTCAGAACCTGATGACAGCACAATACTTTGAAGCCCGATTTTTGAATTTTTGATTACTTTTCTTTTAATTAATTAAAATATGAAAATAATAACCCCCTAATAGCTTTAAAAAAGCCATTGAAATATTAGCTATAATTTAATTGTTGTCAAAAAAAGTTTATGTGAAATTAATAACCTCCTAATAGCTTTAAAAAAGCCATTGAAATATTAGCTATAATTTAATTGTTGTCAAAAAAAGTTTACAAGTTCATTTTCTTTCGACATAGAAATAAATACTTTTAATTAAACGTGAACATTAAAAAATTGTAAAAAGTTAAATTATGCATCTCACAAAAATTGATGTCATTATCACTTTAAAATGTTATATGCATTGATAAAGTGCTAATGTAGTTCAACAGAATGATTCAACAGAAAATTTAAAAACATGGTATATAAAAAGTTTTTTATCGTATAATTATTTTATTGAGTTCTCCTTTATAGCCCTTTTATTCTAGAATCAGCACCGAAGAATCTTTCTTAAAAACAAATATTTATAAATTATTATTTTAATGTTACACATGACATTTTCTTTTTATAAGAAATTTTAAGTATGAAATATTCATGAGTGATATTTACAGAATCTGTTTTGTGTATGTAATTTTATAATTTATTGAAAAGAATAATTTTATAAATACATGTTTTTTAAGAAACTTGTTTTAGACTGATCATCATCATCATCATTATTTTGTTTTTATTTCCATGTAATTATTATCAAGATCTGTTTTTGTTCAGAGAACATCACTGATATTCTATTAGTAATATTCTTGATTAGTTAAAGTAAAAATTTTTTATTTTTTTAATTTACGTTTTCACTTTTGATATTTAAAATAAATAATTATGTATTTTATGTTTGTGTGCATTCTTTTTTTGTTTTACATTTATGAAGCTTGATACTGTCAGCTCATACAATAGTCTATTAAAGATTTTTTTTTTTTTTTTTTTTTTTTTGTAATTTCTCCAAATTAGTAGTTAGTAACAAAATGCAAAGCAATTGAGATTTTAATAAACGGTAGCACCTGTAGGTACTTAGAACCAAACAAAATTGATTAAAGGTGTTACTCTATACTTCAGAGGAGAGATAAAGAGGGAAGCTGAGAGAGATCAGTTACATCCAGGGAATGACTACACCATTATTGAAAATATTTGACAGCGAAGTTTTGAAACAATTGTTAATCATTTTAATTCATTTTAAATATAATTTGAAGTTTACTTTTAATTTATTAAAGAAAAGTATTTATTTTTAATGCAAAATATGTTTTTATATATTTAAAGCTTATTCCTTTATCATGTTAAATAAATTTATATTACATAATTAAATGACAGTTAAATTTTTAAATTAATGGATTCTCAGTATTTTTGAGCGTATTCAATTACTGGGTGACTAGTTGTCAGAGAATTTCGACAAAATTTTGGAAAATTAGACCTATTTAAAAGCTTTCTATCCTAGAAAGCTAAATTGTTTGCTCATGGGAAATTTTCTTGGTAAATACACAGCATAAGTGAATTTTTTTTTTTTTTTTTTATAAAGTAGTCAAAGGAAATTGGAAAAATTCTAATGGTAGTCACTGTATCTGCAACAAATGGCAAATGCAGATATAACAATTGAGCATATTAATCATGTCAGAACTCCAATAGATCACTTAATTTATATTTAGAAATATTATTCATCAGTTCATCAACTAGGAATATTCATTTTGGAGAAATTGGAGTAGGTTGGTTTTTTATACCAACTATGTGAGCAATGCCAAAGGCAGAAATTGAACCCAGGCACTCTGCTTATTATGCACATGTTCTACCACTGAGCCATCCTGACTGTCTAATACAGCATTTCTCCCATAATATCCATTGGCAAAACCATTGTGTCTGCAAACACGGATAAAACAGGCGAGCATATTAATCATGCCACAACTTAGGTAGACAATGTAATTTCTACTTAGAAATATTATTCTTCAATCCACTCCAATCCTTACTCTCAAATTTCTCTGAAATGAATATGCATGGTTGATGGAAGGAATACTCATGATTTATTTTTAAGTAGACATTACGTGGTGTGCCATGATTAATATGCTCATCTCTTATATCTGCATTTGCAGACACAGTAGCTTTGCCAATGGATATTATGTGAGAAATGACGAATTGGTAATCAGTCAAGGTGGCTCAGTGGTAGAGCATCTGCACAGTAAGTAGAGTGCCCGGGTTTGAGTCCTATCTTTGGCATTTTTCACATAGTTGATATAAAAAATCAACCTTACATTCCACTTTTTCTAAATGGAATATAATTGTTGATAATCTGATAGAGCAGGCTTGTCCAACTCAAAACACTTGGTGGACCACATTAGAAATCTATTTTATTCAGGTGGGCTGCGTTAACCATACCACTCTTTATGCTTCTACTTAACTGATATAAACAGTGCCTCAATTTGATCTACTGATTCATCAGACAAAAAAAAAAAAAAAAAAAAATGTATGCTAAAAAAAATTTTCTCACTTGTCAAAAAAATGTTGGAACAAAATTTTTTTCTCTGACGCTTCCCAGCAGATTTAATTGCTCTTATACATACACTCTAGCCTAGTAAAATGACAACATTCTACCTCCACTATGGCAGGAAATAGAAGCAGAGTGGTAATTAGCCCTTTATGCCAACTAATCCTGCTCTCCCCTGAAGCTTGGCAAACTCACATTGTTTATTTTTTTCATTTAGCAGATATAGTCAGAAGATTCCCCCCCTCCCCTCAACACACACACACACACACTCGCTTATCAATTTCCAAAAACCGTTCTTTAGACTCAGGAGTGCTTAAAAATGTAAAACGGATAAAAACTTGAAATTGAAGTTTTTTACTTAATAACAATACTTCTATTTCCTACGGTAATTGGATAATGGAAGTAAAAAATTTAGAAAGAGTTAAAAAAATCTGGAAGAAAAGAGAAATTGAATTAGGTTCAAATTAGTATGTTGAGGCTATTGCAAAACTTTCTTTTATGTCATTCTGTATAAAAGCGCGACATACAGATTAACACGCACAAAAGTTTATATAGCTTCTCAGAATAAAGATTTTTACAAATGGAATTTGGTGCAATTGTAATCAACAGCAATATTAGCGTTACTTGTCGAACGATATACACCAAAGCTAAATCAGCATTTGTATTCATAATGATTATCTCATATATCAAGTTTCATACAATTTATATTGCATAGAAATTGAGATTTAGTCTTCTTGTTTATAGGGCAAATTGCAGCCCATCTGCATCGAAATTAAATCAGCACAGTGTTTCATAATGGCTCTCTTACATACCCAGTTTTGTGTAATTATGTACTATAAAATCTGAGATGTAACATTCCGGTTCGCAGGAAAAAATGTAGCATCGCAATCTATCGGCTGATGAGCATCCAAATTGAATTAATATAGGGTCTCATAATGGCCATTCCATATATCTAATTATGTACAATGGAATCTGATACACATCCTTCCAGTTGTCAGGAAAAATTGTAGCACAGCAGCGCCATCTATCAGCCAATATACACCCAAATTAAATCAGCATAATGTTTCATAATGGTACTCTCACATACCAAGTTTTGTTCGATTATATACAATAGAACTTCAGACATAGCGTTCCCTAAAATTGGAGAAATCTCACTGTAGTGCCACTTGTTTAGTGATTGGTACCAAAAGTTTATAGGTACTAATTTAGGTCATGGTACTGCTACTTATACACTTACATGTAATTCTGAGCAGCAGTTCCTGATATACAGTTGCAACAAAATTTTCGTCACACACAGAATTTTCCAAAAATGGTCAAATTGTGTTCTGGACTTCTCAAAACATGTAAATTCATCGAAAACAGGAAGTCAAAATATTTTATATATCTAGTACTTCTTTCTATTGAATATGAAAGAAAGTAAAAAGACAGTGAACTATAAAGAGACGGTATTTAGAGAATAAAAATAAAATATTAATTTAGATATTAGTCTAGTACTTTTTAATTCCAGTGATATTTTTCTCATTGTTATACCACTATGCTGATTTAGATTCTTATTACTTTCTTTTATATTCAATAGGAGAAAGCATAGGATTCGTAAAAATTTTCGGTTTTCGATGGATTTATACGTTTTGAGAACTCCAGAACATGATTTAACTATTTTTAGAAAATGTCTGTCTGTGTGTGAGAAAAATTTTATGGCGACTGTATTTCAAGAAGTACTGCACAGAATTGCATAAACATCTATATGCAGATGCACCTTTACATAAGTTAGTACCTATCAACTTTTTGTGCCAGTTGCCCGTCAGGTGGTACTGCTATACAGCGATTTCTGTAAGTTAAGTGAAAGCTATATATCAGGAACTACTGCACAGAATTGCGTATAAATTTATATGTAAATGCACCTTAACATAAATTAGTTTAAGTCAAGTTTTGGTGCCAATCGCTCAGCAGGTGGCGCTGCTATAAAACGCTTTCACAATTGAAAGGAAGGCTGTATCTCAGTTTCTATTGCATAAAAATCGAATAAAACTTGGTACATTAAAATACCATTATTGGACATTATGCTGAATAAATTTGGTGCATATCCACTGACAGAGGGCGCTGTCATACTAAAATTTTTCCCGAGAACGGGAAGCATCTGCATGGTAAAAATTCACTTTCGTTAGACATTTAGTGCAATACTTTTTGAGATGAAAACCGTCTGCATTCTGTTGTTGTCGTGTGACAAGTGTAGAAAAAAAGTGTATGGACAAGTCAAATGGGACCAAAGGCACCATGGAGCACAGCCCTGGCCACATCTCCGACTTTTTCCTAAATTCTTAACATGGCGGTATTGGACAAAATTTTGTATAAATGTACATTGTATGTGTGTACATTGTACACAAATGTACATTGTACAATGTATTTTGTAAAAATGTAGGAAGTCATGTGGCCACCACATGACTTCCTTCTATATTTTCCTACACAAATTTACTCAGTAAAAATATTTATTAAAATTATTATTTAAAAAAATTATCTTCCGTGATAATGCAGACGATTTCCATATTAGAGAAGTAGTATAACACTAAATTCCCCTCCCCCCCCCCCCGAAAAAAAGAAAAAAAAAGTCAATTTTGTTCTCAATATTACATTAAAAAAATATATATATATTAAAAAGGAAAAAAATCGATAAATTTATTTTAAATTATCGCAGATCGATGGTTCAACCATTTGTCTTAAAGGTATTGGCGAGCTCTTTTGAAAAATACCCATCATGAAAATTTACTCCTCTCGAAGGGGGACTTCCCCCCAGGTGGGGGGGAGGTGAAGCTCCTACATACACAATTTTTTTTTCCCACTTGACTATCTCTATTACAAATAATTCTTTTAAGTTTCATAATGATTATTAAAAAATAATTGCCTTTATGCACATTTATACAAATTTTGTCCTGTACGACCATGTTAAAAATTTAGAAAAAGCGGGATGGCAATGCAGGCTTTTGGACAATTTTTACCAAAAGTTGATAGGCACTAATTTATATCATTGTGTAACTATATACCAATTTGTATGAAATTCTGTGCAGTGGTACCTGAGATACAGTTCCCACAAAATTTTGTCACACACACGCAGACAGACAGACAAACATTTTCTAAAAATGGTCAAATCGTGTTCTACAGCTCTCAAAACGTGTAAATCCATCAAAAACCCAAAGTCGAAAATTTTTTACGAACCCAGTATTTTCTTCTATTGAATATAGAAGAAAGTAAAAAAACTGTATATTCAGGAGCATCACTTATCCCCTGGGGCAAAATCCCCTCCCCAAGGGGGAAAATTTTCATTATGGGTATCTTTCAAAAGAGCTCGTCAATACCTTTAAAACGAATGGTTAAACCATCGATTTGCCATAATTTAAAATAAGTTATATATATATATATATATATATATATATATTTTTTTTTTTTTTTTTCACAAACATCTAGTATGTTATGGCCGCTGCAAGACTTTCTTCTATATTTTCCTATAGAAATACACTCAGTAAAAATATTTTATTAAAATTATGTACCATAATGAATGTAAACTATTTTCATCTCACAAGGAAATATTCAAAAGGCGTCGTCTTCAAAAAATATTGAAAAAAAATATATGTGATTCTACTCTTCATAAGACACCAGAAAGTGAAAAAATTATCGGCTGAAATGAATTACAGCGACCACAAAAAATTATCAAAATCAAGCATACTTGGCGATTTCACACTGTTAGGCGATTGATTTTGCGTACTTGGCGGAGAAGCAAATCACGGTTCTGTTCGTACACAGCAATCTCGGTGCCAGCGCTAAATCGCCAAAAATGCTTAATTTTTATAATTTTTTGTGGTCGCTGTAATTAATTTCAGCCGATAATTTTTCCACTTTCTGGTGTTTTATTAAGAATAGAATCACATATATTTTTTTCAATATTTTTTAAAGACGACACTTTTTGAATGTTTCCTTGTTAGAGAAAACTAACACTAAATATAAGGAAAGAAAGGCAGTTTTATATACTATAAATAAAGTCTTAAAAATGCGTTTTCATAAGGGTTATCTCATATTTCATGTTTCGTACAGTTATGTGCCATAGAAATTGAGATATAGTCTTCCCTTTCTCATGAAAAATTGCAGTATAGTAGCGTCATCTACTGGCTGATATGCACACAAATTGAATCAGCATAATGTCACATAATGGCCTTCTTATATATCAAGTTTTGTTATTGTTTGATTATACGTAATAGCGACCGAGATATATGCCTTCTCTGAAATTGTGGAAATCGATGTATAGTAGTGTCATCTGTTTAAAGATTGGCATCATAAGTTGTTAGACACTAATTTATGTCAGAGCGTATCTACGTATAAATTTATATGCCAATCTGTGCAGTAGTTCCTGAGACATTGCCTGCCCTTAAGTTGTGGAAATCGTTGTGTAACAGCGCTTCCTGTTGAGCAATTGACACCAAAAGTTGATAATTACTAACTTATGTCAAAGTGCATCTGCATGTAAATTTATGTGCAATTTAGTGCAGTAGTTCCTGATATATATCCTTCCCTGAAATATCGTGGTATAGAAGCGCCACCTGTTGAGCAATTGACACCAAAATTTGATAGGCACTAATTTAGGTCAAGGTACATCCACGCATAAAGTTATATGCAATTCTCTGTAAGTTCCTGCGATACATTCACCACAAATTTTTTTACACACACACATTCACAGACAGACATTTTCTAAAAATGGGCAAATCATGTTCTGAACCTCTAAAAAGGTGTAAATACATCGAAAATCGAGAGTCGAAAATTTTTACGAATCCAATATTTTTTCTATTTAATTTAGAAGAAAAAAAAAATGTACTTTTACTTTCTCCTATAATTAATAAAGAAAGTATTGGATTCGTAAAAATTTTTGACCTCGGGTTCTCGATGGATTTACAGGTTTCGAGAGCTTCAGAACACGATTTCACAAGTTTTAGAAAGTGTCTGTTTGTCTGTATGTGTAACAACATTTTGCGGCAAATGTATCTCAGGAACTATTGCACAGAATTTCATAAAATTTGATATGTAGTTACACCTTGGCATAAATTAGTGCCTTTCAACTTTGGTGCAAATCGTCCACCAGGTGGCATTGCCATCTCGCTTTTTCTAAATTTTTAACATAGGACAAAATTTCATATAAATGTACATAAAAAGAATTATTACTTTCTTCTATATTCAATAGAAGAAAGTATAAGATTTGTAAAAATTTTCGACTTCTGGTTTTCGACTGATATACACGTTTTGAGAGTTCTAGAACACGATTTGACCATTTTTAGAAAATGTCTGTCTCTCTCTGTATGTGTGTGAGCGCGATAAAAATTTTGTGGCGACTGTATCTCCGGAACTACAGTTCAGAATTGTATATAAATTTATATGTAGATGCACCTTGACCTAAATTAGTATGTATCAAATTTCGGTGTCAACCGCTCAACAGTTGGCGCTGCTATACAGCGATTTCCACAATTTAAGGGGACGCTATATCTCAGGTTCTATTGCGTATAATCAAATAAAACTTGATACGTGAGAAGAACATTACGAGACACTATGCTGATTCAATTTGAAAGCTTATCGACCAACGGGTGGTGCTACTATACAGCGATTTCCGCAGTTAAAGGGAAGGCCATATCTCAGGAACTACTGCACAGAATTACATACAAATTTATATGTAGATGCACCGTGACATAAATTAATGCCTATCAACCTTTGGTGTCAACCGCTCAACAGGTGGCGATGCTACACAGCGATTTTCCCAAATTAAGGGAAGGCTATACCTCAGGTTCCATTGCGTATCATCAAATAAAATTTGATATGTAAGAAGGTCTTTATGAGATATTAAACTGATTCACTTTGCTTATCGGCCAATAGATGGCGCTGCTATACTGCAATTTTCCTCGATACTGGGAAGGCTATATCTATGCTTTTATGACATATAACTGCACGAAACCTGATATGTGAGAAAACCATTATAAAAACGCTTTTATTAAGATACTGTTTATAGACAATAAAACTGTCTTTCGATATTAAGTGTTAATTTTCTCTATGATAAAAGTCATTTGCATTCATCCTATTAGATAATTTTAATAATTACTAGTTTTAATAAATTATTTGCATTTACTGAATTAGTATAGGAAAATATAGAAGAAAGTGTTGTGGTGGTCACAACATACTAGTTTTTCGAATAATCATTATAAAATTAAAAAGGATTACTTATGATAGTGATAGTTAACTCAGAAATTTTTTTTGTATGTGTAGGAGCATCGCTTGACGCCGACGGGAGGAGGGAGCAAATTTTCATTATGTGTATCTTTCAAAAGAGCTCGTCGATGATACCTTTAAAACGAATGGGTGAATCAATGATCTGCGATAATTTAAAATAAAGTTATTGATTTTTTTTTTCATTTTTAAGAGGAAAAAAATCGCATTTTTTAAGGTGATATATATCTATATAAATAAAGAGAAGTATTTCTGTGTGTGTGGCTGTCTGTTCTCGGGTGCTCATTTTACTGATCGCAGAGCTACAAAACTTGGCAGATGGGTGCCTGGGATCCTGTAAGTGAACCTCATCGAGTTATTATTATTATTATTATTTTTTTTAATTTGAATTTTTTTAATTATTTTTTTTTCGGTATTAAATATTGGCTTCAATGTTTCATTTTTCGGAAATTTATTTTTTGGTTTCATTCGTCTGCGTATCTGAGCAACGGCTATTACGCTATTTATTCATTTATTTATTTATTTAATTCATTCATTCATTTGGGTCCACCAGTGGCCGAGCGGTTCTGCGCTCAAAGCTGGTAGACGTGAGGTGCCAAGTTCGATCCCAGGTCGCGCTCGTCAGCCTGGCCGTTCGGAATTTTTCGTGGTTTTCTCCGAAACTTACGTAACTACGCGCTACGATCCCTTAGAAGGACCCCCCCTCTGGTCTAGGACCCTAGAGTAATTAATCGCCCTTATTCCTAAATACCAAACACACACCATTTATTTATTTGAAGGCGAAATCTTTTTTTCCTTTTTTTTTCTTTCTTTTTTCAATTTATTGTTTTTATTAAAAATCAAATGGTAATGCAATTGAAAACTAGTATGTTGTGACCACCACAAGACTTTCTTCTATATTTTTCTATACAAATTCACAAAGTGCAAATAATTTATAAAAACTATTTATTTATTAAAATTATCTAAACATGATGAATGCAAATGATTTTCATCTTAGAGAAAACTAATACTAAATATCCAAAGAAAGACAGTTTTACTGTCTATAAATAACATCATAAAAAATGTGTTTCTATAATAATTACATATCAATTGTTACCTATCTTACATATCAAGTTTCGTACAGTTATATACCACACAAGTTGAGATATAACCTTTCCGTTATCGAGGAAATCTGCAGTAGAGCAGCACCCCCTATTGGCCAATAAGCATCCAAATTGAATCAGCATAATGTTTCACAACGGCCTTCTCATAAATCAAGTTTTGTTTGATTATATGCAATCGAACAACCTGAGATATAGTCTCCCCTTAAATTGTGGAAATCGTTGTATAGCAGTGCCACCTGTTGGCCGATAACCATACAAATTGAATCAGCATAATGTCTCACAATGGCCTTCTGTCATATGAAGTTTTGTTTGATTACACGCAATAAAACCTGAGCTATGGCCTCCCCTTAAATTGTGGAAATCGCTGTATAGCAGCGCCACCTATTGAGCAGTTGACACCAAAAGCTGATAAGCACTAATTTATGTCTAGGTGCATCTACATATAAATTTATATGTAATTCTGTACAGTAGTTCCTGAGATATAGCCTTCCCCTAAATTGTGGAAATCGCTGTATAGCAGCGTCACCTGTTGGCCAATTAGCATTCAAATTGAATCAGCATAATGTCTTATAATGATCTTCTTACATATCAAGTTTTGTTTGATTATACGCAATGGAACCTGAGATATAGCCTCCCCTTAAATTGCGGAAATCGCTGAATAGCAGCGCTACCTGTTGAGCGGTTGACACCAAAAGTTGATAGGCACTAATTTAGGTGAAGGTGCATCTACGTACAAATTTATATACAATTCTGAGCAGTAGTTCCGGAGATACAGTTGCCTTGCCTTGCCATAAAGTTTTTGTCACACGCACATACACACACGTCACAGACAGACATTTTCTAAAAATGGTAAAATCGTGTTCTAGGCTTTCAAAACGTGTAAATCCGTCGAAATCCGGAAGTTGAAAATTTTTACGAATCCAATACTTTCTTCTATTGAATATAGAAGAAAGTAAAAACGTTAAGGACGGCAGAGTTTTAATAATTAAAATTTTATTTATTAATTTGACTGCAAAATAACGTGCACGATAACTAATTTATATAATTATACCGAAATATGGGGATTAAAATCGGGTAGAGTTTTTCATTAATTTTTAATAATTTTTTTTACAAAAATTCCAATGTATAATTAATATAGAAAATCTTTTGTTTGGCCTACCGACGGTCAGTGACGTCGCACTTCGCTTGCGTGGGTGGATTTATCAAGATTGTTCAGTTAAACTTTCGACCGATTCGTAGATCAAACTTTTCAAATTCGTCCAGTGAAGTCATAATCATAAGACGACTAAACGCAGTCATAATATTTAATCTTAATCGTTCAAAGTTTAGGTTTTGGTTTTGGGTAGATAAGCATGTAGTTATCAATGGACTGGTTATGTAATGTTGTTATTTCCTACTTTTTAATCGAGCTGTTTTGAGTAGAAATAGAATATCTCTTGTGGTTTTCCAGACGTTTCTAAATGAAAAAAATCGTAATTTTGTTATAATTTTTTTTAATGTAATTTCCTAATTTAAAAAGGATTAACATTTATCTTTAATTATGTGTATTAATAATTTCCTCATAATACATTTGTAAATTTAAAATGTAGTATATATAGTTTTATAGTTTTCCATGTATATTTTTGTATGTTTTAAGCGTGGAGATAGGAGGGAATAGGGAATACCAGTACCATGGTTTTAAGTTTGTCAAAGTTTGTTTTAATTTATGGATAATATCATGATTGTCTGATTTTTTTTTTCTTTATAGCGCCTTATTTAATTGGAAAGAGAAAAGTTAATATGGTTCACTCACCATTTTTTTTATTAAAAAAATAGTAAAAGAAAAAGAAAAGTATTTTTTAAATTATTCAGATTAAATTTTATCTTGGATCATATGCGTTCATATAATGTGCCTGTGATTTTAATATAATGTGTTAGTTAATGTTGTATTAGTGTATATAGTTTTCGATGTATGATCTTGTTTATATAGCATATTTATTCTTTATATTGATGCCAACTTATCACAATCGATTTGAGGCAATTGGGACATTTTTTAGTTTTTTTTTTAGTTTTTTAATTTTCAACATTAGTATCTATCTATCTATCTATATATATATTTATATACCAGGTGATCCAAAAGTCACTAGATTTTTTAAAACCTTATAATTATTAAACTATTTACAATAAAATGATGCGGTTTGCACATTATAAGGTGGCCATCTCTAAAATATTACATTAGCATTCTGCTATAATTTAAAAATAGCACTCCACTGACTCTAGAAAAAAAAAAAAAAAAAAAAAAAAAAAAGGGGGGGGGGCGCACAGGGAAGAGCTCAGTAAGAGGGGCAACCTGTTTTAAAAAAGGGCATTATTCGCCCGTTTTGTTACCTTTCTGGTTGTGATTTTTATACATGATAAAAGTAAATATTGCTCTTCCTTGTATATATTTTGGCTATATGCATTTATTCTCATAAAAATGCTTTGAAACTATCCCCAGAAATCTGCATATAAAGAAATGTCATGAAGGCATTTGGAAAAATCTGCAGGGGGGGGGGGGTTCAATTTGTTAAAGAAGGGCCACTTGGTGCTGCACACTGCCGAATTAGTTTAGAGCCAGCTCTAATAAATAAATAGAATTCCTTTGATTATGGGGAATTTTGGGACAACTGTCTTTTATTTTACACTCGCAAATAATTATCTTTAAAAACTATTCTTTTAGGTGCAGAATTGTATTTACTTTATTCAGAATTTTCTCATGTTTATTTATAAAAGCTTTAACATTTTATGCATGAAATTTTCTGTATTTGTTTTCTCTAGTTTTTGCAATGAGAGTTCTGGCTATCATTTCATAAAACATAAATATTATTTTGAGTAATTTAATTCTTTTTTTTACTTATTGTATAATGTTTCCTTTTCCTGATAAACAAAAATGTTTTTTTTTTTTACAAAAAAAGTAATTTTTTCATCGCTAAAAACAAACTTGTATTACGTGTCAATAGTCTGATGCACCATAAAAAAAATATATGTAATGAAATAATATGTGCGTACCTATATCTGGCACGTTTTAGGAAAACGGCTGATTGCAAAGCTACCCACATTTGTGTGGAGGTTCATATTGTCTTCTCCTGATGCACCTCAAAGCCTGATTTTCAAATTTTTTATTAGATTTTTTTTTTTTTTTTTTTTTAATGTGAAAGTAATAACCTTGTAATAGATTTAAAATTATCCATTTAAATTTTTATTTGTTACCAAAAAAAGTTAATTATTTTTTCGACATAAAATGAAGTATACTTTCATGTCAATGATAAAAAAATATCAAATATTAAATTTGCTTATGCCTTTGACAGAATGATGTCATTATAGCTTTAAAATTAAATAGTAAATAACAAAAAATCCAACATGTTTCACAACCTTTTTTAATACACCTCAATTTTAGTTTTTTTTTTTTTTTTTTTTAAAGTAGTATGGCTTTTGCCAGGGAAAGTATGCTTGGTATGAAAGCTAATTCAGCTTTACTTTAAAGAGCTTTATTTACTTTAAAGAGCTTTTTTAAGTAGTATGGCTTTTGGCAGGGAAAGTATGCTTGGTATGAAAGCTAGTTCAGCTTTACTTTATAGAGCTTTATTTATTGATAATCCTGGACAATTTTTTAAATTTTGATGTTAAAGAAGATCAGACATTTTTTGCCAAGGATTCTATTTTCGTGACAGCCACTTTAAGCCAAGTAGCCAAAAATACCAATAAAGTATAAAATGAAAAAAAAAAAAAAAAAAAAAAAAAAAGAAAAGAAAGAAAGAAAGGAGCAGAAACAATAATTGCATAAATTATTTATTTTTGTCTTACATGGCGACAAAAATTCAAAAGTCTCCAAGGGGAGCTATAATAAGGCTGCCATGATCAGATTTATATATTTGTTTATTTATTTTTCTATGTACCAACCACTATTAACTATGAAATATATATATATATATATAAAATTAGCTGCCTCATACAATAGATGTAGCGCTCATAGCATATTGTAATATTCTATTTGGCGTAAAATTGCTATCATTTTATGGTCGACCAGATAAATCAAATAAATGAAGGAAATAACGTGAATGTAAATATTATGTACAATATGTATAGTATTGTTTATATATAATTGGGATTTAAATATTAAAGGGCTGCTTCAATTTTTTTAATACTGACTGTTTGAAACTGTCATCTGATAAGTGCCCAAATAGAAAACTATTGGTAAGGCATTGTCACAGGCAATAGTCACATGCACCCAAGATTTCGCATATGAGCAAGACGCTACCAAAGGCAGCAGGGACCTGAAACAAGCTTTTGAGCAGTTTCAATGGATTTTATTTTTTGTTTATAAAGTGATATAGAAAAGTTTCCTTTAAATATAGTGACCAGCGAAGCAGGCAAAGCCTGTCAGTATATATATATATTTATATATATATATAATATTCATTCGGAGATTGCGCTTTATTCATTACTTTTAAAACTGCAAGTCAGACATGACTCGAAAAACTCTGATACTTCTTAATGAAGAAATTATTCAACTCAAAACTTGACAAATTCAATGATTTTCAGCAGCTTCAATAGCAATACCTGATTTATATTTTGATACTGCTATCATATAATTTGAAAGTATAAAAGACAGAAGGTATCAATGAAGTATTTCCAGTAAATTTTGAATAATCTGATTCTGAATTAAATACTTTATTATTTAATTATTATTAACTAGTTAATTTATTTTTTGAGTTGTCTTCAAAAACAATTTGAATGTTCTTGAGATAAGATTAAAATACTCAAAGAATTTAGAAATGTATTCATCAAGCCTGAAAGTTCATTTCAGAAAATTATCTGAATTTCAGTAATTTTCTGAAATGAACTTTAAGGCTTGATGAATAAATTTCTAAATTAAATTGAAAATTTCATGATGTGTCACTTGATACAGCTGTTTTTTAAGATTCAGTGACTTTGCCAACGAATGTTATGTGAGAAATGCCTAGCTGGTAATCAGCCAGGGTAACTCGATGGTTTGAGCATCTGCACATAAAGCGGAAGGCCCGGGTTCGAGTCCCGGATCTGGTATTTTTCACATAGTTGGTATTTAAAAAAAAAAAAAAAAAAAAAAATCAGCCTTCCACTTCATAATTTTCTGAAATGAAATACTCAAAGAATACTACTGTTTTATTTTAATTATTGTATAGAGTAGTTCATTTTGCTGTCTCGGATAAATATGAAATACTGCAATAGTTATTAAATAATATAATCCAATTCATTATTTCTTCGTCAGACTTGGATAAAATGAAAAACTGTCTGCGAACATATATATTAAAAGACTTCATGCAAAAAAGTCATCGATAAAATATTAAATATAACTTGTAAATCAGCAAATATATTAAATACACAAGAAAGTATGCCTATTTCATACCCTCTTACTTAAGCGGAAAAGGAGTCAATGAATTCAGCACAAATAAATTAAGCATGAAATAATTGAAATTAAAAATGTCTTTATTTCTATGTCATATTTTTTTAAACCAATAATATACTATCAATTAAAAAAAGTATTTAATTTTATGTTTTTATTGATTTATTTTATTATTATTATTTTTTTTTTATGAGCAGTTTTAACTAACTTTAGCAATATTATAGAGGTCAAGACTCACGGTCGCCACTCGCCACGTGGCGATCAAAAAAAATTTGTACGATCGCCATTTTTTCCGCGAATTTGCGAAAATATTTCTTCCGTTTTTAAAAAAAATCACAGATATCGTTCGTTAAAAAAAAAAATAAAAAAATAAAAAAATAAATAAATCCTATTAACGATTGGCGATTGTTAATGGGATTTCGATGATGATCGCGCCTTCCGATTTCCAATGTTTCTCCATCCACAACATAAATGTCAATATTCATTTAAAACTTGTTTTATGAGATTGTAGAACCTAGAAAGAAATAGAATTGCTAAATATTTCTTGTTCGTGTAATTATTTTTTGTTTCTCTCCCCCTTTTCTTATTTCCAACTAGCGATCGCCGATCAAATGTTCTGCAGTTGTTTCTCAGTCTTTCTTCATCCATAATATAAATGACAATATTCATTTTAAACTTGCTTTATTAGATTCTAGAAGTAGAATTGAGAATTTAATATTTCTTATTCACATAATTATTTTTTTAAATATATTTCTAACATACGTAATTATTTTTAGACTTTAGAATATATTTATTTTTTCTCAATTAAATTATATATTTATATTTCATATCTATACCAAATGTGTAAACAGGGGCGTGGGGGATGAAAAATAGATTTTTAGGTACGAAAATATTTTCTAAATCAGTTTAAGAAAATTAATGCTCAGTTGATTTCATACATGTTTAAAACTGATAATTAAATATTATATATATATATTAATGTATGAGTAATGTACATACATAAAAATTTTATTCTATATATGTTTGAAAAATTTGTTTTTCTGAAGGTATGAAAATTTTATAAGGTTTTATGTGGATATAAAAGTAACTGCAGATATATTAAAGAATTTTTTGTGTTAATGGAATAATCTTGAAAATGTTTAAAGTAGATAAAAGCTATATATAACTGTTTAGGTAGTCAATTTATTGAAAGTAATGCTAATAATGTCCAACCAATGATGTTTACAGAAAATTTTCAACAAATTTCTAATTTTAGCAATCACATGCCAGTTAATAAAATTAAACCTCTGATAATAGGCTAGTACAGATTCTTTGCCTCCCTAACCCCTCCTCAGGCTCAAAATAATTTTGTTTTCCTCTAATTCTGATCATAATTATTTTCCATTTGCAGATCGAAGTACCAGACTAGGTGAAATTTATTAAATTAATAAAATTTTTGTATTTATTTTGCAATGAGACATAAAATAAATAGTCTTGTAAAACACAAATTGTGTATGAGAAATCACATTGTCAGATCATATCATCATTATAGCCTGCTGTTTTCCGTAGCAAAATGCATGTATTAATATTTATCTATGAAAGTCCATATATTTTCCCACATTACTAAAACTTTGAATTTTAAAGTCTTCTTTCTAAGTACTATAGTTATTAATAGCATTTAAAAAAAGCTGGATTACATGCTATTTTAACTAGATGCTTATAGAACTCGCTCTTAAAACACTATCAAGTACAAAATCATAAGCATTCAGTGTAAGTTCAAACGAGGTCATATCTTCCTTCAAAAACCGAATCACTTTTCAATGATTCAATTACTCAATCTATTTTGTCTTCCTCCTACCTCCTTTCATTTCAGATGTTGAAAAATTTAAACTAGAGAAATGCATAGGATTTTTAAAAAATATTTTATTTTTCAAATAATACCTATTTAATTTTTTTTTAATTGGCAGAAATATACACACATATTATATATACACGTTTATTGTATTATTAAATGACTAATAATACAATAGTCATTTAATAATAATGACTATTGTATTGTTATTAAAATAATACAATAAAGAGCAGTATTTCTTAATTTAATTTTCCGCCCATATCATTTGTGTTTTTATGCTTTTATGCACACAGACATACATATCATATAATTTATATATTATGTGTATGAATCCGATGTATAATGACGACGACTCATGAGTGGCCACTGAGTTCATCATGTCCAGTGGCCACTGGCCACTTCTAAAAATTTCAAGTCTTGACCTCTACAATATTAACAATTTCTGCAAAGTAGAAAAACTCTTCGCAAACAGCATTTTTGCATTTGTGATATTATGCATGTTGGTTCCTCATTATACTATAAGTATAGGAAACATAAGTATTCATTGAAAATTTTCATCTTTCACATGTTTGTGTTTTGAAATAAGAATCTAAATATCACAAAATCTGTATAGTGTCTGTCTGTACATTAGTGGCACACCCAGAATTTTTGTCTGGAGGGGGCTGAAGAATAATTGGCACCTGTAGTATAGTAGTTAATCTTTGTAGACGACATGAACTCAAGAACAAATTATCATAAAGAGGTTGAAACAGGTTTAAAATATTGCTTATGATGCTTGCAATAGCAAGATTAATTTTCAACATCCCAAGGTTTAAGCGTAGCTCAAAAATTGTTAGACTTTTAGTGCAATACTTTCGTTAGACTTTTAGTGCAATACTTTTTGAGATGAAAACCGTCTGCATTCTGTTGTTGTCGTGTGACAAGTGAAGAAAAAGTCAAATGGGACCAAAGGCACCATGGAGCACAGCCCTGGCCACATCTCCGACTTTTTCCTAAATTCTTAACATGGCGGTATTGGACAAAATTTTGTATAAATGTACATTGTATGTGTGTACATTGTACACAAATGTACAATGTACAACGTATTTTGTAAAAATGTACGAAGTCATGTGGCCACCACATGACTTCCTTCTATATTTTCCTACACAAATTTACTCAGTAAAAATATTTATTAAAATTATTATTTTAAAAAATTATCTTCCGTGATAATGCAGACGATTTCCATATTAGAGAAGTAGTATAACACTAAATTCCCCCCCCCCCCCCCGAAAAAAAGAAAAAAAAAGTCAATTTTGTTCTCAATATTACATTAAAAAAATATATATATATTAAAAAGGAAAAAAATCGATAAATTTATTTTAAATTATCGCAGATCGATGGTTCAACCATTTGTCTTAAAGGTATTGGCGAGTTCTTTTGAAAAATACCCATCATGAAAATTTACTCCTCTCGAAGGGGGACTTCCCCCCAGGTGGGGGGGAGGTGAAGCTCCTACATACACAATTTTTTTTTCCCAGTTGGCTATCTCTATTACAAATAATTCTTTTAAGTTTCATAATGATTATTAAAAAATAATTGCCTTTATGCACATTTATACAAAATTTTGTCCTGTACGACCATGTTAAAAATTTAGAAAAAGCGGGATGGCAATGCAGGCTTTTGGACAATTTTTACCAAAAGTTGATAGGCACTAATTTATATCATTGTGTAACTATATACCAATTTGTATGAAATTCTGTGCAGTGGTACCTGAGATACAGTTCCCACAAAATTTTGTCACACACACGCAGACAGACAGACAAACATTTTCTAAAAATGGTCAAATCGTGTTCTACAGCTCTCAAAACGTGTAAATCCATCAAAAACCCGAAGTCGAAAATTTTTTACGAACCCAGTATTTTCTTCTATTGAATATAGAAGAAAGTAAAAAAACTGTATATTCAGGAGCATCACTTATCCCCTGGGGCAAAATCCCCTCCCCAAGGGGGAAAATTTTCATTATGGGTATCTTTCAAAAGAGCTCGTCAATACCTTTAAAACGAATGGTTAAACCATCGATTTGCCATAATTTAAAATAAGTTATATATATATATATATATATATATATTTTTTTTTTTTTTTCACAAACATCTAGTATGTTATGGCCGCTGCAAGACTTTCTTCTATATTTTCCTATAGAAATACACTCAGTAAAAATATTTTATTAAAATTATGTACCATAATGAATGTAAACTATTTTCATCTCACAAGGAAATATTCAAAAGGCGTCGTCTTCAAAAAATATTGAAAAAAAATATATGTGATTCTACTCTTCATAAGACACCAGAAAGTGAAAAAATTATCGGCTGAAATGAATTACAGCGACCACAAAAAATTATCAAAATCAAGCATACTTGGCGATTTCACACTGTTAGGCGATTGATTTTGCGTACTTGGCGGAGAAGCAAATCACGGTTCTGTTCGTACACAGCAATCTCGGTGCCAGCGCTAAATCGCCAAAAATGCTTAATTTTTATAATTTTTTGTGGTCGCTGTAATTAATTTCAGCCGATAATTTTTCCACTTTCTGGTGTTTTATTAAGAATAGAATCACATATATTTTTTTCAATATTTTTTAAAAACGACACTTTTTGAATGTTTCCTTGTTAGAGAAAACTAACACTAAATATAAGGAAAGAAAGGCAGTTTTATATACTATAAATAAAGTCTTAAAAATGCGTTTTCATAAGGGTTATCTCATATTTCATGTTTCGTACAGTTATGTGCCATAGAAATTGAGATATAGTCTTCCCTTTCTCATGAAAAATTGCAGTATAGTAGCGTCATCTACTGGCTGATATGCACACAAATTGAATCAGCATAATGTCACATAATGGCCTTCTTATATATCAAGTTTTGTTATTGTTTGATTATACGTAATAGCGACCGAGATATATGCCTTCTCTGAAATTGTGGAAATCGATGTATAGTAGTGTCATCTGTTTAAAAATTGGCGTCATAAGTTGTTAGACACTAATTTATGTCAGAGCGTATCTACGTATAAATTTATATGCCAATCTGTGCAGTAGTTCTTGAGACATTGCCTGCCCTTAAGTTGTGGAAATCGTTGTGTAACAGCGCTTCCTGTTGAGCAATTGACACCAAAAGTTGATAATTACTAACTTATGTCAAAGTGCATCTGCATGTAAATTTATGTGCAATTTAGTGCAGTAGTTCCTGATATATATCCTTCCCTGAAATATCGTGGTATAAAAGCGCCACCTGTTGAGCAATTGACACCAAAATTTGATAGGCACTAATTTAGGTCAAGGTACATCCACGCATAAAGTTATATGCAATTCTCTGTAAGTTCCTGCGATACATTCACCACAAATTTTTTACACACACACATTCACAGACAGACATTTTCTAAAAATGGGCAAATCATGTTCTGAACCTCTAAAAAGGTGTAAATACATCGAAAATCGAGAGTCGAAAATTTTTACGAATCCAATATTTTTTCTATTTAATTTAGAAGAAAAAAAAAATGTACTTTTACTTTCTCCTATAATTAATAAAGAAAGTATTGGATTCGTAAAAATTTTTGACCTCGGGTTCTCGATGGATTTACAGGTTTCGAGAGCTTCAGAACACGATTTCACAAGTTTTAGAAAGTGTCTGTTTGTCTGTATGTGTAACAACATTTTGCGGCAAATGTATCTCAGGAACTATTGCACAGAATTTCATAAAATTTGATATGTAGTTACACCTTGGCATAAATTAGTGCCTTTCAACTTTGGTGCAAATCGTCCACCAGGTGGCATTGCCATCTCGCTTTTTCTAAATTTTTAACATAGGACAAAATTTCATATAAATGTACATAAAAAGAATTATTACTTTCTTCTATATTCAATAGAAGAAAGTATAAGATTTGTAAAAATTTTCGACTTCTGGTTTTCGACTGATATACACGTTTTGAGAGTTCTAGAACACGATTTGACCATCTTTAGAAAATGTCTGTCTCTCTCTGTATGTGTGTGAGCGCGATAAAAATTTTGTGGCGACTGTATCTCCGGAACTACAGTTCAGAATTGTATATAAATTTATATGTAGATGCACCTTGACCTAAATTAGTATGTATCAAATTTCGGTGTCAACCGCTCAACAACTGGCGCTGCTATACAGCGATTTCCACAATTTAAGGGGACGCTATATCTCAGGTTCTATTGCGTATAATCAAATAAAACTTGATACGTGAGAAGAACATTACGAGACACTATGCTGATTCAATTTGAAAGCTTATCGACCAACGGGTGGTGCTACTATACAGCGATTTCCGCAGTTAAAGGGAAGGCTATATCTCAGGAACTACTGCACAGAATTGCATACAAATTTATATGTAGATGCACCGTGACATAAATTAATGCCTATCAACCTTTGGTGTCAACCGCTCAACAGGTGGCGATGCTACACAGCGATTTTCCCAAATTAAGGGAAGGCTATACCTCAGGTTCCATTGCGTATCATCAAATAAAATTTGATATGTAAGAAGGTCTTTATGAGATATTAAACTGATTCACTTTGCTTATCGGCCAATAGATGGCGCTGCTATACTGCAATTTTCCTCGATACTGGGAAGGCTATATCTATGCTTTTATGGCATATAACTGCACGAAACCTGATATGTGAGAAAACCATTATAAAAACGCTTTTATTAAGATACTGTTTATAGACAATAAAACTGTCTTTCGATATTAAGTGTTAATTTTCTCTATGATAAAAGTCATTTGCATTCATCCTATTAGATAATTTTAATAATTACTAGTTTTAATAAATTATTTGCATTTACTGAATTAGTATAGGAAAATATAGAAGAAAGTGTTGTGGTGGTCACAACATACTAGTTTTTCGAATAATCATTATAAAATTAAAAAGGATTATTTATGATAGTGATAGTCAACTCAGAAATTTTTTTTGTATGTGTAGGAGCATCGCTTGACGCCGACGGGAGGAGGGAGCAAATTTTCATTATGTGTATCTTTCAAAAGAGCTCGTCGATGATACCTTTAAAACGAATGGATGAATCAATGATCTGCGATAATCTATATCTTCTATATCTATATCATTATATAAAGCGCAAAAAATTGTTTGTTTGTGGAGGGTAATCTCTGAAACTACTGAACCGATTTAAAAACTTCTTTCACTGACCGAAAGCTACAGTATGCCATATTGTTATAGGCTATATTTAATTTTGATAAAATAAATTTTAGTTTAAAATCTGAGCATTTTAATTAAAATCCCCATAGAAGCCGTAATAGAAATGGAAATAATGAAATATTAAAAAAATTAGCTGCTGCTAACATAAAAGAAACATTTACATATTTATTTCGTTTTTAAAATATCTTGACGTGAAAAGAAAAGAAATATATTTGCACGTGCATTAAATTGAAATTCATATAAAGCTTTTTTAATTGTTAAACTTACACGTTAAATCTGACGTCATTATAGAATTAAAAGTGTTTATTTTTCTAATAATTTAATTTGATATGATATGATATAATATCTAAGCATCAATGTTTAAACCACGGAGTCTTTATTACTCCGTGGTTTAAACTGATGTGTGTAAACGAAATTGGAATTTAAAAATAAATAAATAAATAAAATAAAATAAAATAAGAAATTCTATTTTATAATATTATTTATTTTAATTTATAATTGTTGCCAAAAAGATTTACGAATTAATTTATTTTTAGACATATAATAAAATATATTTTCACGCGAACAATAATATAAAAAGTGAACTGGATTTTTTGTAAAAAAATAATAAAGATCGAGGAAAATTATTTCCCCATTTTAATCCCCATATTTGGATATAGATATGTATTAGTTATCATGTGCATCCGTTAGATTAAATTGTTTTTGTTGTAAAATTGATAAAATTGGAATTTTAAATTTCAAAACTCTAGAAAAAAATGGCAAATTTCCATATTCGATTGAAAACATAAACATTTCATTTCAAAGGATGATATTTACACAATAAACATCCAAATAATAAACTAATTAAAAGGGAAAGGATAAATATTCTATCATAATTTGAAGTCAAATTTGTTTTCAAATGTCTAAATAAAGTATCTGATATAATATACTAATATGTTGCAGCGGAATGTATTTGATATCCGTCATCCTTCACAGAAAAAAAAAAAATATCGCCAAATTATCTGGCGAATATAATTTAATTCCTTTCAAAAATCATGGTTATTTTAAAAACTTACATTAAGAGTGTAACGAATAATATGAAACAATATTTCGTACAATACATATTACGAAAATATACATCTGGCATGTATATTTTCGTATTACGTTTTTGATCGCCAAATACAAAAAACGCCAAGGGTGACAGTTTTGAAATTTAAAATTAAAATTTTGTCAATTTGACAGCAAAATAACTCAATCTAACGCATGCATACAATAACTAATATATATCTATACCCAAATATGAGGATTAAAATCGGGAAATAATTCTTCTAGAATTTGCGTATTGAGATGTTTAAATTTATTTGGCGACTATTTTTAGCAACTAACAGTTATGGCAAGTAGCTCAATATACATAGCGCATACAGCCATTACTGAAATGTAAATAGCATTTAATTATTTGAGTTACATTATGTTGACTGGAAACCTATTTAATATACCTATGCTCTATAGCTATACTAATATAAAAAAAAAGAAAGGTTTATATGCATATGTAGAGAACGATCGCTAGAACTAAAAAGCCGATTGCTTTTTTTTTTTTCTTTCAATAATCAAAAGTTACACTGTCTCTCTCTAAGTGCTAGAAGCTATAATAAATTTTGGTAAAATAAATTTTTAATTAAAATTTTCAATATTTTAATTGAAAACAAAACATAGATTTGATATCTATCGTCATTGGCGATTTTTGTATTTGGCGATCGAAAACGTAATACGAAAATCTGTATATTATCGTAGTAAATACGAGATGTATGTGTTTACTTCAATTACCCTACTACCGTAGGTAGTGGGAGTATTGTATAGGTTTTGGCAATTGGTCAGTGTGTGTGTATATGTGCACGTGTGTGTGTAATCTTCTGGCTGTCATATCTCCAAAACTAATAAAAAAGAACTACTAAACTTCACAAGTGATTCAGGTCTGGTGTTTCCAAATTTTCGTGAAAATTGAAAAACCGGAATTGGGTCATCGAAAACCAGAAATGGGACCCTAAGCCCATATTCAAAAACACCTCTAATGATTTTCTTCAACGTTGCTATATAAATAATATATTAGATGCCCTTTCGATTGAAAAGTTGCTTAGTTCAGGAAAATTGATAGGCGTCCTCTATAAACAGCTCAATTTCAGACTTCGCAAGTGCGTTCCTTTAAAAACGCCTGTACGGATTTTTTTCAAACTCGCCATGTTAACTTCCTATTAAATATCCTTTTGTATGTAATTATTGTTTTTAGGTCAATAATTGAGTATGTTAAGTTTTGGTAAAAGTTGGTATCTCAAAAACGGCTCTAACGTATTCTTGAAAATTTTTTCTTTAATCCAATTTAGATAACCTTTCTCAAGTATTACGTGCTTATTACAGGAATATTAACGGTCATCCTGATTAGGTAGTTCAGTTTTAGATCTCGGAAATTCGTGTTTAAAAAAATAACTATCTATTTTTCCCCCCTTATTTTTTAACTCGCTATGCAAACTCTGTTGTATGTGTCTTTATGCGTGTATCAAGTTTCTCTTACTCGAAAATCTCAAAAAATGCAAGTAATATCTCCAAAAAATTGTATATATTACGTGTAATAGTGGGTAATGGAAGTCGTGTGGTTGTTTCACACCAGATACTGTAATAGTATATAGTGTACGAATATTGTTTCATATTATTGATTTCTCCTTTAATATACATTATTAAAATAATAATCAATTATGGAAAAAATTAAATATATTTGCGAAATAAAAAAATTAATAATAATTAAAGCTATTATGACGTCAATTTTATCAAAAACTTTTTCATGTCATAGGTTTATTTTTCAATATTTTTTATTCATGAGTAAAGAAATGTTTCTTTTTATGAAATAAATAAATAAATAAATAAATAGCATTAAGTAAAAATTGCCAACATTTAACAACTTATTAAAAAAAATAATTGTAAAATTATATTTTGACTTTCCAGTTAATAATATTGCCTGACTATAACATATAAGCTGATATATTTCTTGATTTTTTTACCTATCAATCCATCTTTAACTAAAATTTGTTCATCAGTGCGAAGCCGGACGTGTCAGCTAGTTTAAAATAAAGTTATTGATTTTTTTTTTCATTTTTAAGAGGAAAAAAATCGCATTTTTTAAGGTGATATATATCTATATAAATAAAGAGAAGTATTTCTGTGTGTGTGGCTGTCTGTTCTCGGGTGCTCATTTTACTGATCGCAGAGCTACAAAACTTGGCAGATGGGTGCCTGGGATCCTGTAAGTGAACCTCATCGAGTTTTTATTATTATTATTATTTTTTTTTAATTTGAATTTTTTTAATTATTTTTTTTTTCGGTATTAAATATTGGCTTCAATGTTTCATTTTTCGGAAATTTATTTTTTGGTTTCATTCGTCTGCGTATCTGAGCAACGGCTATTACGCTATTTATTCATTTATTTATTTATTTAATTCATTCATTCATTTGGGTCCACCAGTGGCCGAGCGGTTCTGCGCTCAAAGCTGGTAGACGTGAGGTGCCAAGTTCGATCCCAGGTCACGCTCGTCAGCCTGGCCGTTCGGAATTTTTCGTGGTTTTCTCCGAAACTTACGTAACTACGCGCTACGATCCCTTAGAAGGACCCCCCCTCTGGTCTAGGACCCTAGAGTAATTAATCGCCCTTATTCCTAAATACCAAACACACACCATTTATTTATTTGAAGGCGAAATCTTTTTTTCCTTTTTTTTTCTTTCTTTTTTCAATTTATTGTTTTTATTAAAAATCAAATGGTAATGCAATTGAAAACTAGTATGTTGTGACCACCACAAGACTTTCTTCTATATTTTTCTATACAAATTCACAAAGTGCAAATAATTTATAAAAACTATTTATTTATTAAAATTATCTAAACATGATGAATGCAAATGATTTTCATCTTAGAGAAAACTAATACTAAATATCCAAAGAAAGACAGTTTTACTGTCTATAAATAACATCATAAAAAATGTGTTTCTATAATAATTACATATCAATTGTTACCTATCTTACATATCAAGTTTCGTACAGTTATATACCACACAAGTTGAGATATAACCTTTCCGTTATCGAGGAAATCTGCAGTAGAGCAGCACCCCCTATTGGCCAATAAGCATCCAAATTGAATCAGCATAATGTTTCACAACGGCCTTCTCATAAATCAAGTTTTGTTTGATTATATGCAATCGAACAACCTGAGATATAGTCTCCCCTTAAATTGTGGAAATCGTTGTATAGCAGTGCCACCTGTTGGCCGATAACCATACAAATTGAATCAGCATAATGTCTCACAATGGCCTTCTGTCATATGAAGTTTTGTTTGATTACACGCAATAAAACCTGAGCTATGGCCTCCCCTTAAATTGTGGAAATCGCTGTATAGCAGCGCCACCTATTGAGCAGTTGACACCAAAAGCTGATAAGCACTAATTTATGTCTAGGTGCATCTACATATAAATTTATATGTAATTCTGTACAGTAGTTCCTGAGATATAGCCTTCCCCTAAATTGTGGAAATCGCTGTATAGCAGCGTCACCTGTTGGCCAATTAGCATTCAAATTGAATCAGCATAATGTCTTATAATGATCTTCTTACATATCAAGTTTTGTTTGATTATACGCAATGGAACCTGAGATATAGCCTCCCCTTAAATTGCGGAAATCGCTGAATAGCAGCGCTACCTGTTGAGCGGTTGACACCAAAAGTTGATAGGCACTAATTTAGGTGAAGGTGCATCTACGTACAAATTTATATACAATTCTGAGCAGTAGTTCCGGAGATACAGTTGCCTTGCCTTGCCATAAAGTTTTTGTCACACGCACATACACACACGTCACAGACAGACATTTTCTAAAAATGGTAAAATCGTGTTCTAGGCTTTCAAAACGTGTAAATCCGTCGAAATCCGGAAGTTGAAAATTTTTACGAATCCAATACTTTCTTCTATTGAATATAGAAGAAAGTAAAAACGTTAAGGACGGCAGAGTTTTAATAATTAAAATTTTATTTATTAATTTGACTGCAAAATAACGTGCACGATAACTAATTTATATAATTATACCGAAATATGGGGATTAAAATCGGGTAGAGTTTTTCATTAATTTTTAATAATTTTTTTTACAAAAATTCCAATGTATAATTAATATAGAAAATCTTTTGTTTGGCCTACCGACGGTCAGTGACGTCGCACTTCGCTTGCGTGGGTGGATTTATCAAGATTGTTCAGTTAAACTTTCGACCGATTCGTAGATCAAACTTTTCAAATTCGTCCAGTGAAGTCATAATCATAAGACGACTAAACGCAGTCATAATATTTAATCTTAATCGTTCAAAGTTTAGGTTTTGGTTTTGGGTAGATAAGCATGTAGTTATCAATGGACTGGTTATGTAATGTTGTTATTTCCTACTTTTTAATCGAGCTGTTTTGAGTAGAAATAGAATATCTCTTGTGGTTTTCCAGACGTTTCTAAATGAAAAAAATCGTAATTTTGTTATAATTTTTTTTTATGTAATTTCCTAATTTAAAAAGGATTAACATTTATCTTTAATTATGTGTATTAATAATTTCCTCATAATACATTTGTAAATTTAAAATGTAGTATATATAGTTTTATAGTTTTCCATGTATATTTTTGTATGTTTTAAGCGTGGAGATAGGAGGGAATAGGGAATACCAGTACCATGGTTTTAAGTTTGTCAAAGTTTGTTTTAATTTATGGATAATATCATGATTGTCTGATTTTTTTTTTCTTTATAGCGCCTTATTTAATTGGAAAGAGAAAAGTTAATATGGTTCACTCACCATTTTTTTTATTAAAAAAATAGTAAAAGAAAAAGAAAAGTATTTTTTAAATTATTCAGATTAAATTTTATCTTGGATCATATGCGTTCATATAATGTGCCTGTGATTTTAATATAATGTGTTAGTTAATGTTGTATTAGTGTATATAGTTTTCGATGTATGATCTTGTTTATATAGCATATTTATTCTTTATATTGATGCCAACTTATCACAATCGATTTGAGGCAATTGGGACATTTTTTAGTTTTTTTTTTAGTTTTTTAATTTTCAACATTAGTATCTATCTATCTATCTATATATATATTTATATACCAGGTGATCCAAAAGTCACTAGATTTTTTAAAACCTTATAATTATTAAACTATTTACAATAAAATGATGCGGTTTGCACATTATAAGGTGGCCATCTCTAAAATATTACATTAGCATTCTGCTATAATTTAAAAATAGCACTCCACTGACTCTAGAAAAAAAAAAAAAAAAAAAAAAGGGGGGGGGCGCACAGGGAAGAGCTCAGTAAGAGGGGCAACCTGTTTTAAAAAAGGGCATTATTCGCCCGTTTTGTTATCTTTCTGGTTGTGATTTTTATACATGATAAAAGTAAATATTGCTCTTCCTTGTATATATTTTGGCTATATGCATTTATTCTCATAAAAATGCTTTGAAACTATCCCCAGAAATCTGCATATAAAGAAATGTCATCAAGGCATTTGGAAAAATCTACAGGGGGGGGGGGGTTCAATTTGTTAAAGAAGGGCCACTTGGTGCTGCACACTGCCGAATTAGTTTAGAGCCAGCTCTAATAAATAAATAGAATTCCTTTGATTATGGGGAATTTTGGGACAACTGTCTGTTATTTTACACTCGCAAATAATTATCTTTAAAAACTATTCTTTTAGGTGCAGAATTGTATTTACTTTATTCAGAATTTTCTCATGTTTATTTATAAAAGCTTTAACATTTTATGCATGAAATTTTCTGTATTTGTTTTCTCTAGTTTTTGCAATGAGAGTTCTGGCTATCATTTCATAAAACATAAATATTATTTTGAGTAATTTAATTCTTTTTTTTACTTATTGTATAATGTTTCCTTTTCCTGATAAACAAAAATGTTTTTTTTTTACAAAAAAAGTAATTTTTTCATCGCTAAAAACAAACTTGTATTACGTGTCAATAGTCTGATGCACCATAAAAAAAATATATGTAATGAAATAATATGTGCGTACCTATATCTGGCACGTTTTAGGAAAACGGCTGATCGCAAAGCTACCCACATTTGTGTGGAGGTTCATATTGTCTTCTCCTGATGCACCTCAAAGCCTGATTTTCAAATTTTTTATTAGATTTTTTTTTTTTTTTTTTTAAGAAAGTAATAACCTTGTAATAGATTTAAAATTATCCATTTAAATTTTTATTTGTTACCAAAAAAAGTTAATTATTTTTTCGACATAAAATGAAGTATACTTTCATGTCAATGATAAAAAAATATCAAATATTAAATTTGCTTATGCCTTTGACAGAATGATGTCATTATAGCTTTAAAATTAAATAGTAAATAACAAAAAATCCAACATGTTTCACAACCTTTTTTAATACACCTTAATTTTAGTTTTTTTTTTTTTTTTTTTTTTTTTAAGTAGTATGGCTTTTGGCAGGGAAAGTATGCTTGGTATGAAAGCTAATTCAGCTTTACTTTAAAGAGCTTTATTTACTTTAAAGAGCTTTTTTAAGTAGTATGGCTTTTGGCACGGAAAGTATGCTTGGTATGAAAGCTAGTTCAGCTTTACTTTAAAGAGCTTTATTTATTGATAATCCTGGACAATTTTTTTAAATTTTGATGTTAAAGAAGATCAGACATTTTTTGCCAAGGATTCTATTTTCGTGACAGCCACTTTAAGCCAAGTAGCCAAAAATACCAATAAAGTATAAAATGAAAAAAAAAAAAAAAAGAAAAGAAAGAAAGAAAGGAGCAGAAACAATAATTGCATAAATTATTTATTTTTGTCTTACATGGCGACAAAAATTCAAAAGTCTCCAAGGGGAGCTATAATAAGGCTGCCATGATCAGATTTATATATTTGTTTATTTATTTTTCTATGTACCAACCACTATTAACTATGAAATATATATCTTAATATATATAAATCTCGTGTCACAATGTTTGTCCTCAATGGACTGCTAAACCACTTAACCGATTATAATAAAATTCGCACACCATGTGCAGTTCGATCCAACTTGAGAGATAGGATAGTTTAAATCTCAAATTATAGTCGCAATTTTAATTTATTGCTAATTATTTGTTATAATTTCAATATTTCATTATTTCAATTTCTAATTATGATTAAATTATTTTGAATACATCATTCGGAAGATATTTTAAAGTTCTTTTAAATTATCGAAAGTTTTCACCAGATTTACACGTTTTGAGGTGTCCTGAATCAGTTTTCTTTTATATCTCAGAAATTAATTTAAAAAAATTTCATAAGTAATACATCATTTGAAAGCTTTGTTGACTTGATACACATTTTAAAGTACTTTTACATTATCGAAAATGGAATTCGAGATTTCACCCGATTTACACGTTTTGAGGTGTCCTGATTAGGTTTTTTTTTTTTTTATCTCAGCTACTAATTAAAATAATTTTATAAGTAATAGATCATTAGAAAGCTTTTTTTGATTTGGAATCGAACAGTGGATTACAGAAATTTCTACCGCCAGATGGCGCTGTAATACATTCAAATTTCAATATTTCAATTTCTAATTATGATTAAATTATTTTTAATGCATCATTCGAAAGATATTTTAAAGTTCTTTTATATTATCGACAGTTTTCACCAGATTTACACGTTTTGAGGTCTCCTGAATTAGTTTTCTTTTGTATCTCAGCTACTAATTAAAATAATTTCGTAAGTAATACATCATTAGAAAGCTTTTCGAACAGTGGAATACAGAAATTTGTACCGCCAGATGGCGCTGTAATATTTTAAAATTTCAATATTTCAATTTCTAATTATGATTAAATTATTTTTAATACAGCATTCGAAAGATATTTTAAAGTTCTTTTAAATTATTGAAAGTTTTCACCAGATTTACACGTTTTGAGGTGCCCTGAATCAGATTTTTTTTTGTATCTCAATTATTAATTAAAAAAATTCATAAGTAATACATCATTTGAAAGCTTATTTTAGTTGATACACATTTTAAAGTACTTTTGCATTATCGAAAATGAAATTCGAGATTTCACCCGATTTACACGTTTTGAGGTGTCCTGATTAGGTTTTCTTTTGTATCTCATCTACTAATTAAAATAATTTCATGAGTAATACATCATTTGAAAGCTTTGTTGATCTGGAATGGAACAATAGATTACAGAAATTTCTACCGCCAGATGGCGCTGTAATATTTTTAATTTCAATATTTCATATTCTAATTATGATTAAATTATTTTTAATACATCGTTCGAAAGATATTTTAAAGTTCTTTTACATTATCGAAAGTGGAATTCGAGATTTCACCTGATTTACAATTTAAAGTGTCCTGATCAGGTTTTCTTTTGCATCTCAGCTAATTGAGTAAGACCGTTCAAAATTGGTATATGCAAGTTAATTAGGAGGGGCTGGAACGGTGGGGAAGGAATAGGCGCGCAGCGCGCATGGGTTTGGGACCCGGTGCGAGTTTTTACCCGATGATAAAAGATTTTTTTAAAATTTAATTTTCTTAATAAAAGTTTGAGTTGAGAAGGAATATGCGTGTACAGCGCACGTATATCCTCAAACGTGCGCGCGCAGCGCGCATGGGTCTGCGCTGCCGAAGGCAGTGGCGTCCCGGTGTGAGTTTTTACCCGATGCTAAATGATATATTTTTTAATTCCTTTTCTTGAGAATGAAAGTTTATGAGTAATAACATGGAATTTTGAGAAGTCATAAGGATGGTGAAGGAATACTTGCGCGCAGTGCACGGGTCTACGCTGCCGAAGGCAGTGGGGACCCGGTGCGACATTTTTCCTGATCAGATTTTTTTTTTTCTTTTTTTATCACATGATAAAAATTAATGCAATTTTGAGAATTCATTAATTATTGTGATTCATTTAAAAATAGTGACCAGCGAAGCGGGCGTAGCCTGCTAGTATATATATATAAAATTAGCTGCCTCATACAATAGATGTAGCGCTCATAGCATATTGTAATATTCTATTTGGCGTAAAATTGCTATCATTTTATGGTCGACCAGATAAATCAAATAAATGAAGGAAATAACGTGAATGTAAATATTATGTACAATATGTATAGTATTGTTTATATATAATTGGGATTTAAATATTAAAGGGCTGCTTCAATTTTTTTAATACTGACTGTTTGAAACTGTCATCTGATAAGTGCCCAAATAGAAAACTATTGGTAAGGCATTGTCACAGGCAATAGTCACATGCACCCAAGATTTCGCATATGAGCAAGACGCTACCAAAGGCAGCAGGGACCTGAAACAAGCTTTTGAGCAGTTTCAATGGATTTTATTTTTTGTTTATAAAGTGATATAGAAAAGTTTCCTTTAAATATAGTGACCAGCGAAGCAGGCAAAGCCTGTCAGTATATATATATATTTATATATATATATAATATTCATTCGGAGATTGCGCTTTATTCATTACTTTTAAAACTGCAAGTCAGACATGACTCGAAAAACTCTGATACTTCTTAATGAAGAAATTATTCAACTCAAAACTTGACAAATTCAATGATTTTCAGCAGCTTCAATAGCAATACCTGATTTATATTTTGATACTGCTATCATATAATTTGAAAGTATAAAAGACAGAAGGTATCAATGAAGTATTTCCAGTAAATTTTGTATAATCTGATTCTGAATTAAATACTTTATTATTTAATTATTATTAACTAGTTAATTTATTTTTTGAGATGTCTTCAAAAACAATTTGAATGTTCTTGAGATAAGATTAAAATACTCAAAGAATTTAGAAATGTATTCATCAAGCCTGAAAGTTCATTTCAGAAAATTATCTGAATTTCAGTAATTTTCTGAAATGAACTTTAAGGCTTGATGAATAAATTTCTAAATTAAATTGAAAATTTCATGATGATTAATAATGTCACTTGATACAGCTGTTTTTTAAGATTCAGTGACTTTGCCAACGAATGTTATGTGAGAAATGCCTAGCTGGTAATCAGCCAGGGTAACTCGATGGTTTGAGCATCTGCACATAAAGCGGAAGGCCCGGGTTCGAGTCCCGGATCTGGTATTTTTCACATAGTTGGTATTTAAAAAAAAAAAAAAAAAAAAAAAAAAAATCAGCCTTCCACTTCATAATTTTCTGAAATGAAATACTCAAAGAATACTACTGTTTTATTTTAATTATTGTATAGAGTAGTTTATTTTGCTGTCTCAGATAAATATGAAATACTGCAATAGTTATTAAATAATATAGTCCAATTCATTATTTCTTCGTCAGACTTAGATAAAATGAAAAACTGTCTGCGAACATATATATTAAAAGACTTTATGCAAAAGTGTCATCGGTAAAATATTAAATATAACTTGTAAATCAACAAATATATTAAATACACAAGAAAGTATGCCTATTTCATACCCTCTTACTTAAGCGGAAAAGGAATCAATGAATTCAGCACAAATAAATTCAGCATAAAATAATGGAAAATAAAAATGTCTTTATTTCTATGTCATATTTTTTTTAAACCAATAAAATACTACCTATCAATTAAAAAAAGTATTTAATTTTATGTTTTTATTTATTTACTAGCAGGCTTTGCCCGCTTCGCTGGACATTAAACTTGAATCAGTTGTCAAAATCCCATATTTTTATTAATAACCTAAGTTCTCGCTGTGAATGGTAGAGGTTTAATCGCTCGCAACGTGAGGAGTCTGGGTCCCCACTGTCTTCGGCACAACTTACCCACTTCTTACTTCCCCACCCCCAGCGGGTGAGTTCGAAGTTTTGCAAAATCCCACTAATGTGCATAATGCGTACACTTAATCAATATCCACACACGAAAATTCGCCATTTTAAGATAATTCAAAACGAATTCAAACGGAAAAACATGTTTTTACACATATTTATTGCCCTCCGACTCCGAGGAGGTGGGGGGTGGGGATTTCGAATTTCGTGAAATCCAGTTACAATAAGTGCCGGAAGCATACAAACAATTTACGCACCAAATTTCGTGACCACAGAAGTCTTTAATAGAAAATATTATAAATAAATAAATAAATACAAAAAGCACAGCTTTAGTATGGGAACCCTTTGGTGACTTTTAATATTTTAAGCCATTTTTGAGATGAACTGAATTGGCTATCTCAATTGTGTAATTAAAGATCTTGGCGAGAAACTTCCGAGCTATTTCGTTGCCGAATTTCAAATTTCGCCAAAGGGATCCAATACTAAAGCTGTTCCATATCGAATCTGGGTTGAAAACGAAAAAAGGGTAAAATAAATTAGAAATATCAGACCTATAATTATAAATTTGATACCGAATGAAAGGGGCGAATTTGCTGAATCCAGGGGTGCAAACAGTTTTTCGATGCGACATTTAGATTTTTAAAAAATAACTAAAGTATGACATTTAAGTGGCAACGGAAAAAAAGAAAAATAAATTAGAAATATCAGACCTATCATTACAAATTCAGTACCAAATGAAAGAAGTGATTTTTCTGAATCCTGGGGTGTAAACTGTTTTTCGATACGACAATTAGATGTTTTAAAATTAACTAAAGTATGAAACTCAGATGGCAAAAAAACTTCATTTCAATCTTTTCATAATTTGTAGTGCGAATCACGCGAATAAAAAGTCTTTATCTTAAAAATTTATTTTTGCATTTTATTTTTCTATTCGAAGCGTTTTAGTGAAAAAATATTTATGGCGCATGCGCAGGCGTTTTTTACCCACAATTTAAACACTAATCAGAATTTTGAAGATTTCTGTAGATATAATTTTAAGTTGGGTGAAGACCTAAGTTTCTGCCAAGCGCCGTTGAATTCCGTCCAGCCGTTCTCGAGTGATGCCCGGACAAACGTGTTTTAGTCTTTTACCCCCCAGGGGGGAACGGCGGGGAATTTCTGAAAAGTTGATAGATATAATTTTAAGTTGGGTGAAAACCTAAATCCCTGCCAAGCGCCGTTGAATTCCGGCCTGCCGTTCTCAAGTGATGCCCGGACAAAAAAAGCGACATACGGACACGATGACACACACACACACACACACACACACACACAGGCAAAATTTTCTGAAGTCATTTTCGGCTTTCATGGGGTGTGAAACGTGAAGATATCGCAAAAATTTTCGATTCCGACAAATTTACAGACAAAAGTCTGATTTTATTAATATAAATTTAATTTTATTATTATTATTTTTTTTTATGAGCAATATTAATTTAACTTTAGCAATATTAACAATTTCTGCAAAGTAGAAAAACTCTTCACAAACAGTGTTTTTGCATTCGTGATATTATGCATGTTGGTTGCTCATTATACTATAAGTATAGGAAACATAAGTATTCATTGAAATTTTTCATCTTTCACATGTTTGTGTTTTGAAATAAGAATCTAAATATCACAAAATCGGTATAGTGTCTGTCTGTACATTAGTGGCGCACCCAGAATTTCTGTCTGGAGTGGGCTGAAGAATAATTGGGACCTGTAGTATAGTAATAGGTTTATGGGCATATACGCACACATACATATATTAAAGAATCTGCTTTAAACATTTCTTTTGAAACAAATAAACGAATGAATGAAAATGAATTTAAGTTGAATAGTGCAATCAAGGAATTTATATCAGTAATAACATGCTAAGTTACAGTAGTTCGGTCAGTTGGGGTTGTCACTGAGCTTACAAACATAAAGTTGTCGGTTCATCTATGATCATCTAAAGTTTTTTCACATGTCAGCTGGTTCTGGAGGGTGTTTGAGCCCCCTCCTTGGGTGCGGCACTGCTGTACATTAGTTAGTTTGTGTAGTTAATCTTTGTAGACGACCTGAACTCAAGAACAAATTATCGTAAAGAGATTGAAACAGGTTTAAAATATTGCTTATGATGCTTGCAATAGCAAGATTAATTTTCAACATCCCAAGGTTTAAGCTTAGCTCAAAAATTCTTTTAGCAAAAAAGCTGAAATTGCAGGAAAAAAGCTTTAGCAAAATGCTAAAATAATGCTAGATTCATGAATACCCAAATATGTTTAGAATATATTGTTGAAAATAATAATGCATGTTCGATGGATAAATTATAAATTAGTTAGCAGGAAGCATTAAAAAAAAAATAATTTAGTTTTAACATTTTAAAAATCTCTATATATTAAAAAAAAGTTACTGTCACTGGCGTCAATTTTATCTTCTAGCGGAAGACAGGGTCCATCACGCCATGAAAGGTATCAATGTGTTCCGAATACTTCAAGGTAGACATTTCAGCTGCTTAGAAATTTCTATCATTTTAATTAAAGAAGTTATTAACTAAAAACGACAAGTTTATGAAGGTACTCTATTTGCCATTTTGAAAAAAGTTTCTCCCAGTGACGTTCTTTTGTCATGAAGTCATTTTACACGGGAAAATTAAAATATGATCCATGGTTGTAGGTAGGTAGGTTGGATTTAACATCGCACCAGTACTGCGCTACGGGTAATTGGCGACGGTCTGGAACGCGCCCCTAGAGATGTTCCAGAAACATGCCATCACAATTTTGATCCTTCACGGAGAGGATTCCCCCCACCGCTTTGGTGATCCTTAGAGGTATAGTGTGGATCATATACATGGAGGACTTACAACAGATTTTACGTGCACCAGCCACCATTAGTGTACACAATGGTCTTTGGCCGGCTCAAGTATTGAATCGGCAGTCTTCCAATTACGCGCTCGTCGCTTTACCGACTAGGGTACCGCGGCCCGAAACCGTGGATGTAGAAAAGAAAGGAAATAATATCAACTTTTTTCTCTACTTTTAGAAAAGTAATTTTCCTACACGAGAAAATTAAAATATGATCCATGGTTGTGGGTAGGTAGATAATTAGGTAGGTTGTGTTTGACGTCGCACCATTACTACGCTATTGGTAATTGGCGACGGTCTGGGACGCACCCCTACGGATGTTCCAGAGACATGCCACCACAGTTTTGGTCCTACACGATAGGGATGGCTCCCTGCTTCGGTGGCCCCCAAAGGTATAATTTTGATGGGAACTTGGAGGATATTGCAGCCATGACATATTTTACGTGCACCAGCCACCATTAGAGAGCACGACGGTCTTTGGCTGACTCGAGAACCGAACTCGCAATCTTCCAATTACAAACTCGGCGGTCTACCAATTGGGGTACCGCGGTTTGGATCTAAGGTTGTAAAAAAGAAATAAAAAGGGTCATATACTAAAGCTGTAATGCAAAATGGTCTAGATATTATGAATTTCCTTCTATTAATATATATATATATATATATATATATATATATATTATATATTTCAATTTAACATTGAATATGAGGATTTCCATAATAATGTTCTACTTTTGTCTTGTAATATGTACTATTAATATTCCTTTTCAGTGAAAGAAAGCATAAGCATCAAATAGGCGGGTAGAGCTCTGCATGTGTTAATAAGTAAAGTGAGTCGGGGGGAGGCGAACTTCGGGAGCCCCCTAGTGATTAAAAAAATATATATACTTAGTATTATATTTCAATGCATATATATATATATATATTCTTAATATTATTAATGACTCTAATTTAAAGAAATTTATGGAATATGGTACTAAATATCAACTCCCTTCAAAAACTAATATTTCACAGATCATACAACAGTTTTCATATGATATTGATTTGTTTATTTATAAACTCTCCATCTCTTATAATAAACCTATTGAATATTTCAATCAATGGAAATTTTTAGTGATTTCAAAACTTAAAGCTGAATTAATTCAACATAGATCAAATCTCACACATTACAATAACTCAAATCTCTTTAAATCTATCAAAGAATTGCAACAAAACTTTGTTATTACTTATGTAGATAAATCTCCTAATAATTATGCTATAAAATGTAAAAATTATTATCTTTCTTTACTCAGTTCATCTATATCTAATAGTACTAACTTTCATCCTACCAATAATGATCTTAAAATCAATAACCGCAAAATTCACTGCTTTTACAAATTGCTAAAGCTTCCATTTAATAATTTTAATTATCCTTATATTGTACTTATCCCTAAATTTCACAAAAATCCCATTAAATTTAGAACCGTCACTGTAGGGTGTAATACTTACAACAATAACGCTAACAAAATTCTCCTTGATATTCTCAAACAAATCTATGACTTAATCAGTAAATCAAAAAATTTCTTTTGCCTTAAAAATAGTTATCAACTTAAAGCCAAATTATTATATATGAATAATGTGACTGATATCATGACTTATGATTTTGCTGACCTGTTTAATAATATTAATTTAACAGATCTTAATCATATCATCTTTAACCTTTTTGAAAAATTTAAAAGTCAAATCTCTTTACCAAAATGCTTTTCGGCAACATCATTTAAGACACTTTTAAATTTTATTATTCATAACAATTACATTCTACACTGTAATAAGATCTATATTCAAAAGGTCGGTATTCCACAAGGAGGATGTAGCTCGAGTATGTTAGCTGATTTATACCTTTACCATTATGAACAGGGATTATGTATTGAAAATGTTTATTTTTACCGATACATTGATGACATTATAATTTTTTATGTCAATAATTTTCCCCCTAATCTATTTAAATTTGAATATCCTTCTCACCTTAACTTAACTCATAATCTTCTCAACAATAACTGTATAAATTTCTTAGATTTAAAACTTAAACTTGATGGTAGTAAAATTTATACTGATCTGTATGACAAAAGACAAGATTTCAGTTTCAAAGTAAATTTATTTACACACTTTACTTCTTGTCTTCATATCTCTGTTTACAGAAATATGATTCTCAATCACCTCTTTCGTATACATAATCTTTGTTCATATAGGTTTAAAAACAAAAATATCTCTCACATAATTAATGTTGCTAAAAAAATGGGTTATCCTAAAAAATTTCTTTATTCAATTGTAAATCATCAAGGGTCTCTGTCTAAAAAAAAAAAAAAAAAAAAAAAAAAAAAAAAACTACTAAGGATTAATTAAAAAAAAAAAAGGTGGATGGGTGGGCAGATGTTTGATTAAAGAGGAAGGGTGGTGTTGTTTGGCTGGTTGGTTGGGAGGGTATGATGCTGAATAAAATTTAAAAAAAAAAAAAAAAAAAAAAAGGTGGGGGGATTACTGTAAGTTACATTCTTATTTTTCTGGTTGATTACTATGAATTATGATATCTTTTATCCTTAAATTTAATTATGTGCATCTGGCTACTGAGGCTTCCCTTGTTAAGTTTGAACAATCCATCTATTTGCATAACAAAAATAAATAAGATCTTATATTATTAAAAATTCTTTTAAATTATAATTTTAATTATAGATGACTGCCTTTTAATGCTTATCCTTTTATGTGTGCTCTTTGGCATTATTGCTTGTATTTGAGTCTTCTTAAAACTTAACATTTAATACTTTGACTTCAAAATTACTTAATGTTGGGTTAATCATAAGTTCAATTCTTCTTAATACTTAATTGGTGCTAAAAATTCTTCTTATTACTTGATTGGTGCTAAAAATTATCTTAATCTTGCAGTCAATACTTCTAAATTATCTTAATCTTGCAGTAAATACATCTTAATTACACTCCTTATTGCATTGGCTTATTCTCCTGAAATTATTTAACTGACTTAATGTTTTTAAAGCTAACCGAAAGATGGCGCTGGCACTCTGATGTCTTATGCCTTCCTTCTTCAGTCCTTCACTTAAACGATTTAATTATTAATGTATTTGGTACGATTTAATTTAACTCTACTAGTTTTAATTTTAATTACCTCTAAAATCTATTTTAACATTATCATTTAATCTTTACTCTGTGTTTTTTATCTTTAATAAAAATGCTCTGAAGTATATTCGATTAATCGATAACTGTCGAGCTTTTATTTTACTTCAATTTAGGTTTTGGCATCATTCTTTTCTCCAGTTGGTGTTAAATGTTATACATGTGGTTACTCAGCTTTTTTCATGATATCACTTTGGTTTCAATTAAGTTTTTAATTAATCTTTATTTAATCTTTGTTTTAATTTAATATTTCACATATTTCTCATTCTTTATTGTTCTTACTGCATCGATCGGGGCGTGAAATGATATAAATTGCTATGAATAGCAATATCGTTTTACGAAATCGTTGCAGTTTTCACAGCTTTATGAAGTATGCGCCCCTTGAAATTTATGCTTCTAACTTTAAGCATTTACATCCAATTAATTCTGTGATTTTTTATATGTTTTTCTCTCTCATAAGTATAATGGTCCTTTTTTATTATCATTCAGGTCGGTGTAAGTTTTTCATGTTACTATCGTAACTCATTGGTTCTTAATCTATATCGCAACTTTTTGTGTCATTCTTTCCTCTATGTTAAATTCAGTTCTATATTTTAGTGTGCTGTTATTGTTTTAGTTCTATTAATTGCTAAATTTTAAGATTAAATTTTATTACGATATCTATTATATATATATATAATATAAATAAATAAATAAATAAATATATATATATAAAATTTTTGTACCTCTAAGCTACTATTATTAAAAAAAAAAGAAAAAAAAAGACTTATAATGTCCACCATCTTCTTAAAAAATTATTACACAGTAACTAACAAAAAATTTTGAAGTAGAAAGGGGTAATTAATAACTGTACTTATTCCAGTAGCAGAAACAATGGCATCATTTCAGAGTGCGCTGCAGATTGTTTTTAACGCTTTCCAAATTAATATAAGAGCTAAAAAAGAGATACCAGGCTTGAAAATACTTTAATTTAATGTCTCTAGATTATTGTTCTTGTTTTATATTCTTAATCTATTTTCTTTGTAGGTGTAGATTTTATGTATTTTATCAATTATTTCTAATACTTGCAATGTCACACTTAGTCCAGCATGTCTAGATTGCCTAAATTTTAAACTAATTTGAGAATGTTAGTTATGATTTATATTCTTTTTAATAAATATAGTTACTACTTGTATAGAAATCTGTTATATTTCTAGCTTTACCTGAAATAAAGTAGCATAATATAAAAAAAAAATAACAAAAAATTTTATTATAGAAAGTTTTCTAATATATTTCTGAAATATTTTTCTTCACGGTGATATGTTTTTCTGATGTATTTTTGGATGCTGATTAAGAAAAACTTCAGAAATTTCCATTTTTGACCAAAAAATGGGATTGTATGAACCTAAAGCTCTGCTTTTACAACTCCCATCTAAGTTATTTCTTGGAAAATCTGGATGATGTGTGTGAAGAACAAGGAGAGCTATTTCATCAAGACACCAAAGAAATGTAGAGAAGGTATCAGGGACGATCGGCAGTGCCTAATTTAAGGCAGGGCATGTGCCCTGGGCCCTCAGACTGAGGGGGCCTCCAAGAAATTCCATCATACATTTAAAAAAACTAGTATGTTGTGGCCACCACGAGACTTTCTTCTATATTTTCCTATACAAATTCACTCAGTAACAATAATAATAAAAAAAAAAAAGGGACTTTGACAAAATTTTGGGTAAAATGTGAAAATTATTCTAAGTTTGTCAAAACACGGAAACCGTGGGACTTTGACAAAATTAGGGGAAAAAAGCAAAAATTAGTTTAAGTTTGTCAGAACACGGAAACCGTGGGAGTTTGATAAAATTAAGGGAAGAGAAAGAAAAAAAAATTTTTTTTTTCTAAGTTTTTTTTCGTAAAAAGTAAAAAAAATCGATAACTTTGTTTTAAATTATCACAGATTTATAGTTCAACCATTCGTTTTAAAGGTACTGACGAGACCTTTCGAAAGATACCCATCTTGAAAATTTTTGCCCTATATCACCCTGTTAAAAATTTAGAAAAAGCGGGATGGCAACGCAACCTGTAAGACGATTTTTACCAAAAGTTGATAGGCACTAATTTATGTCAAGGTGCAACTACATACCAATTTGTATGAAATTCTGCGCAGTAGTTCCAGAGATACAATTGCCACAAAATTTTGTCACACACACACACAGACAGACAGACAGACATTTTCTAAAAATGGTAAAATCGTGTTCTACAGCTCTCAAAACGTGTAAATCCATCAAAAACCCGAAATCGAAAATTTTTACAAATCCAATACTTTCTTCTATTGAAGATAGAAGAAAGTAAAAAATAGTTAAAATGAAAAATTTCCAAATTTGTCACAAGGATCGTTGTTTTTTGGTTTTTTGTCAATGGATGGAGGCATTACTGTGCTGTTTTATAAATCGGCGGTATGATCTTTCAAGGAATCTATCAGCTCATCGAAAAAATTGCAATATTTTCTCTAAACGCAAATAAATATTGTTATAAAATTAGAAATATTGTTATAAAAAAAATCTGGAGTGACTCCACTCGACTTTCCGAACATTGAGTAATTAACAGCTTTGTAGATAAAGTAAAGAAAGAGGAGTTGTTAAACAAATAAAAGAGAGAAAACCATAACAGAGTGTTTGAGTTGTTTTCTCCATATATTACACGATGTTTTATTTAACGCTACTGAACTTTGAGCCCATAGATCCTAATGATAAAGAATATTTCGTTGTGTCCCTGTAAAAATCTATAAATGCTAGATTCACCAAAATGCTTATAGTTAGTGCAACAGTGATTTATAATATTCATATAAATTTTCAGCTCAATTGAATAAGGCATTTAGATGCTATCGTATTTTTAAAAATTGGGTCCCATAGGCCATAATGATAAAGAATTTTCTTTGTGTCCCTGTTAAAAAACTGTAAGTGCTAAATCCACCAAAATCTATACAGTTCGTGCAATTGTGACCTATAACACGTGTACAAATTTTTTGTTCAGATTAAATAAGCGTTTAGACGCTATCGTACTTTTAAAAATTCAGCCCCATAGGCCATAATGATAAAGAATTTTTCTTTGTGCCCCTGTAAAAAAACTGTAAGTGCCAGATCCTCCAAACTCTATACAGATTGAGTAACTGTGACCTATAATATGTGTATAATTTTTTTGCTCAATTGAATAAGGCGTTTAGGTGCTATTGCACTTTTAAGATTTTGGTCCCATAGACCATAATGATAAAGAATTTTTCTTTGTGTCCCTGTAAAAAAAACTATAAGTGCTAGATTCACCAAAATCTATAGGGTTCGTACTATGGGGACTTACAATATACGCACCAACTTTCAGCTTATTCGAACAAAGCGTTTAGACGCTAGCGTGTTCACTCACAGACATACACACACACACACATACATACATACACACACACATACATACACACACACATACATACATCATCGTAAAAATAGTGAAAACAGACTCAGGGGACCTCGAAACGTATAGAAACATCAAAATCTCGAGTTCGGATTTTTGACATGATTACAATACTTTCCTCACTATAGTGTTCGGAAAGTAAAAATTAAGACACGTCAAGAAGGTTTTAGAGATTGTTTGCTATTTTTTTCAAGTACATTGCTTTTCTGTCTTTTATGAAAAAAAAAATCAAGAGTGTAAAAGTGGTTTACTGTGCTCCGGTCTCCCCTATTTGTTAATAATGGGGTTAATAATGGGCCTTGAGTTATAATTGGACAAAATTTCCCATAGGTTAACATTGACTTCGGCTTTCGGAGACAATAAGTTGAGAGTCTCCTTAAAGAGAAGCGCAGTAGCTGAAATAACAAAAAGTATTGTGATGTTTAACTTTGTATATGTTAATAAAATATATTCTTATACATATATTCTCTTAAAAAATCATAGAATTAAGTAACCTTTTTTTTTAGTTAAGTAATTCTAGATAAGTTAAACACAGAAAATTACAGGCTCCAAAGCAATTACTGATATAACTAATAGATGAAATACTGGATGAACAATATGAGAAAATTGGTCAGAAAATTCCCCGCTTGTGTTATGTTAGTTTTTGTATGGGATTTTCTTAAATATACTGGGATTCTTTCAATTCCCCTTCCCAATTTGAACCCTGAATATACATTACAACTTTAAAAACTTTAGTCATATGTATTTTTGAAATATTAATTAATCTTTTTACTTAATAGGGTGAAGTGACTATGGAAGCTAATGGATTGCTAAATATCAGTTCCTTGTTCAATAGTCAACTATACAGTGATATCCAATTTGTTTCTACGAATAAGGATGGAACAGTTGACAGAATATATTGCCACAAGTTGATATTAGCCTTACAAAGTAAAGTTTTTGCATCCGAGTTTATGGATAATGAAGATTCTCTTTCTGAAATGAGAACACCAGCGTCTAAGAAAGATCTGTTTTATCTTTTGATTAAGTAAATATACATTTCCAAATATTAGTATTTAATTTAACTTTTTAACTTTTTCAAAAAATTTTTATTTACCAATACAATATTTAAATTTTCTACTAGGTGTTAAAATTAAAGTGATTTTAATTTTAAATGAATAACGATGTGACATTTGCATTGGCTATAAGCATTCTGATAATTTTACAATAGTAGGGAAAATAATGTTTTGGAAAGTGGCCACACCAAATCAACCAGTCACCCAACCTGACCATTTCAGACATAGACCTTATATATAGACCACGCATCCGCCTCATTATCTGTCCGCGAGATGAGCTAGCTTCCCCAGCTAAATTATCACGTGATGCGGGCCTGGAGAGAGAGACGAGAATGAATATTATGTGATTTTTCCTTAGGAAAGAAAGTAGTTTTGAGTTTTTTTAATTTCTGTATTGTACACATACTTTTCATTTAAGCCTTTAGATTTATGCATCGTTGGAAAGCTAAAATGTCATAGATTAATTATAAAAAAGTTTCTTTTGTGAAAAACCATTTTGAAGGGGAGAATTTTTTGTTTGATTCTTAAAAAATAAGTACTTTCTTATAGAAGAATCTCCCTCAAGTCTATGTCACGTGACATACGGAGCTGACCGCAAAGGATGAAGGTATCAGATTACACCCTCATGTTGAAGACATTCACTATAATGGGAAGTCCTATTGGTGGCGTAGTCTATCTATATAAGGTCTATAATTTCAGATTTCAATGAAACTTGTAGTTGTTGGAATCATTCTCCTTTATGGTATAAATGAGAATATACTTTTAGAATTTTTTTTTATCACATTGACATAGCTGCCAAGTCTTCTTGATTTTTGTATTTTCTTCTTGCTTCTTGCCAGAAAATGAAATCTTCCCGATTTTGAGATTTTTTTTCATGTATTTTAATTTTAACCTAAAAAAAAAAAAAAGATAAAGTATATGATATATTTTTAAATCATCTGCAAAACTCTTACTTATATGAACAGAGCCTGATTAAGACTTGCTGGGGCCCAAGGCCCAGGACGATTTTGGTCCCCCCCCCCCTCCAAACAATTTAAAGCTTTTTTTATATTTTTTTTCCGAAGTGTTAAGAAAATTTCACAAAGCTAAAAAAATGTAATTGGATACTAACTTGAAGTTTAGGTTCAGTGGGTTCAGTATTGCTTTATAGATAGAGTAGGAAATTGGTGACGATTTGGGATCTACTATATTTGGGATCAAGTATGGTCCTTTGACATGCCATACAGTTTTGATCCTCCTTGGACGGATAAGATTTCAACTAAAGATTATTATCATTAGCTAACTTTCAGTCAATTTTTAAGGAAATCTTTGCCAAAAATAGCACTTTAAAATTTTAAAATTGTTTTGGTGCCCCTAGATAGAGGTGCCCCAGTCCGAGGCCTAGTCGGCCTGTGCGATAATCAGGCCCTGTATATGTATAAATTTTCAGTTTGAATTGAAATAGCATGATGAGGTTAAATTTGTTCCAAAATACTAATCACATCTTCAAATGGCTTTTGGAGAGCAGATCATAACATCACACGGTCATACATCATGACCTTGGCTTTTAAAGAACAAAACAGACTTAGACTATCCCTGATAAAGCTGGGCGAGTACAAATCTGCGACTTAAGTTGATGCTCTTGCATTCATGTGTTCACTTATAACAGCAAACTTATTACAGATTGTATACTTGCTATCCTTCAAGAAATATTAGTATACTTTTATTTGACTTTAAAAATGTTCATTTAAAAAATGAGCAGTGCTAAGAAGGATAAATATATAAATAGGCATTTTCTGATGCATATACAATAGAATTTCCTTTTCTAAATAATTAAAACATAAAAATCAATTCTTAAAGTCCCCCCCCCCTTTTTTTCCCTTCCTAATCTAATAAACACAGTTTTATGGATAGGATTAGTAAAAAATGGTTATTTCAGCTATGCTTACTATATAGAAAGAAAATCTTCTTGATTTTAACGGAAACTTCCTGTTTTTTGAACTCAATCGTCTTGATTCTTCCAGTAAGAAGTTGGCAGGTATGCCATACATATATGTTTTTGTGAGTTAAAAGTTATCTATACGAGTATATTAATTTGAAACATGTTTTTGTCTGTCTCCACTATATTGAGAGAACTACTTGGTGTAAAAATTTGGTTGAGGTGTCTAAAGAAAGGTCTTGGTCTGTAGATGTGCTATGAGAAGAGAAAAATATAAAAAAGTCGAACGGTCCCCCCCCCCCCGGGGGAGGAAACCGTTTCTCCCCCGGCGAAAACGGGAAACCGTTTGGGTTAAAAACACGTTTACGAGCTTAACTAAGCTTCAAATTACTTCACGTGAAGAAATTGTACATATGGGGACTAGAGTCGAATACTAAAAAATCAATATCTGCGAATTTGGAATTTTCGATTTTAAAGGGGGGAAAAAGGGGGAAAGTAGATTTGGAGTGGAGGGGAAAGGAGGGAAATTAGTTTGAGAGGGAAATCCGTTCTAGACCCACACATGTAGCACCTCATTTTAAAGTCTTGAAATTTCATGTCGATTGGGGATGTTTGTATACAGCATAGTGCGACCCCTGGTGGTGAAAAATGGAACTAAGTCATTTTGCTGTAGACCATATCATGTTGCACCTTATTTTAAAGGTCTTGGTATTTCCTGACGGTTGGTGATCTTCGTACAGGACACACTGTGCCCCCTGGTGGTGGAAAGTGCAACTAAAAGATTTTGCAGTTGACACCACCATCTGACACTTTATTTGAAAGGTCTTGGAAATTCAAGGCGATTGTAGATAGAGGTCTTGAAATTTCATGTTGATTGGGGATGTTTGTATACAATATAGTGCGTCCCCTGGTGGTTAAAAATGGAACTAGGTGATTTTGCAGTAGACCCTATCATGTTACAACTTATTTTAAAGATCTTGATATTTCCTGACCGTTGGTGTTTATGTATAGAATACGCTGCGCCCCCTGGCGGTGGAAAGTGTAACTAAAGGATTTTGCAGTTGACACCACCATGTGACACCTTATTTGAAAGGTCTTGGAAATTCAAGGCGATTGGTGATGTTCGTGTACAACATACTGCGCTCCCTGGTGGAGAAAAGTGGATTTTGCAGCGCGTGCGTAGCATGCCTGCTATACGGTGCCTCTGCCACAGGCAGCGGTAACACGAGTCAGAGGTTTGATCGGTTCAAGGTTAATTTTTGAGAATTTTTCCATGTTATTAGCGGCCTGCATATACGTGCCGCAGGCACTGGATCACGAACCCGAGTTCCGTTCTGTTTGAGGTAATTTTTTTTTGTTACAGATGATTATTTATTTTGTGATGTTTTCATTTAGAAATAGAAATTCAAAGAAAATCGAGTTAAAGATATAAAACCATACAAATTTAAGGTTCATTTAAGGTTATTATCAAGGGCCTGGGCATTGCCGGGCGGGTTCGTTCGGTTCCAGGTTAATTTTTGGGAATTTTATTTTATGTTGTTAGCGGCCCGCGTATGCACTGCCGCAGGCACCGGGGTCACAAGGCAGAGTTTCGTTCGGTTCGAGGTAATTATTTTTTGTTACAGCTGATTATTTTTTTTCGCAATGCTTTTATTTAAAAATAGAATTTCAAACATGTTCGAGTTAAATATATAAAATCTAACAAATTTAAGGTTCATTTAAAGTTATTATCACGGGCCCAGGCATTGCCGGGCTGGTTCGTTCGGTTCCAGGTTAATTTTTGGGAATTTTTTTATGTTGTTAGCGCCGTGTATGCGCTGCTGCAAGCACCGAGGTCACAAGGCAGAGTTTCGTTCGGATCGAGGTAATTGTTTTGTTACAGATGATTATTTTTTTCGTGATGCTTTCATTCAAAAACAGAAATTCAAACAAAATCGAGTTAAAGGTATAAAATAATACAAATTTAAGGTTCATTTAAGGTATCATGGGCCCGGGCAACGCTGGACGGGTCAGCTAACATATAGTCTTAGTATTAAACGAAATAGAAAATAAAAGATAGCATCTGTTTATTTGAAGTCAGTTTGACGTCACATTGTGAGTACTTGGTAGAAAGTGATGTCATACATAGTATTTCGATTTATAAGCATTTTTCCGACTTTCTTTTTTTAAATGAAATGTCGTAAATTATATTAGATGTTTTAACATGAAATACATTTAAATAATGATGCGACTGTTTTTGAAACATTACGGTCAATAAAGTGATCGTCGAATTCGACGGGTTCCAGCTAGTATTTATATTTAAATTATTATTATAATTAATAATAGTTCAGTTTTTTAAATAAACTGAAAAGTTTTAAATCGTGACAGTGATTATTTTTTTTTTAAATGGGAGGGGAGGGGATGGAATTAGTAAAATAACCATATATTTTTTCATTGGCTATGTTAAAGCATTTATTTACAATCATTTTTAAAAAATAAACCAAGAGCTTAATTTAGATCCTCATTTAAAGAATAAAAATTTTGAAAATTAGTTTTTTTTTAAATTTATTTTTTAATTAAGTTAGTATAAACATAGACTGTTACATTTTTTTTCTTTCTGAAATTCTTGAAGTTATAGCTTTTTATATAATAATTTTTAAAGTTTTTAGCATTAGAGAATTTTTAATAAAAATACTAGCTCATCCTGAGTGTCTCAAAACTACCAAATGATGCAAAATCACAATATTTTGAAACTATAACATTAAACCTTTTTAAGATAGAGAGAAAAAAAGTTAGACTTATTTATAAACATAAAAAAAGAGACGAAGTTTTATAAAAATCTGTGATGGTGGGTGTTGAAGCCTGGCCGACAAATTGACATAATAGAACAGCCCTTCTTTGAACAATCTTATATAAAATGTTTAAGCATTTTACACATATAGTATTTTAATTTTAAAAACATTTAAAAATACCTTAAAGTCTTTTAATTGAGCAGCATTATATATTTCAACTCACTAATCGCAGTCGTCATCAGGTTGAAAAGTTGCTGCTTTTACTGACCATCTTGTCACTGGCTTCTTCATTTTCTCCTTCAGTGCTAACGTCATAATTCGGTTGTTTCTTTTTAAATAGCTGTTGCCATTCTTTCGGTATTACGCTGTGCTCTCTCTCATTAATAGCAGTGTTAGATGTCGAAATTTCCAGCGCTTCACACTTTAAGGCATAATTATGAGAATTATAATGGGCGATTTTAGTGGTGGTTATAGTATAGAGTGCTAACAACCACGTGACTTTCTTCTTAGCAACCGTACTTTGCTGAAGGACAACGATAATTTTTCCATGCCTTTGGAAGCGTAGTAATCATTTTTTTTATGCTTTTGCAAATACATTTACAACACTGTGTTACAATAAATTTGTAACACTATTCCGCATTGATAAAATGGGTCAGTGAGGTCAACTGTCCCTCAGCAAACATGCTCGTGACGTCATCTGTTAGAACTCTATTAGGATTTATTGGTTTATTGATACGAGTACGGGATAAAGAGGTGGAGGTTCTATTATGTTTTAAATCATTAATGTGTTTGATTTCACGGTCTTTTATTTTTCTTTTTGTCATACCGATATAGTAAGCGTTAGTGTTATTATTTTCAAAGTTGAAGTCGATTTTATAGATGTCTGAGGTTTCTTTGGGGTCAATTAAGTTTTTTCATTGCGTATACGTTGAAATATATTTCTATTAGGTTTGATGGGAATGTTTATACCATGGTGGGAGCCTTCATGTTTTATTTTATTTGCAATACCGTTGCAGAATGGAATGGAGGGAGTACATTTAGATTTTACTTTTTGGGCGCTGTTAATTGTATTTAGGGATTTTAAGCGTTTTTAAAAAAGTTTTTGAACAAGTAAGGCACTATAACCGGCACGTTGAGCGATGTTTTTTATGAATTTAATTTCAAGGTTTCTTAAACCTTGAAATGTTGTTGGAGGTTTTTGTTGGAACACACTAATATAGCGCGATTTATGCATGAACGTAGAGCGGCAATTTTATATTGGAAAGGGGTTTTACATTTATTATTGATTATTTCGTTATTGTTGGTTGGTTTGCGATAAACGGTAGTGTTGAAAGTATTATCTTTATTTTTAATGATTTTAACGCCTAAGAAGTTTATGCTATTGTTAGATTCTAATTCAAAGGTAAATTTAATATTTTGGTCCAAGTTATTTAATTCATTTAGGAGGTTTTAAGGGTCAATGTGAGCAGGGATGATGGCAAAAACGACATCTACATATCGGAGCCAGATTTTACAGTTTTTTATTATTAAGTCGTGTGCAGAATTCTCGAGGTGACTGAGTTTAATTTCGGCAATAACACCCGATATGGGCGAGCCCATCAGCACACCCTTAGTTTGTCTATAAATGCTATTATTGAAGGTAAAATATGAATTATTTAATAGAAGGTTATCGGCTCTGATTAACGTTTTGCTTTTGTTATTACCGTACATTTCAATCATTTTATTTTGGATAATATTAGTAATTTCATTTAAGTCTATGGAGAGATATAAGTCTTTGACATCAAAGCTAACGAGCGTGCCACTAAAATTAATATTTATGTTCTGGATAGTTTTAATAAAGACTTCAGTTGAATTTTTACAAGAGATTTTAAGCTTTTACTGGTCCGTGTGCATTTTCAGAGGTTTGTTCCCCATTCTATTAAATTTTTTTAAAAATACTTAAAAGTTTGTAAGATAAAATAAATTTTACATGATAAATATGATAATTTAAATATATTTGTAATTAATTTAAAAATGCAGGTGAAGTCTTATATAAATCAAAAATCTTGGTTAAATGCCATATATTTACCATATATAAAGCACTATATATTAAGTATTAACAGTAAAAAGAAAAGTTATTAAAGTGAAATTAAATGAAAAAAATACAGAGAATATGCAATATTGATAATTGTAATGAATTACACTTACTAATATTATAGCATACTATGTTCTGTGAAAGATTCAAATAAATAAAATAAAATAAACTGAAAAACCTTACTGGTCTCGTAATCACCATAATTTATATTTTGCTGGTCCGTTGAATGTTTCTGGGGTCCCAGACTAACGGGCCACTATTAATTTTGATGCCTGACTTATATGTTTTTCAAAATTTTAAAAATTACCATCTTTAAAAAATTTAAATTTTAAAGTGTTATAAATAATCTGGTGTGTCACTCACACGACTTTTTCTTAGCCTGAAATTTAATACTATAAATACAGGTTGGAGATTAAGGGGTAAGATAATGAGTTCTGTTGTGTAAACCTATGTTAAAACAATTCAAATTAGGCTTCAGAAGAGTTTTATATGATAATTAGTTCTGTGTGAGGGGGCTACCCTCCGTTTCATAACTGCACCTACATTTATATAGAATTTAAATCTGTTATTAAAATTAAAAGTTCACTTAAAATTATTCAGAAAGGTTTCACATGCAACATTCCTTGAAACTTATCAGTTTTGATCAAACTTTTCTAGCAACAAACTTATATTAACCTCAAAATACAACATTTGGATTTCTTAAAATTATTCGCTTTTAAGTTACTCTAAGAGATACAGACAAAGATCAAACGTTAAAAAACTTTACTTTGGTAATCAGAAAGTCTCAAATCGTGTAAATATACGAAAAACAAGCGATGAAATTTTAGCTTAAAAACATACATTATTTACCATATCTCTATGAGGAATTCATTTCAATTCATGAACAGCTTTCCTGGAAATGGTAAAATATTATAGTAAAGCACATCTACTAACAACAAAAAAGAATGTTATCGCTTAAATATTTACAACCCTGTATATCTTTTGAAGATATTTGACAGATCACATGGTGCACCTAAATATAATCCTACAGTAATAATACACGGCCTGGCTTGAAATACACTTCCATTAATTTGCAACTATTGTCGCACTTTTATCTAGTTCTTTTGTGTAGTCCTGTAAACGAACAGTGAATGATTTCCCTGCCATATTCTACATGAGACATGTTTTTACGCGTATAAAAAAAAATATATATTCGTTTCATTCAGTTTAGTGCAGTCTATAGGTGTTAAACTCTACTTACCTGTAATTTCCCTCATAGACGTAATGTATTTGAATTCTCTTAGGTGCCCCTGTACACGAGCCATTTGCTTGATCTCAATGAAAAGTTTAGTGTAACATCCCTATATCATACACATTTAGAATACCAAGTTTGGACTTTCTGCTATTATTTGTTTTTGAGATATGTTGATAATAGACACACAGACATAGACCAACCGCTAAAAACAGTATTTTGGGGTTCAGTTTACTAGATTTTTTTTTTCTTTCTTCACAATAAAAAAAAAAAAAAAAGTAAAACATAATATACATAAGTAAGTTATTATGAATTTGAAAATAATTATATTTATAATCTATATATTTATATTACACTTATCATTTATCAATTTTTTATGCATTTATTATTATTACTGATTGTATAATTATTTGTGCCTGTTTACAGCTTGAAATGATGAATTTAAAAGAAACCTATATGAATAAATATTAAATAATTTATACATTCCAGGAAGCATTTATATTTCTCTTGTCTCGCGGTAATTATTAGAGTTTAAGAAGCAGTTCATTGTTGTTCAACATTCAGAATTATTGCTTTTTCTACAAATTTGCAATCTCAGCAATCATGGGAAGAAAAAAAAAAGTAAAATAAAGAAATATATAGTGTTATAGTGTCAAAGTGTTATAACAATGTGTTTTTTAAAAAACATCAGTCTATTTACTTTTAAAAACATCTTTATAAATTACATTTTGTTAAACTAAATTTTTATATAACAATTAAATTATAAATATACATTTTTGACGTTTTTTGACCTGACAGTTTAAATGGTCAAAAACTGTCACATATAAAAAACTTGCCAACCCTGGTTAAAAACTTTATTTTGTTAGGTTAAAAACCAGCTTAAAAATCAAAGACAATACTTTGTATTGTCTTTGACTTTTGCTGTCTGAATTATTGAATGAACTTAGAAATAGATGTTATCCTTGAAGTAACAAATAAATAAATTTTTAAAGTATATGTAATACATATAATAAAGATCATATATAAGTATATAATAAATGCTCAATTTATGTATATGCTTATTTTATTGCTAAATTTACATATTTTTACTATTTTTAGGTTTCTGTATACGGGAGATGTGCATTTTAGTACATTTGATGAAGCTCATGATTTGTGTAAATTAGCTTATAATTGTTTTGTTGAAAAACTTGTCAAAAAGTGTCATAAATACATGTTGCAAGACAGGGTGACAATTAAAAATATATTTCTTAAATATAACTATGCCATAGTAGAACATCTTGATGTGCTTTTGAAGGAATGCAGAAATTTTGTATGTGACAATGCCCAAAAGGTTTTGAAATCAGATGAATTTGTTAAGGCTTCTGCTGTAGTTGTAGAAGATATTGTTACACTTGACAACCTTCCTTTATCTACTGAGTACGAGATTATCAGAGCTGTTTTAAATTGGGGATTAGAGTATCTCAAGCGGAATGAAATTCCAGATACTGAAATGAACTTAAGGGAATCTATTAATCCTTTCTTGAAACATTTAAGAATTTTAACATTAACACCATTTGAATTTGAAGATTTACTTTGCAGTTGTGACATATTTAGTGTTTATGAAAGTGCAATATTACTTAATGAAATAGTGATGACTGAATCCAGTGATAACATACTTATTTTTGAGGGAATACCAGCAGATTACTGGGAATCCAGGGATCGTGTACTGGAAAACTTTTGTCACATAACATCTAAAAGAGGTACAGCAATTTTAAACTCCAGAACTAAAGTTGAGAGACCAGAATCCCCACCAATATTAATACAACCTCATTCCTTATTATTTTTATCACAACCTAGTTCACCATTATCAACACAACCTAGTTCACCATTATCATCACAACCTAGTTCACCATTATCATCACGACCTAGTTCACCATTATCATCACGACCTAGTTCACCATTATCATCACGACCTAGTTCACCATTATTATCACCACCTAGTTCATCAAAATCAATACAATCTACTTTATTAAAATCAGTACCCCCAGATCGTCCCAAATGTCTGCTATCTGATAATAATCATAAATACATGTTGCGAGACAGGGTGACAATTAAAAATATATTTCCTAAGTATAACTATGCCATAGTAGAACATCTTGATGTGCTTTTGAAGGAATGCAGAAATTTTGTATGTGACAATGTCCAAAAGGTTTTGAAATCAGATGAATTTGTTAGGGCTTCTGCTGCAGTTGTGGAAGATATTGTTACACTTGACAACCTTCCTTTATCTACTGAGTATGATATTATCAGAGCTGTTTTAAATTGGGGATTAGAATATCTTAAGCGAAATGAAATTCCAGATACTGAAATGAACTTAAGGCAATCTATTAATTCTTTCTTGAAACATTTAAGAATTTTAACATTAACATCACATGAATTTGAAGATTTACTTCGGTCTTATAACATATTTAGTTCTGATGAAAGCGCAATATTATATTTAATAATAACAAAGCAAATACCTGAAGATTGTGATTCATTACTGATTAGTGATGATGATTTACCAGTGTGTCACCCAATATCCTGTGTTCAAATACTGGAAAACTTTTGCCACATAACATCTAAAAGAGGTACAGCAATTTTAAACTCGGGAACTAGAATTGAGAGACCAGAATCCCCACCAATATTAATACAACCTGATAATAATATAAGAGATTCACCATTATCAACACCACCTAGTTCACTATTAGCAACACAACCTAGTTCACCGAAATTAACACAATCTACTTCATTAAAATCAGTACTCCCAGATCGTCCCAAATCTCTGCTATCTGATAATAATGAAATGACTTACGAAGGTGTAGATTATCCAGCAAGGAATGCTAATGTTTCTTCTGGTTTTAAGCAAAAAAATAATTCATGTCCAGATATTTTAGATAGTGAATTACCAGCATTTTCTCAAAATTTTAGAGATTTTCTTTTCCCCTTGAAGAAAAATGAATTTTTTTTCAAATTTTCATTTCCCAGTGATATAAAATGTTGGATAACGATGACATTGAAAAGGGGAAATCTTACTGTGATAAACCGAGTGTTGACACTTGAGAACAGAAAATTCCCTGTTGTATAAAATTTTACTCTTTAATTAATTATTATTAAGTCAAACATGAAGATGAATATATACAGTGGGAAATTTATATACATATGAGTACCCATGTACTCATGTAATAATAAGAATAAACCAACGGAATAAATCCGTTACTCGGGCGCGCCAATTGCACCCTACGTTTCAGGCCGAAGGCCAAAGTTTCTCTCTGCGAAAATATCTTCTCCCGCTCACGGCGGCTTCCAAGGTTGGTTGGTTGCATAAAATAAACTTAGGAGTGGTTGGTTGCATGACACCCCCCAACTAAGATTGAGATACGCCAAGCGTATGAAAATCTGATAATTATTAGCAACCAACTGACACATAAATATTTAAACACATGAAAATAAAAACAGTGCCAAATAAATACTTGACAACAGATGTACTTGTACAACAGATGTAATACTTGACAACAGACTTGATACAATACCGGAACAAATATAGATATTTCAACACAAATAAATGCAAAAATAAAATAGACAATTCACAACAGACGTAAAGAAGTCTTGATATAATACCGGAACAAATATTTATAATACTAAACTCACACAAAAAAACTAAATTACTAAATAGAACCAAAGTTATTTGTAAATAGCAAAACTTATTATTGGCATAGTCTCGACAATCCATCAGCGTTTTTCAGTTTTGCACCAGGGCAATGCGATATGTAAATATCATATCTTTGTAAAGATAGTGCCCATCTTTGCAGTCTAGCAGATTGAGGTGCAGTTTTTTGTAAATAAACAAGAGGATTATGGTCCGTTATAATCTCAATACGAGTTCCGAAAACATAATTTTCAAATTTCTTTATGGACCACACTACAGCATAGGCCTCACGTTCTATAGTAGACCAATTACACTGTACATTAGTGAGCTTCTGACTAATAAAACTAATTGGACGTAGATTACCTTCATCATCTCTTTGCGAAAGACACGCACCGACACCATAGGAACTGGCATCACATTGAATGGTAAAGGGTTTATTTGGATCTGGAGTATAAAGCTTAGGAGCTTCGCACAACATTTCTTTAAGTTGTCGAAATGCTATCTCTTCCGTCTGTGTCCACGGTAAATTTTCCGGAACCTTCTTTTTAGTTAAATCGGTCAACGGTTTGGCAATTTCAGCATAGTCTTTAATGTAACTTCTATAAAAGTTAAAAAGACCAAGAGCGCTTTTTAAAGCTGTTTTAGTTTTCGGCGATTCAATATTTTCAATAGCAAGTAACTTTTCAGGATCAGGTTGATGTCGTCCAGATCCTATTACATGGCCTAGATATTTAATCTCTGATCTGCACAATACACATTTTTTAACATTTACGGTAAATTTTAGTTCAGTTAGCTTAGTTAAAATTGCATCTAAATGTATAAGATGTGATTTCCAATCATTAGAAAAAATCGCGATATCATCGAGATATGCTTTGCAATATTCGCGATGTTCGTTCAGAGCTTCATTCATTATTTTCTGAAAACTTGCAGCCGCATTTCGTAATCCGAAGGGCATTACCTTCCAGCGATATTGAGAACGGTGTGTCTTGAAAGACGTAAAATCACGACTTTTCTCTTCTAAGGGAATTTCCCAATATCCTTTTAACACATCTAAACAAGTAATAACATGTGCACGACCGACTTCATTAATTAAGTCTGTAATGTTCTCCATAGGGTAATCAAAAGGTTTGGTTACCGAATTGAGCAAACGAAAATCTATACATAATCGTACACTTCCATCCTTCTTAGCTACGCACACTACTGGATAAGCTATTTCGGCTTCACTCGGCTCAATAAGACCTAAGCTTTCTAATTCTTCTATTTGTCTGTCAACTTCAGGTTTAAGTGATTCGGGTATTCTATACACATAAGGCTTTTTTCTTTCAGTACCTGGCATTAGACGAATTTTATGTTCACCAACATTAGCAACTTGAACTTTACCCGAAAATAATGGTACATGCTTATGCAAAAGTTCGAGCAATTCTGTTTGTTTCTCCTTTCCTAAATGACTAATATCCACATCAAAGTCAGTTTTATTTTCCTTAATAGGGGTTGGGTGGATTTCTCCGAATTCACAGTCATCTTCAAAAATTACACCTATCGTTTGTGCTCTAACATGGAATTTTCTTATCTTATTTACATGTACGTGTCGTATATTACCGTCAGGTAACTTAACTTTATACGAGTGAGGTTTAATTCTTTCTAAAATCTCACCAGGACCTGTCCATCTCGCATACAATTTATTAGTAGAATCCGGAATTAGTAAGTATACTAATTCTCCAATTTTGAATTCTTTCATTTCTTTGCGACGATTAAAATAATGAGCATAAGCTTCTTGCTTTTCCGCAGCAGTTAAAGATGCTAAATCAGCAGCTTTCTCTAAGTTAATTTTTAATTCTTGTAAGTAATCTACAGCTGTATTACTTAAATTGAGAGGTAAAGGGATTTCTCCTGACCACGTTGATTTTAATACTGCTAATGGACCTCTAGCTTCGCGCCCATACATAAGCTTAAATGGAGAAACTCCTGTTGTACAGTTAGGAACTTCGCGATACGCGAAAAGTAAATACGGAATGTGTCTATCCCAATTTACAGGGTCAGTTCGTATTACATGATGGAGCATTTGTTTAAATACACGGTTAAATTTTTCAACAAGCCCATTCGAGGCAGGGTAAGCTGGAGTTGAGAAACGAGGACTTACTCCTAATCTTTTCTCAAACTCTTGTGTTAATTGAGACGTAAAATTAGTGCCTTGATCACTACATATCATTTCTGGGATTCCTGTACGCATAAATATTTCTAAAAGTGCATCACACGTGACCTTAGCCGATAGGCTTCTTAAAGGTATGACTTCGGGCCATCTCGAATGTTGGTCAATTAGACAAAGACAATATTTATGTTTTCTACCTGAGGGTGGCGCAATCTCTCCAATTAAATCGACACTCACTGTATGAAAAGGATAAGGAGGACGTACCACAGGCGTTATAGGTATTTTATCGGACGTTTTTTCCGGACTCCTCAACTGACATTTTCCGCAAGTTTTACAGAAATTTTGTACATCTCTTATTAGGTTAGGCCAATAAAATGATAGTTTTATTCTCTCTTTTGTTTTCCGCATCCCTAAATGATTCCCGAAGATTGAGTCATGAGCTAATTTTAAAACACTTTCTCGATAACTCAAAGGTAAGACCAATTGATCTACTGTTTCTCCACATATTTTATCTTTATGGAATAATAAATCGTCCTTAAGAAAATAATTATTTTTCTTTAACTCCGCTTCTTTAAAAGCAGTTTGTAACGATAAGCATTCTCGCTGCTTTTCCCTAAATCTACTAACATCAGATAAATTACTAACATTGTTTTGTGAGCTCTCCAGCCGCCTAATTTCAATTTGATTATCCTTTGGCAAGTTAATCACTTTTTCTTTATTCGAAATCAAATAAACAGCTGCCTCCGAATCGCTATTATTTATTGAAGAAACAATCTTTTTTTTATTTATCAATTGAGATGGATAATTATGTGAACTAGTTTCTTTTTTATTAATCAAATCTTGCATTTCGTTTGACCTCGAAAAACTATCACTCTTAAATAATGTATTATCCTCTCCCGAAATTATTTTTTGATTACAACATTCATTTTTGATATGTAACAGCGATGCCGATGACTCATTTAAATTACTTTCATTTCCTGCCTCATTCGGCGCCAATAGCGTATTAGAGTTTTCTTGGATAAACAATTCATTTAATATTTCCTTTTGGTTTACTAATGTATCATAGAAGTGTGGAGTGATTAAACATGGAACATTTAATTTGTCGGTTATTGCAAATAATGAATCCGCGTGTGTAAATATACAAGTGTTAGGATTTTTATAATAGACTGGAATTACAGCTAATCTCGCCTCAACTATTTCTCGAAATGCAGATTCTAACAGAATTTTGCCTTTGTTTTCTATGTGAAGATCAGGAATTAGGGCGCTATTTAGAACACAAATCTCAGTACCTGAATCGATAATTGAGGGAACCTGTTTACCTGAGATATAAATATTAACCTTTTGTAAGGGGTATAAATTAAGTTTTTCCGATTTTCCACATTTCTGTAAATGTTTCGACATTACGTGGGTCACTACAGATTTTTTCTCTGTCGCTTGTGCGTTACTTTTAGATTTTTTTATTTCCTCACTTTGTTTGTTAATTTTATCGAATCTATTTCGACGATTCGGACAATCTTTAGCTACATGAGAAATATCAGAGCAAATATAACACTCCCGCTTAAAAGAATATTTACTCTCATTATTAGAAGAATATTTTCTCAATGGAGGTGGGACGTATTTTTTATGATTTTCTGTGACCGTTTCCCGATAGACGCGTTTTTCATATTTTGTTTCCTCAAATGATCTACCTTTAGCAGTGAAATATATATCACACGTCTTAGCTAACTGTTCTGGGCGTAACCAATCTTCACCCTGTGTGACTGCAGCATGCATTGCCAGATCCTTATCTAGATTTTCAAATATTTTATCAGATATAATCAAATCTACTAACGACTCAAAATCATTTACATTTCGAATTTTACAATAATGGAGCCAACTGGATCTTAAACGAGAAGCAAACTGTTGGTGTGTCTCCCCAGATATTCTTGTAGCTTTCTTATAATTTTCTAAACAAATGAAAGGGGATGGTGCATATTCTTTTAGAATTAATGACTTAATTTTCTCATAGTTCTTTAATTCTTCTTCGCTTACATAAATCAGAATATTCGCGGCTTTATCGCCAATTACTTTCAGTAAAATCTCCGATTTATATTCTTTAGGTACATTTTTATGCTTAAAAGCTCTTTCAATGGAATCGAAAAAAAGATTCCATGGTTCATTCGTTTTAGGTACTGGTATTACCAAAGTTAATATAGCTTTCAAAAGCTTATCTAATGATAATATATTTTCTGAGTTACTAGGATTATGCAACACATCATCGTTACTTTCGGTTTGCTTTAACAAACTCAAACGATTTATTTCTTCCGATTCCTTTCTTTGCGCAACTGTGGTTGCTAAAAATTCACTCACAAATTCTTTATCTTTAATGTATTCTTTAGATTTTAACAATAAATCTTTTAATTCAACTACCTTTAAATTAGAGTCAGCTTGTTCCCCTATCTCTTGCAAAACGGCAAGTAGATCGGCCTTCGTAACACTTTTAAACATTGCTATTTAAAATGTTAATTCATATCCTATCACCATAAAATAACATTAATTTCTCACCTTTATATATTGCGTCCATGGAATTTATATTATCCTTTCTGAGAACACTATACTCTGGTTCTCGAAAGAGAGCGTGCTGTGATAAACCGAGTGTTGACACTTGAGAACAGAAAATTCCCTGTTGTATAAAATTTTACTCTTTAATTAATTATTATTAAGTCAAACATGAAGATGAATATATACAGTGGGAAATTTATATACATATGAGTACCCATGTACTCATGTAATAATAAGAATAAACCAACGGAATAAATCCGTTACTCGGGCGCGCCAATTGCACCCTACGTTTCAGGCCGAAGGCCAAAGTTTCTCTCTGCGAAAATATCTTCTCCCGCTCACGGCGGCTTCCAAGGTTGGTTGGTTGCATAAAATAAACTTAGGAGTGGTTGGTTGCATGACACTTACTGTGTATGGTTTAGAATTAAAAATGAAGAAGAAAAGCAATAAAAAAGAATTGGCGTTTTCTGTCCATTTGCAAAACTTTTCAGAACCTTCTATTCATTATTCTTATAAGATGGAATTGCAAAATGATGTACTTTTTGTTGAATTTTCTAAACCAATAAAACTTCAAGAAGGAAACAAAGGTAAATTAGAAGTTGTGGCTGAAGATGTGTCATTTGATTGTTGTAGTCAGATTGCTGAAAATCAGTTTAAACTTAATTCTGATCTTAATTTTGAATGTGAGTTTTGCATTGGTAGCAGTAAAAGAGCTGTTAAAGGTAAGGGATTTTTGTTTCTGATTAACAAATTGATTTACATGCCTGATTGAAAAGAAGTTGGACATTAGAGCTAACTTAAATTGTTTAATCATATCTGGAATTATACTATGTGAACTTACTTACTGGGGACACTCTCTGAAGCGCTAATTTCTGATTAGCTTGAAAGAATTACAGAAAACAATTTATAATGCGTAAAAAAAAAAAAAAAAAACTAGAAGAGCAGAAATTTGGGCAAAGGTTGAGTTGTATTTAATTAAAGTGTGCTTAATGCAATTGCAGAGAAATTTGGTTTTGAAAATGTGTAAAGTTCTTTAAATGGGAGAAAACAATAGAATTATGAATATTTAGTCTCACAATATTCTTTTCAGTGATATAAAGTCAATTATGAAATTGGGCGCAAATTTTTCCTACGTTCAATAATTAGCAGTGAAATTTTTAGTGGTAAACAGACATTGATTTTCATGATATTACATAACTGTTGTTAATATTTTATTAAAGAATATATTTTTAAATGTTTATCTAATTATCATGTTTGTTCAGTGTTGAATATGCCATTGTTTCTATATCAAAGTCGAAAATTGCTTCTGCCTTCACATATGTGCAAGAGAAGCTGCAAATTGAAAAAGTCCTTTTATATTAAACTCGATCTGCAATTATACTATTTTATTTTTACTGTAATCCATATTAAATTTCTGTGTGTTGCTTAGTGAAAATCGGGTGTTGTTGATTCAGACAAAAATTTCGACCCTTTATCGGCTCCTTCATAAAACTACTTAAAATTTATCATTTTTACAAAATTCAAATTCATAAAAATGCCTCTCTCATAAAATTTCATTTTATAAAATTTTTCTATTTTTTCAGTATTATTTCAAATGACTCTCTGTACTTCATTCAATAAGACATTATATACTTGATATTAAACATTATATTGCATAATTGATCTAATGAAAGATTATATTATTATTATTTCACAAAATAAAAATTTTACAAAAATGGGTCTCCAAAGTAAAAACCTGGATTGACCCTTGGAATCCATTTACCATGTATGTAAAAAAAAAAAAAAAAAAAAAGTGTTGAATTTGCTGCAGTTTCTATATTTAATAATAATGTCTGTGCCTTCACATATGTGATGAAAAGAGATATCCAACTACAAATTTAATAATTATATACTAACCTAGATCTATAATTATACTATTTTAATCTAATGCATTTAGCATTTCTATGGATGCTTGATTAAACTATAATTGAAAGACAATTCATGTATATAGTTGAGATATAAACTTTCTTCAAAATGAAATTTTAATTATATTATACATATATACTATCTTAATCTAATGCATTTAGCATTTCTATGGATGCTTGATTAAAATATAATTGAAAAGCAGTTCATGTATATAGTTGAGATATAAACTTTCTTCAAAATGAAATTTTAATTATATTATACATATATACTATCTTAATGTAATGCATTCAGCATTTCTATGGATGCTTGATTAAACTATAATTGAAAGACAATTCATGTATATAGTTGAGATATAGACTTTCTTCAAAATGAAATTTTAATTATACATATATACTATCTTAATCTAATGCATTTAGCATTTCTATGGATGCTTGATTAAAATATAACTGAAAGACAATTCATGTATATAGTTGAGATATAGACTTTCTTCAAAATGAAATTTTAATTATATTATACATATATAACATTCTTTATATAAAATTTTTTTTCGTATTGTGCCTGTTGTATATACTTTTAAAAATAATCATGCTCATCGATAAAAACAAAATAGTGCTGACTCTAGGCTAATTTGGCAAAGAGCTTTTTTTTTTTTTTTTAAAAAAAAAAAATGTTTTAGAACCTGCTGTCCATTTCTAATATTTGAAGCCTTTAGTAAAATAATCTGATGTGTTACTCGCATAACTTTCTCTTATGCTGCATTTGAATACAAGTAAGACAAATTATCGATTGAAGGATAAGAAGCTAAGTAAAAAAGAGTAAGTTTTAGAAACAGATTTATTTGACATAAATTACGTTCAATAAAAAAGAATTCTTTTGCTTAATTTTGGGTAGCCTTGTATAATGTCTATAAATTTCATTTGTTTGGCCATGTAAATCTATATGAAAACATGCTTTTATACATATACAAAGTGCATGTTCATTTTATTTTGCTTAGTGCAGTCTAAAAATGTTAAACTGTACCTATCAGAAATTTTACCCATAGATGTAATATATTTGAATACTCTTGGATGTCCCTGTACATGATATATTTTCTTGATTTCAGTAAGCAGTTTGAAGTAGAGTAGAATCTCTATACGATCAGATCTAGAATGTTGAGTTTGGATTTTCTGCTAACATTTGTTTTTGAGATATGCTAATAAGACATACACACTGTTAAAAATTTCTGTAAATTTAATGTAAATATTTATCCAGAGTCTCTCTAAGTTTACAGTAATTCTTAGTTAAAAGTGAATAATCGAGATTCTCAATCTTTATTCTGTATTTTTAACTAATTTTATTATTTAATTAAAATTAAAAATGACTGTTTCTACTTTAGAAAAACTGTTCAAAGTCCGAAATATATTCTCAACAATAATTAATTAAATTAATATTAGTTATTAAAATGAATGTATAAAATAAGTTTTTTAACATCTCCGTTTATTTTTCTCTGTAATTTTACGTAAGACTTAAGATAATGGATTACACAGAGAAATTTTTAACAGTGCAGACTAACCGCTAAAAAAAATGATTTTTAGGCTTCAGGAGACCTTAAAAACGTAAATATATCAGAATCTCAATTATGAAAATTCATTCCCAAAACTGTTTTTTTTTTTTTTTTTTTTTTTTAAATATGGGTAAGAGATAATAAAAAAATAATTTATTTTTGTCATGTATAAGAATCACAATGGGCGTCAAATATTAAAAATAGTCGGCAGATCTGGAAAGAGGTGCTTCTTTTGTCAACAAATTGCCTTTATATATATATATATATATAGCCATAATATATATATATATATATATAGCCATAATATATATATATATATATATATATTATGGGTAAGAGATAATAAAAAAATAATTTATTTTTGTCATGTATAAGAATCACAATGGGCGTCAAATATTAAAAATAGTCTTCAGATCTGGAAAGAGGTGCTTCTTTTGTCAACAAGTTACACTTTTTTATTGAGTTCTTCTTTTTGACCTTATTACTCTAGAGTCGGTACTAAAGAATCTTTTAAAAACAAATATTTATAAATTATTATTTAAATATTACACATGTTTTCTTTTTATTAGAATTTTTAAGTATGAAATGTTCATCTGTGATATTTATGGAATCTGTATATATGTGGTATAATTTTATAATTCACTGAAAAATAATAACTTTATAGATACATGTTTTTAAGAAACTTATTTTAGACTTATCACCATCATTATTATTTTGTTTTTAAGTATAGAATTATCATGTAACTATTACCAAGATCTATTTTTATTCAAAGAACATCACTAATATTCATTTAGTGATCTTGTTAATTAGTTAAAATAAAATTTTCATTTTCTTCATTTGCATATTCATTTTTGAGATTTTTATTTTCTTTTTCTTTTACATTCATGTTCATGAAACCTAATACACTTTCACAGCTCTTAAAAAAGTCCATAAAAGTAAATACTGAAACTATGTTTTAAAATTTTTTTCAAATTAGTGAATTATGTAACAATTATTTTTATGCCATAAAATTTTATTTTTATTTAGGACATTTATTTGACATTTCTGAGACCTATAGTTACAATGACTTTTATCTCGATTGATCTATATATTTTTACAGAAATTCACAGAATAAAGTGCACACAATATTTTGTAGACATACGACATCACAAACATCCATGCCTGCACCGGGATTCGAACCTGGGACTTGGAAATCCAGAAGGCAGCACCCTATCGACCGAACTACCAGTCCCAGCATGCTATAAAATGCAAAGCATTTTGAAAATGAAACTGACATGGCATGAAAATTTTAGCAAACAATAGCACTTGTAAGCACTTCAGTGTTGAATATGCCATTGTTTCTATATCAAAGTCGAAAATTGCTTCTGCCTTCACATATGTGCAAGAGAAGCTGCAAATTGAAAAAGTCCTTTTATATTAAACTCGATCTGCAATTATACTATTTTATTTTTACTGTAATCCATATTAAATTTCTGTGTGTTGCTTAGTGAAAATCGGGTGTTGTTGATTCAGACAAAAATTTCGACCCTTTATCGGCTCCTTCATAAAACTACTTAAAATTTATCATTTTTACAAAATTCAAATTCATAAAAATGCCTCTCTCATAAAATTTCATTTTATAAAATTTTTCTATTTTTTCAGTATTATTTCAAATGACTCTCTGTACTTCATTCAATAAGACATTATATACTTGATATTAAACATTATATTGCATAATTGATCTAATGAAAGATTATATTATTATTATTTCACAAAATAAAAATTTTACAAAAATGGGTCTCCAAAGTAAAAACCTGGATTGACCCTTGGAATCCATTTACCATGTATGTAAAAAAAAAAAAAAAAAAAAAAAAGTGTTGAATTTGCTGCAGTTTCTATATTTAATAATAATGTCTGTGCCTTCACATATGTGATGAAAAGAGATATCCAACTACAAATTTAATAATTATATACTAACCTAGATCTATAATTATACTATTTTAATCTAATGCATTTAGCATTTCTATGGATGCTTGATTAAACTATAATTGAAAGACAATTCATGTATATAGTTGAGATATAAACTTTCTTCAAAATGAAATTTTAATTATATTATACATATATACTATCTTAATCTAATGCATTTAGCATTTCTATGGATGCTTGATTAAAATATAATTGAAAAGCAGTTCATGTATATAGTTGAGATATAAACTTTCTTCAAAATGAAATTTTAATTATATTATACATATATACTATCTTAATGTAATGCATTCAGCATTTCTATGGATGCTTGATTAAACTATAATTGAAAGACAATTCATGTATATAGTTGAGATATAGACTTTCTTCAAAATGAAATTTTAATTATGCATATATACTATCTTAATCTAATGCATTTAGCATTTCTATGGATGCTTGATTAAAATATAACTGAAAGACAATTCATGTATATAGTTGAGATATAGACTTTCTTCAAAATGAAATTTTAATTATATTATACATATATAACATTCTTTATATAAATTTTTTTTTCGTATTGTGCCTGTTGTATATACTTTTAAAAATAATCATGCTCATCGATAAAAACAAAATAGTGCTGACTCTAGGCTAATTTGGCAAAGAGCTTTTTTTTTTTTAAAAAAAAAAAAACGTTTTAGAACCTGCTGTCCATTTCTAATATTTGAAGCCTTTAGTAAAATAATCTGATGTGTTACTCGCATAACTTTCTCTTATGCTGCATTTGAATACAAGTAAGACAAATTATCGATTGAAGGATAAGAAGCTAAGTAAAAAAGAGTAAGTTTTAGAAACAGATTTATTTGACATAAATTACGTTCAATAAAAAAGAATTCTTTTGCTTAATTTTGGGTAGCCTTGTATAATGTCTATAAATTTCATTTGTTTGGCCATGTAAATCTATATGAAAACATGCTTTTATACATATACAAAGTGCATGTTCATTTTATTTTGCTTAGTGCAGTCTAAAAATGTTAAACTGTACCTATCAGAAATTTTACCCATAGATGTAATATATTTGAATACTCTTGGATGTCCCTGTACATGATATATTTTCTTGATTTCAGTAAGCAGTTTGAAGTAGAGTAGAATCTCTATACGATCAGATTTAGAATGTTGAGTTTGGATTTTCTGCTAACATTTGTTTTTGAGATATGCTAATAAGACATACACACTGTTAAAAATTTCTGTAAATTTAATGTAAATATTTATCCAGAGTCTCTCTAAGTTTACAGTAATTCTTAGTTAAAAGTGAATAATCGAGATTCTCAATTTTTATTCTGTATTTTTAACTAATTTTATTATTTAATTAAAATTAAAAATGACTGTTTCTACTTTAGAAAAACTGTTCAAAGTCCGAAATATATTCTCAACAATAATTAATTAAATTAATATTAGTTATTAAAATGAATGTATAAAATAAGTTTTTTAACATCTCCGTTTATTTTTCTCTGTAATTTTACGTAAGACTTAAGATAATGGATTACACAGAGAAATTTTTAACAGTGCAGACTAACCGCTAAAAAAAATGATTTTTAGGCTTCAGGAGACCTTAAAAACGTAAATATATCAGAATCTCAATTATGAAAATTCATTCCCAAAACTGTTTTTTTTTTTTTTTTTTTTTTTTAAATATGGGTAAGAGATAATAAAAAAATAATTTATTTTTGTCATGTATAAGAATCACAATGGGCGTCAAATATTAAAAATAGTCGGCAGATCTGGAAAGAGGTGCTTCTTTTGTCAACAAATTGCCTTTATATATATATATATATATAGCCATAATATATATATATATATATATATATATATATATATATATATATATATTATGGGTAAGAGATAATAAAAAAATAATTTATTTTTGTCATGTATAAGAATCACAATGGGCGTCAAATATTAAAAATAGTCTTCAGATCTGGAAAGAGGTGCTTCTTTTGTCAACAAGTTACACTTTTTTATTGAGTTCTTCTTTTTGACCTTATTACTCTAGAGTCGGTACTAAAGAATCTTTTAAAAACAAATATTTATAAATTATTATTTAAATATTACACATGTTTTCTTTTTATTAGAATTTTTAAGTATGAAATGTTCATCTGTGATATTTATGGAATCTGTATATATGTGGTATAATTTTATAATTCACTGAAAAATAATAACTTTATAGATACATGTTTTTAAGAAACTTATTTTAGACTTATCACCATCATTATTATTTTGTTTTTAAGTATAGAATTATCATGTAACTATTACCAAGATCTATTTTTATTCAAAGAACATCACTAATATTCATTTAGTGATCTTGTTAATTAGTTAAAATAAAATTTTCATTTTCTTCATTTGCATATTCATTTTTGAGATTTTTATTTTCTTTTTCTTTTACATTCATGTTCATGAAACCTAATACACTTTCACAGCTCTTAAAAAAGTCCATAAAAGTAAATACTGAAACTATGTTTTAAAATTTTTTTCAAATTAGTGAATTATGTAACAATTATTTTTATGCCATAAAATTTTATTTTTATTTAGGACATTTATTTGACATTTCTGAGACCTATAGTTACAATGACTTTTATCTCGATTGATCTATATATTTTTACAGAAATTCACAGAATAAAGTGCACACAATATTTTGTAGACATACGACATCACAAACATCCATGCCTGCACCGGGATTCGAACCTGGGACTTGGAAATCCAGAAGGCAGCACCCTATCGACCGAACTACCAGTCCCAGCATGCCATAAAATGCAAAGCATTTTGAAAATGAAACTGACATGGCATGAAAATTTTAGCAAACAATAGCACTTGTAAGCACTTAAAAACAACCAAAATCAATTCAAATTGTCTCTGTATACTTCAAAGGAGAAGTGAAGAGGGAAGCCAAAAGAGATCTACAGTTCAGTCTATGGCCAGATAATGACTATGCCATAATTTGAAAACATTTTACAGTGAAGTTTTTAAACATTTTTCAAAGATTTTAATTTATTTTAAATATAATTTGAAGTTCACTTTTAATTTATTAAATAAAGTATTATTATAAGTATTAAAGTATTACTAAAGTATTATTTTTAATCAGGCATGAGATTCTTTTGCGTATCCGCGATTTTCCGCTTTTATGCGATTTCCGTTAATTCCGCTTTTTTTTTTTTTTTTTTTTTTTTTTTAATCAAATTCCTATAATGATCAGTGTTCAAACGCTCCACGAAAGACTTTAGGTTCTTTATCTTTCTACATACAAAATATAAATGTCAATATTCATTTTAAACAGGCTTTATCAGATTCTATAACATATAAAAGAACAGAATTATTCAATATTTCTCACTCATGTAATTTTTTTTTGTCCTGCTCCCTCCTCCCCCTTTTTTTTCATCTCTAACCTTCGCCGATCAAACATTCTGCGGGGGAAGCCGTTTATTTTTGAATATTTATCCATCCACAACAAAAATGTGAATATTAATTTTAAACTTACTTTATGATATTCTAGAACCCACAAAGAAGTAGAATTGTGTTTAATATTTCTCACTCATGAATCCTCCTCCCCCTCTTCCCCATTTTCCACCACCAATCAATGATTAAATGTTAATTGCTAGCTAATGTTTTTTTTTTTTTTTTTTTTTTTTTTTTTAGACACATGTTTTATTGTGTTGACATGTATTATTCTTTTAGTTTAATTTGTCACTTTTAAAATATTTTGTATAGTTTTTCCCTGTACGCATTATTCTTCATTTGAAATAAATTTTATGAACATATTTGTATAATTTTCCCCGCGCGTGTTATTTTTCATTTGAAATTAATTTTATGAACACGCGTGTTTCCTCTTTTTTAATTTTCTGCACTCTCATGCCTGTTTTAATGCAAAATATGTTTTTAAATAATTAAAGTTATTACTTAATAGATTAAGTAAATTTTAATTAAATGACCAATTAAATTTTTAAATTAATGAATGTTCAGTATTTTTGAGTGTATACAATTACTAATGCAGTCAGGAAATTCGTGAAATTTTGTGAAATTTCGTTTTATTTGAAAGCTCACTATTTTAAATCACTAAATTGTTTGCTGATGTGAAAATTTCAGGAGAAATACACAGCCATAAGTGAGGAAAAATTGTGAAAAATAGTTACAGGAATTTGAAAAACATACCTGCCAACTTTCCTTTATTTCAACAGAGACTCTGTTATTCTCAGACATTTCTCCCTTATTCTGAAGATTTTAAAGTTATAATTTAATCAAAACTTCAACAAACCTTCATTTTTAAGCAAGATTTTGCTTCTGCTGAAAAAAATTCTCACGAAATTATATACTATCTTTAATTAATAATTACAAAATTTTTATTTGAACAGAAAATAAAAAAATACATGACTATACATAAGTAATTATAAGAAAAAATCAGTATAATATTTGTTTCTTTAGATGTCACAATTGTCTAAGATATTTTCTCTCTGAAGAGTCAGAACAGGTTAATTTTTACTGTGTTAACTGAAGATGACAAATTATGAATTTAAGGAGCTCCATCGCAGGTTGCAAAATGCCAGAGGTCGCTGTAGCTTGGCCACCCTTTCCCCAAAATGACGACTTTTAAAGTTTAGGGGAATGCCAATAAAAGAATGACAAAATAATAAGTGTAGTTTTTTTTTTTTACTAGCATAACTATATGCACCAAAATAATTTATTTTTAAAGTTAGCTGAGAATACTCAATTCAAAAAAGATTTAAACATTAACTGTATTCATAATAATCAAGTCCAATAAATGGCAGTAAAGGATAATGACAGTGAATGAAAATGTTTACGAAGAACAAGTAGAGTTAAGCACCAATCTTTTCGGATCCATGCTTTTTTCTGCAAGCAAAGCAATTCAAGATGGCTTCTCTGGGGATACAACTGTTTATTAGGTGACATAATGTACAGTCGGTAAAAAGTGTCCGAACACTAGCAAAAATTCCTATATAAAAAAAGTACACTTAATGCTGTTTTGTTAACTAAATCCTTGTCGAATCCTGTTCTTAGACAGTCTAAGAACAGGATTCGACAAGGATTTATTTGACAAAATTGTATTAAGCGTACATTTTTTTATATAGGAATTTTTGCTAGTGTTCGGACACTTTTGTTACCGACTGTAGGCTAATGGTATGTTGCCAGTTATGAATTTCCCTTGTTAACACGAGAATGACAACAAAATAAAAAAGCAAATTATATTTATATATACATAAGAAATTATATGTTTTCGGTCATAAAAGTTAAATATATATATATATATATATATATATATATATAATAAAGATGATCTATTAAGCATAGTAGAAGCCAAGCAACAGATACAAGATCACTGAAAAAACAATGACATAAAAATTTATGAAAAAATAATTTAAGAAACTTAAGAAAGGAAGGAAGGAGGCAGGCGGCAAGACTAAAGAAAAAACAAATGATATATCTTCAGTTGTTTATTTTTTGTGATTTATACAATAGTTTTAATAATTTCAGCCCATATTTCTCGCACACACACAAGTTTTATTATTAGTAGTATTTTCACTTTTAGAAACAAAATTTGTGTTAAGCAGCCCTGTATAAAATTACAAAGTACCTGCAAGCTTGCAGTTATATACGTGATAATGATAAAAAAATAAGATAAGGATTTAGTATCAATTTTATACATTTGAAATTATACAAAACATAATATTAATTCTTCATGGTTGTGCATGGATTAAATAAAAGTAAGGAAAGGCAAATTACATTTTATAAGTATATCCACAAATTTTGGTGTTAGTGTTAGAATTGACTGCACTTGGGTCCTAGGACATCACAAATTTTGATGCTGCTCAACTAAAAAAAAAATCTTTAGAAAAACTTCAAAACAAACAAACAAACAACAACAACAAAAAACCTGCACAAAACTGTAGATAATTTGAAGGTATTTGGAAGAAGAAAAAAAAAATAAGGGAAAAAAAATTTACTTGTTTTCAAACTGCAAATTGTTTGCTTTTAAAATTCAGTTATTCTGCAGATTTTTTTCTTTTTTAGCTGGGTGTCTAATTCTCAGTATTATTAATATGTTATATGCAAGTCCTAGGTCTTGGTGGAATGCCATCCATGGGGGTCCTAGCCCATATTTATGCAAGTTTTGGAGAACCACAGAAAACTCTGAATGGTTAGATCAATGAACATGATCTGGGATCAAGCATGGCACTTCCTGTCTTCAGTTTTAAGAGTAGAACCTCTCAGCCACCTGTGGGGCATTTTGTGGAGGATGAGAAAGCAGTCATATAGGAAGGATTACCTACATTTGCTGTTTATAATATGAATTATTACTCAATTAAAATCTTTTATAACACACTGCTAACACATTCAGATAATATTTCTGTATCTGTACTATCTATCTTTTTATTTTCTTCTGAATACATAAGAAGAAAGTATTGGATTTGTTAAAATTTTCGATCTCTAGTTTTCAGTGAGTTTACACATTTTGTGAAGTCCTGAATAGGATTTTATCAATTTTAGAAAATGCCTGTCAAAAAATTTTTTGGACACTATACAGTCGGTAACAAAAGTGTCCGAACACTAGCAAAAATTCCTATGTAAAAAAAGTACACTTCATACGGTTCTGTGAAATAAATCCTTGTTGAATCATGTTCTTAGACTGACTAAGAACAGGATTCGACAAGGATTTGTTTAACAAAACTGTAAAAAGTGTACTATTTTTACATAGGAATTTTTGCTAGTGTTCGGACACTTTTGTTACCGACTGTATCTCAAACAATGAATGGAATGTAACCAAAGTTTATATTTAGTTGGACCTGGATTTATGTTAGTGCCGTTAACATTTTGGATCAATTGCTCTACAGGCAGCACTGTCACTCTACCGTCCCCCCCATAATTTTTAATATCACAGTATGGGACAAAATTTCGCTTAAATGTATACAATGAGAATTATTTTTAACTAATCAATATGGAAAAGAAAAATCTATAGAAGCAAGTCTTCAAAAGAAAAAATTGTATATTAAAGGAGCATCTGAATTTACACCGAAGGATGTAAATTTTCGATATAGATATATTTCAAAAGTACTTGCAATACTTTTAAACAAATGGTTGAATGATAGATCTATGATAATTTAGAAATAAATGAAAAAAAAAATAATAAAATACAATTTCTTAGATGTTGTCTGAAGTGCACAAAATTGGCTTTCTTTCGGCATTTAATGTTATACTTCTCTGTGATGTAAATCATGTGCATTCATCATAGAAAATAATTTTAATTATTAATTTGTATAGGAAAATATAGAAGAACATCTTACGATGGCTAAAATATACTAATTTTACATATCTTTTAGATAAGTTTTTTATAACAATTTCTCTCATAAATTTCAACGAAAATTAACACATTTGTTTTATTAAACATAGAAGAAAATTAAACTATTGGATTCGTAAAAAACTTTGACTCACGGTTTTCAATAGTTTACACGTTTAGTGAGTTCTGGAACATGATTTGATCATTTTTACTTTCTTATATGTATTATATAAAACATTTAAAAAATTATTAATATATATACATATATACACAATAAAATCCCAATTATAAGCCCCCTCTCAAAAAAAAAAAAAAAAAAAAAAAAAAAAATAACCCGTCCCCACTTTTAGGCTATTTTGTTTTTTTTTTTCCATAATCCTAAAAATAAGTCCCCCACCCCCTTTAATTTTTTTCATTTTCAGTACAAAAATTAATTTTCAAAATCATATGAATAGGGCAGTTCCTTGTTTGTAAACAAACATCTCAACTTTTATGAGTGGTTGGCAAAAACGCTTGGAAAAAGCATAGCGATGGCGATTACTTGATTACTACCAACGGAAAATCAATGGTGGGCGGGGCGCGGGAAAGTCGAGCGCGCTTTTTTGCCAACCACATGACGTCACGAGGAAATGCTCTATATTTAAGGCTTTTAAATAAATGTACTGTTTAAATTAATTTTTTTGCAGCAAAAATTCTTCTGCTTTAATAAAATAACAATGAGGTGGGAATGAGAATTATAAAATATTTATAGTTCTATATTGAAATTGTAAACCTATTTTCTCATAGATGGCAACACCAATCTTAATGCCAGAAAATCTTCTTATATGCTTCTTCAATATTCATTAAAATAAGAACTGAGTGTATAAGTAAACTTTTCTTTATTTACCTTTCATGTACTAAAATAGAGTTCTTTTATTTATTTATTAACAAAGGTTGCATTTAAAAAAAAAAAAAAAAAAAAAAAAATATATATATATATATATATATATATATATATATATATATATATATATATATATATATATATATTAGCTTTTCTTTTAATTTAACTATTTCTTTTAATTTTTAAAAAGATTGATGTCTTTTTTCTTGTAAAATGTTATGTTTAACAACAATATATAAAATGTGTTTTATGCATTTTATATTTACTCAAACATATACACTTATAAATTTATATAATCTAATTAATATTTGATGACCTTGAAGATTTACCTTAACAATAGCAAATTCAGTCTTTTTTTTTTTTTTTAATTCAGCTTTCATATTAATTATATGAAAAAATTAATTTAAACTATCAATTTAAATTAATAGTAAAATAATTTTGAGTTAATAATTTAAAATGTATTTCTGTAAATATATATTCAATTCTGGATTAGATAATAAATATTAGTTTCATTCTCTGAAGATAGATGGCACCACCATAACTTAAAATTTTTTTTTTTTCTAATAATCTCGATCATAAGCCTCTCCCTATTTTTCACTGATTCTGCATTTAAAAAACGGGGGGCTGAAAATCAGAATTTTACAGTGTGTGTGTGTGTATATATATATCTATATATATATATATATATGTATATATAGATTAATATAGAAGAAAATTTTGCAATTGCTGCCTCATACTAGTTTTACAAAATGACCATTATAGAATTATCCCAAAATGACTATTTGGAGCTACAGTAATTAAAAAAAAAAAAAAAAAAAAAAATTAAGTAACAATTTACTCATCTCCTCCCCTTCTTTTACAATAAAATGCCTTAAAATATTGCTGTTAGAAGGTAATGAATAAAAAATTTTATAGTCAATACAATAAATAATGAAAACTCAATAATTTTTTTAGTTGAAATAATTGAGCACATTTCCCAGGTATAAGAAATAGGCACGAGTACAGCATGAAAGCGGACAAATACAAAATACTTTCATAATTAAACATAGGAAAAGTAAGGAAATGTTTGATAATGCAGACAGCTGTTTCGGTAGCATTGATCACACAGTCATCAGTGGATAAAGAAATGAAAGGAAAGTGTTCCTATATATAAGGGAACGGGAAGTCTATGACTATTCATCAATCATTAGAATTGAACGGAAGGTAGCCTAGCAGCATTGCCAATCGTACGATAATTATCGTACACATAGTTGCTACGTCTCCGATTTAGGCGGATGACTTCACACCAGAAATTTTATGTAATAAATTTCACTTTATTTAATCGTGAAACATTAATCAGCATATATAGTTACGCTCATCAGTGCCCAACTCTGTCACGCTTTAGGCTTAAGAGATTTCCTTGGACTCTGTGTGTTAATGCAAGTTGTCACCTAATCTTCATTCTTTAGTTAATTTTAAAAAATCTAATTGTCCGATCGATAAGCTGTTTAATCCGACGGATTCTGAAAAATCGCCCTTTTCATTTGGTACCTTATTTCTAACGAATTTTTGATTCGATTTTTAAAAATTAATTATAATATGAAAATAACAGCTTTAAAATAGACATTTAAGTTTTTAATTGCTGCCTTTTTTTTTTTTTTTTTCCTCTCTTCAGCATAAAATAAAACATGCTTTCACGTGAAAAAAAAAAAAAAAAAAAAAAAAAAAAAAGATTTTGATGAAAATCTGGCAAAAGCAGAATTTAGTTTAGGACGGAGGACTATTAGTTTTTTTTTTTTTTTTTTTTTTTTTTTCTTTTTTCAAATTATAACATCGCTTTCAAATTATTCAATTATATTTTCGATAAATTTTAGATTTCGACAAATGTCCAACTATCGAAATCGTCAACGCAAAAATCCCAGATTGAGACTAATAGGCCCTCAGTCCTAATAAATAAAAATAAAAATAAATAAATATTAAATTTGCTCATGCATATGAAAAAATGACGTCTCTAAAATAATAATAATAATTTTAAATTTTAAAGGTAAAGAAGAGATAAATAAAGTGCGAAAAATTCGCACGGGCTTGTTGAAAAATAAATTATTTGAAGTGAGAAATAAGTATAATGAAAATGGTCATTTTTCAACGGGCGTCTTAGTCGCCCTACAACTAACTAGTATGAAATATTTCTATAAAAAAATAGAAATGTGAAATCACACTGCAAAAAATAAACCTTTAAAAGTACAGGAAAAATCTGGCAGCTGGGGTGCCAGTATTTCTCCGTCAAATATACAGTTTAAAACCGCAAAATTGTATCACTGACATATATTTTACGCAGAAATCCTGTAAATCAAACAGGTTTTTTGTTAAAAGTACAGTTTTGTTCTGTATATTTGACGGAGAAATACTGGCACCCCACCTGCCAGATTTTTCCTGTACTTTTAACAGATATTTTTTACAGTGCGCATTTAAAAATTAGAAATGTTGGCAAGTATATTATCGTATGGTTGGCAACGCTGCCTATAAACCAATAAGAATTTGAAGAAAAAAAAAAAGTTGTGAAAAATTAGAAAAAGTTTAAGAAAGTGTGGATAGAATGCAAAATTAACAAAAATTTTGATGAAGAGGGAACAGCTGTAAGATCTGTGCCCCGGCATCTGCTGCTTCAGACCCCATTCTAAACTAGTACTTAATTTAGTAATTAATTGAACGAGGCTTTTTAGATTAAAATAACTAAACGTTTATTTCTGCTTGAAATAAGGGCGAGTTCGATGAAAAGAGAAACTCAGTAATCAAATTAAATAAATGAATTCAAGTAATATAAAAATAAATCTCACCACTTGTGATTGACGTAAACTGATGAAGTTAGCTTAGAACTTTAATTCTCAAGAAGTACCTTGGACACTACTCCCCGTCAACGAAGAGACGATTCCACCTCTAACTACTTATTACACACTCAAATAATAACACTTTTCGCTAAGATAATTAAATCCGTTCTTAACCCCTTAACGCGCGCTGTCCTCGCTGCGAGGACGCAAAATTTAAGATCCAGCTGCAAAAATTCATCCCGGAAATTTTTTAGCAAAAATTTGCGTTTATAACATAGCAGAAAAGACCGGTTTTTTTTACCTTAAAATTTAAAATTTCTTTTAGTTTAATTTAGTTCATGAATTCCGGTGGCAGTGTAATTTAAATGATCCGAATTGTCTTGCGCCGCAAAGGGTTAAATAACACTCCCGCAGTCTAACTACACCGCCAACACAACACTATTCCCATCTTCCGCTATTTAAACACCTTCAAACAGCAAACCTTCATCACTTCAATTCTCTACCTCTACTAACTAATCGTATTCATCCATCCTACTCAACGTGCGTAAATTTACTTTCATTTTGTTACTCCATGGCGATGTAAAATCCTCCCAACTTCAATCTATTGCATCATCGACTGTTCTGGGTCCAGCTTCGCGTTTTCAATCTCCGATCAACATTTTACTTTCACAACCGGCTACATCCTTTTACCCTAACTCGACGCTACAGTCGGTAACAAAAGTGTCCGAACACTAGCAAAAATTTCCTATGTAAAAAAAGTACACTTCATACGGTTTTCTAAAATAAATCCTTGTCGAATCCTCTTCTTAGTCAGTCTAAGAATATGATTCGATAAGGATTTATTTAACAGAACAATATGAAGTGTACTTTTTTTACATAGGAACTTTTGCACGTTCGGACACTTTTGTTACCGACTGTACATCTTTCTTTCCATACCGCTCCTACCTGCGGCGACATCCTTTCGTCTCAACCTCCGATTGTACATCTACCTTACACAGCGAAATCACAATTATCAATCTTTTAAAGATTCTTATAGATGTAAAAACCTTCAATTAAATCGAGTTCAAGTGCAGATTTAAGACTAATATATTATTTTAAATTATTTTAGTTTTATCAAATTTAAAATTATGATTTTTCTTCCAGTAATTCTTAGAAACGGCCGATTTGTTTGTTTTTGTTTCCGGACGTAATTGATTTGTTCTTTTAACTTTTTATATACCGCATTATCAATTAGATAAAATATCTACACTGTATAACAGAAAAAAAAAAAAAAAAAAAAAGACGGACCAAGAAGGAGTTATTGAAATGGGACGAGAAAATTGGTGGATGTGATGCACATGTAGAGAAAAATAAATGATTACAGTTTCAGAAAATTTGGATGATTTAATCAAGAGAAATGGACTCATAAAGTAAACAAGTCACTAAGGCATTGGTTCTATTCTGACCCTTATGTAAGCAGTTATTCGGCTTGGCATTAACTAATAGAATTGGTAAATGTGCTCCTGCGAGATATCATGAAATTCTGTCCAATTGGTGTGCCGTGTGTCAGATTGGCAAAATCCCGAGCTGGTTGTAGGACCCTTTTCATGATGCTCCGAACGTCCTCATTGGGAAAGAGATCCGGTGACTTTACTGGCCACAATAATGTTAGACAAGCAGAAAAAACTACCTCTGTTCCCGGACGGGCATTATCATGCTGAAATATATGATCAGGACTGCGCGACATGAAGGGAAACACAACGGGACGTAGAATGTCGTCGACATACCGCTGTGCTGTAAAGATGCCAGGGACCAAAGGGGTCCTGCTATAAAATGAAATGACATTTCAGACCATCACTCCTGGTTGTCGGGCCGTATAGCTGGGGACAGTCAGGTTGGAATCCCCCTTTTTTTCGGGGCGTCCCCAGACGCATCTTCGCTGGTCATCGGGGCTCAAATCGGAGTGGGACTCATCACTTAAGACAATTCCACTCCATTCAGTGACATTCCAGTTCGAACGATCCTGGTATCACTGCAAACGCGCTTCTCGGTATGCAAAGTTTAATGGTAGTACGTACAAGGGGCTCCGTGAGCTCGACCTCATTTCTCTGAGCTGCCTACTAACGGTCTTTGAAGTCACTGAAGTACCAGTTGTACGTAGGATCGATGATAATGATGAATTGGGGTTTTGAGTATTTTGTATCGCTCTGACGATTGATTGGCTCTCACGTTCAGTCTTCTTTCTAGGCCGGCCGCTTCCTCGACGCTACAGCGTCGTATGCTTATTCGATGGCAGCCAAACTTTAAAACTTTGCATTTTCCATCGAAACCTGTATGTATGTCAATTTGTGTTCAGTTTACATTACTCCTTCTTGGTGCGTTTTTTTTTTTTTTTTTTTTTTTTTTTTTTTTTATGGTACTTTGAAGTACTGTCGTGGTCAATACCACCTTTCGGCCTGTATACATCAAAACTGAATAAGAATAGTTTTTGATAATATCTATCTCACACATCAAGTTTGGTACATTTATATAGCATATGCGATATGCATCTAAAGTGAATCAACATAGTGTTACCTAATATCCATCTCACATGCCAGGTTTTATACATTTGTACACTATAGAAGCCTAAATGTGGTTTCCCCCAAAATAATATTAAATTGCAACATAGCAGTGCGAGCTGTTGGCCGATAAGCATTCAAACTGAATCAGCAGAGTTTTACATAACGTATATATCTCTTATACTAAGTTTGGTACACTGCAGAGGCTGAGCCTTCCCTGAAATGAAAAAACATTGCAACGTGGCTGCACCTGCACCACCTGTTGCGTGATATTGTCCAAAAGCTAATCAGCTCCAATTCACGCCAAGATCCAACCAAATATCGTTTGGTTAAATTAAGTCTTCTAAGTTCATGAAGTAGTCAATTTTGTTTACTAATTGAAATGCAATATGTCTTACTTAAAAAAAAAAAGTCTTAAAAATCACTTTCTTCACAAATCTCTCTCTCTCTCTCTCTCTCTCTCACACACACACACACAAGAAAAGAATATATATATACCGGGTGCATCGAAAGTTCGTGAAGACTTTAAAAATTCATTAAAAAAGAACAAATGAGGATAAAAAAGTGCGATTTGCACAAATGGCATTAGAAAGAGTGCGGATTTTGTTTTAAGAAAAAAAAAAAAAAAAAAAAGAAAAGTTCAAAAATTGACCGATAGGTGGCGCTGATGTTGAATATGTTAAGCAAATTAATGCAAAGGAGTCCTATATTAAACAAGAGCTTGACAATCTCTGATAGTGAAATGGGTCTTTTTTCTTCTTCTGTCCTTTTGCAGTGCGAAATTTCCTCTGTGCGTCTGTTACTGATTCTTCATTCTTATAAAAGAGCTTGATAATGAACACGTGATCTTGCAACGATCCGCATTTGTAATGATCGATAGATGGCGCTTTTCCAACTTTTGTTGTTAGTAAATATAATAGCTACATGTATTTGTTATTGTTGTATTTGTGTTACTACTTAATATTCGTGCCATAATTTCTCCGCCATTACATCATGGAAAATCGATTCCCTTTGGTAAAAATATTTCAGTTTATTCAAAGTTCGATCGGTTTAACTGAAGCTGAACAAATATTAGTTTCAAATATCTTTTACTTCCATTAGCCGAAGCAACTGAAATTTTAAATTTGTCATTTGGAAATAAATGGAAGCTTAATTCTGGATTTCTTGATCCTTTGGAGTTACAGTGTAGCCCACAGCAGTATGTGTTATCTGTTTTACCGGATTTATTCATTTTTATTCAATAAATATATGTGAAACTAAACATCGAATATATAGTAAGCAATGGCGTCTCGACGAAAGCTATCCGTGGTATTGTCAATTTCACCTTAGCCCACCAGAGGGCGAGCATTTCATTACAATCGCGGATAGCATAATCAGAGCCTCCTTAAGTAGATGCCTAGCGAGTCGCTCGAAAACTTGGCAACAGTACAAGAAGAACATAGCCAGTAGATGGCGCTTGATACCGTACGTAAAGTTATATTTATTTCCCGCGAGCGCGATGCAATTAAGTTTCAATTGAGTTCTGGTTTATGCTTTATTAATTTAACAAATGTGAGAGGTTTTTTTTTTTTTTTTTTTTCTTTTTTTTTTTATAATATGGTGTATTGCGTCGTTCCATTTTGTAAATCGGACAGTCACCGTGAAAATAAGCCACGAAATACCAAGCAATGCAATTCAGTGTAAAAAATTGCTTGCAAATATTTCAAGACAAGGTATGTAAACTGCATAAATAATTAATGCAAAATTACTAACCCTCCGGATATTTGAATATCAATAATATTTTTCACAAAAAACATTATTTTTCTTTATTATCGTAAATTCTGTGATTAAGACGAAGATAAATTTAAAAGAAATTATGATATAAAAATTCGAAGGGTTGACACCTCTGTTAGTAAGTTAGATTTAACAAATAAAATAGTTATGCTTATTACAAAATGAAATGAAATTTTTATTTATTGATGTAGGAATACAGAAAGATAACTTGTTCTTAATTACTTTGAAGTAACTCTATATTGGAGTATTTTGTAGTTTTATTCATAAATTACATTAGTAACTTATGAATAAAACTATAAAATACTCCAATATAGGAACAAGATTGATTTATATTTTTTTAATACCACTGATTTTTAAAGACTTGTGTAAATGCGTATAAAAATTTGATTATTTCAGTTAAATCGAAACAAAAGTGTTGGGAATCTTGAAAAGAAAAAATAGAAATTTTTTATTTCTACTTTTGTTCTTTTTAAAAATATTAAGTTTTAAGATTCAAAACATTACTTTTATTAACCTTTTACCACACAAATGGAATATGGAATTAAAAATTCATGTAAAAATTAAATATCATGAGTACTGATTTGAAAATTATCAGAAAAAAGAAAAATATCCCCACATCCATACACTCACATATATACACACACACACATATACTGGCTAAATATAAATCAGGGGAAAACTCGATATCGAATTTTTGGACCGAACACAATACTTTCATTTTCTACGGTAGTATAGGGTAATGGAAGTAAAAATATTTCAAGGATGTTATTAATTTGTCCTTAAATTTGCCAATCTTTATCAAATTTTTCAAAATGAAACCTAACACGAGTTTTAAAATACAATTGTGAATTTTCTGCATTTGTTTGTTTTTAAGTTATTCTGATAATAAATATGCATATAAATCAATCGCTAAAAAAAAAAATGTTTTTTGTATTCAGGGAACCTCAAAACGTGACTTTATTCAAAAACCTGAGTTGAAAATAGAACTTAAAAAAAAAAAATACTTTGTTTACATTATAGGTTCGAAAAATTAATTTTCCTTCTTCAACAGTATTCGTCGACATAAAAAATGTGTAGCAAAGCACTTCCGTCAATTACATTCTACAGAAAAGAACGTTTAGCTTAATTTTGGATAGCCCTGTATGTTTTCAATAAACTATGTGCACATCAGATTGTGCATTTAAATTTAGTCTTATATGAAAAACACCTAACACAAATTAAATACACTTTCAGCATTTTCCAAGTATATCCGAGATAGACAAACCGACGCGCACAGACCAACCGCTAAAAACATTATTTTTCGTTTCAGGAGACCTCAAAACATGTACAGTCGGTAACAAAAGTGTCCGAACACTAGCAAAAATTCATATGTAAAAAAAGTACACTTCATACGGTTTTGTTAAATAAATCCTTATCGAATCATGTTCTTACACTGACTAAGAACAGGATTCGACAGGGATTTATTTAACAAAACCGTATGAAGTGAATTTTTTTTACATAGGAATTTTTGCTAGTGTTCGGACACTTTTGTTACCGACTGTAAATATAACACAACTTTATTTCGAAAATGTCTATCAGTTTCGTAAGCATACCCTCTCGGAACTGGTGGAGCTAATAAAATCTTGAATAAAAAAAAAAAAAAAAACTTGGTGCGAGAGAAAACTTATACTCAAGAAATCCTTAATTTTAAAAATTTAAATCTTAATGGTTATTTATTTATTTTTTGTGACGGAGTAGACAACAGATTGTTTTCTTCTCCAATTTTTATTACTGAATGTTAACTTATCTCGTTAACGTGCTGGTCTATTTTTCTTATAAATAATATAAAATTTTCGATTTAAGAAAAATAATTCACACCTAATAAAGTAAAAATGTAACGTAAAGGACATGATCAAAAAAAAAAAAAAAAAAAAAAAAAAAAGACATGATTTTAATAATTTATCATTATAAATTATTCATTCTAAACTGAAACTCATTTGAAGTTCAGAGATTTTAATTTATATAAACGAAACTTTCATCTGATATCTAAATTTAAAAAAAATTTGAAATTTTTATTGAATAAATATATAAAAAATAATTTAATCGCGTGATAGATATGCCATGTTTTTGCTTATTTAATTTTAAATTTCGTTTTTTAATTAATAATATATATATATATATATATATATATATATAAGGTGTTATTTATTTGATATGTTGTAATTCAATTAGTTGAAAAGCTAAAATAGGTCTTGTCCACTTTCGAAGAAAATTAAACCCTATACTTTTTTAAATATAAATATTTGAATATTTTATTGAAAATATTTACGATAAAGCACTTTCACATCATTTTTTTCAAATTAAAAGAAAAAAAAAAAAAATACAATTTTGGACTTTAAATTGAAATTAATAGCTAGATTTTTAGATGAAAAATAAAACTTCTCTATGAAACAGAAGAAAATTGTTGCTCTGCGTAGGTGCTGTCACCTAGCGTTAGTTTTGTTTTTTGAATGTTGCCCAATTTAACATTGGGATTCGCAGCGCGTGGAAGGCATCTACTTAAGGAGGCTCTGGCATAATGCCAGCATCGAATGAAGAGTCCATGTGCATTCAGATGCTTTACTGACAACCTGATTTGCATAAATCAGATTAATTTCGTGTATGCACTACAGCATTACCTATCTGTCATTTCTGATTTTTTTTCCCCGCTCTTAAAAAAAATCCGCCCTCTTTCTGGTGCCATTCGTGCAAACCGCACTTTTTTTATCATCATTTCTGTACTGATAAGTATAAAGGATTTAAGTCCATATTCTTGATTTTTCAGGAGATGAAAAATAAAGTTAAACTAACTAAAAACTAATCAGAAGAATCGATTAGGAAAAAGGGATTATGTTGATTTATACCCTTTATACCGTTCAGTGATTGTCAGCCTTCATTTAATAAAGGGAAAAAAATGAATTAGATATTTTATACCAAAGATTAATGTTAAATTTCTGACTTGAATCTTTTTTTACCAATGGATTTTCTCAAAGACTAAATGACATGGATTTAAATCCTTTATACCAATCGATAGCGATATTTTTTCTGAGTCTGACTTAACTCAAAATCGACATTTTTGGACTTAAATCCTTTATATTTATCAGTACAGATTTGTTCTTCTTTAATGAATTTTTAAAGTTTTCACGAACTTTTGGCGCACCCGGTATAACTTTCATAAATCAAATCCTAATTTAATTTTCGTATATGTTTAATACTATCGATCTACCTTTTATTCGCTCAATAAGCATTTCTACCCTCATAGAATGAAAAAATTGTAGTCAAGAACAGGCCTGTACAATCCAAAACTCTTGGCGGGCCGCACTGCACTGTAAAAAAATGTTGTAATTTTTCCTGCACTTTCTGTTGTATATTTTCAAGCATTGGCGCTTTTTTAATGAATTCAAGCACTAAATGTTGTAAAATCGACTTCCTGTGGACTTTAGACGCGAACATCTGCGCTGAAACATAAAATCTGTGTCTCTGAACTTAGATGCAGATGCACGATGGATGAACGAAGAGAAGATCATGGAACGAGCAATTCCCGTTCATCAAAAAGGTTAGCTATTAATTTTTTATTAATATTTCGTATTGATTAATGGCACTTTTAAGTTTGCGGGGCGCAAACAAAAAATAGCCAATTCAATATTATCGCTAATTTATTTTATTGCTATTTAAATATGTTTGCATGACAGTATGATGCATATACTTTATTTTAAAAATTAAAATAGGTATACTTTCGGGACAGAATAAGAACAAAAATTGGGAATGCTTTAACGGCCTTCTTCACTTACGGTCGCCGGAAGCCCGAGCCAATGTTATTCTATGGAGAAATTTTCTTTACAAATAACGTATTAATTAATACATATTTTTAAATTCTGTTTTTCCATTCAGAAAATTCCAAACTGGTAAATTGACGGACCTTTTTTTAAAAATGTATTTTTTTAATTTTTAATATTTTATTTTGAACTTGCAAAATGAGAAAATTTCACATATTAAAAATTCGTATTTTGCAGCTTCAAAATAAAATATAAAAAATTAAAAAAATATTTTTTTAAAAAAGGTCCGTCAATTTAACAGCTGAGAATTTTCAGAATGTGAAAACAGAATTTAAAAATATTTATTTGTTAATAAGTTATTTGTATATAAACAATTTCCATAGAATAACATTAGCATCGGCTTCCGGCGGCGGTGAGTGAAGAGGGCCCTCAAAGCCCTTTTTTTTTTCTTTTTTTGTGAGGCGAATTTATTATTATTATTATTACTTTCCTTGGAAATCGGATTATGGTCTGGTTATTCTTTGATTAGCCAAGTCAAATTGTGAACATTTTTTTTTTTTTTTAACTATAGTAAGTAGAAATTCGTTCAATATAAATGTAGCTGCATAAAATATGTAAGAGTATTAAATATACACCTGTTTCAGATATTTTTATTTAACAGACACATACATTAAATGTAAACTTATGAAAAAAGTGGAATGTTTGTTTGTGAGTGCTTTTGCGTTCAGGCTATTAATCGCACAGCAACACATTTTGGCAAATAGATAGCTTGGACGACTGCACACCTCACTGAGATATTTTCAAATTTCTAATTTTAATCTTTTTTCTTTTTTTCTTTTCATTTTCTTAAATTTATTCTTTAGTTTTATTCGTCAGCATCTCTTAGCAGCACGGTTGTTACATTATATGTTTTATTATATATATATATATATTCCTTTGAGAAGGATACTTTATTTATTTATTGTATTTATCAGTAACAAATGGTAGTGTGTAAAAAAGTTTAAACGTGTTGAATTTTGAATTTAATTAAAATGTATTTGTTTTTATTTAATTTTTTTGAAAAGTAATATATATATATTGTGCTAACTGAAATCAAATGGTAATAATTTAGAGAGATCGAGGTCAGTGAAATACATGGTTTCAAAACTCAAATGTGTAATTGATACTGAGCTACAGTCATTTTTTAAAATTGTAGTTCTTGAGTAATAGCAGCTCCACGATTTATCTGATAAATACCGAAACTGAAGTGCCCAAAAATTAAGTTGCTGCAGTCGCAGGGGTGAAACTACCTAGCATGCAAAACCCCTGAAAACTGATATTTGCATGCAGATAGGTAAGATTTAATAATGAAATATCATATGACTACCTGTATTAAATGATATTTGGAGAGTTCTTAATACATTGTGAGGCAAATTAAACATTCAAAATAAGAAATTTCTGTAAAAACAAAATAATTTACATGAATATCAGAAACAGCAAAAATTTCAAAAACCCTGAATTCAGGGGTAGCCCCTGAAAAGTTTCACCCCTGAGTCAGTAACCTGGACCGGACACAGCGCAAATGGGAAAGATGCTACCGTAGGCAGCAGATACTTTCAGCGAGGTCATGATTATTTATTTTTTATTTATTATTATTATTTTTTAAGTTTTCTTTGTATAAAGTGATATGAAAAATAGTGATTTATTTATTTATTTCTTTAAGCGGGTAAAACCAGCTAGTGCATGAATAATATAATAATAAAAATTCTCAGCAAAAAAAAAAAAAAAAAAAAAAAAAAAAAAGAAAAAAAAAAAAAGAAAGAAAGAAATACTGCAGAGTAAGAGAAAATTGTGTCAGTGTCACAAAATATTATTGTTAACATTATAACGATAATATAATTATCCAGAGTCTCTGTAAATTTACAATAGTATTCATTTAAAAATAAGTATTCGAGAATTCGAGATACTCAATCTTTACTCTGCATTTTAATTTTTTTTCAAATGGTACTTTTTCTTAATAAAAAATAAAAATGCTTTTTTCTATTTTTGAAAAATGTAATCACTAAAATTACTACCACTAATAAATAATAAAATAAATATTAGACTCTAAAATGTGTGCATAAAATAAATTTCTAATTTCGGTTTAATTTTCGCATAATTTTCCAGTTGAATCTTTTAAAAGTGCAGCTGAAAACATCTCATGTCTTCATAAAAAAAAAAAAAAAAAAAAAAAAAAAAAATGTCTAAGTAAGCAAAACATAGTTGATCTAAAACGGATGTGTAAGTTTTTCTGTAAAATATGTAGATGAATCAGCAATTATGACCGCAGATGGCTATATAAACCGCTTAGCAACAGCGTTCATTTGTTTTTAGAAGTAAAAGATAATCAACTGCCTTATATAATTTGTAGTTTTTTTTTTTTTTTTTTTTTTTTTTTTTTTGGGGGGGGGGGGGGGCTGGGGGAGGTGAATTTAAATCTTAAATTGTTAATAATCTTCCCCAACTTAATAGACATTGATTTCTTTTTTATGAAAAAGTAAGTCATAAATTTTAGAAGAAATAATTATTTAGATAAATTTTTGAGAATAAAAAATTTTGTGTCTAAGTTGGTTTTGAATTAGTTTTTCAGTCCATATTAACTATATTATCAAGATTGGGTCAGATTTCGGCTTGATATCAAATTCAACTGTCGAATACGTGTCGATTGAAATCCGAATTTTGCAGGGCTCTTGTTATAGCTCAATATTATAAAATTGTAATAAATATATGCGCTAAAGATTAATTTTAATTTTAAATAAGTTTATTTTATTTAGAAAATAATATAAATTTGATGTAATTTCTTTTTTTTAAATTTATATATACTTTATACAATTACTTTATACCATGCACTTTCAAAAACTGCTTTAGAAAGTCTTAAAAAACTTCTTATTAAATTACAGATCAAACTGAACGGAGATATTAAAAAATAAATTTATATATTTATTTAAAACTATTACTTAATTATTAAAAGCAAAATATTTGTGTTATAAATTTCTTTTTCTTTTCTTTTTTCTTTTTTTCTTTTTGTAAAAGAAACCTTGAATTTAAAATTTTATTGACAAATAAAATAGTAAACTGCATTAAAAAAAAAAAAAAAAAGAAAAGAAAAGAAAATCTTGATTATTTTTTTATCTATTACAAAAATTTTATGTCAATGAATCAAAAGTAAAGAAAACCTGAACTTAAGTTATTAAAAAAAAAAAAAAAAGAAAAAGAAAAGAAATGTCGACTGATCTAAAACTAAAAATGCATTTTAAAGCATGCACCGTGTTTATTACATTCTCAATGTATTTATGTAAGAAAAACAACTATACACATTAAAATTTTTGACAGTGGGATTTTAATGTATATCTATGTTTTGAGGTTTCCTGAATTCATTCTTGGTAATATTTGATTACGTGTGTGTGTGTGTATATATATATATATATGTTTGATTGAACATCATAGTCTCTAAACGCTTTCTTTGTTCGTTTGAGCTAAAAATTTAAGATTGTGTTACTGTCGGATGAATTGCAGATTGTATAATGGTATATTTTAAAATATGCATGCGCGTAGAACTTGTAATTCTTTTATAAAAACACACAAAAAAAAAATATTCTTATTTATTATGGCCTAATGGCTCAAAATATTTGTACGCTAGCATCTAACCTAAACATTCGATTCAGGTAACATTGAGAAGGCTTGTTACAGGTCACCATTGACAGAAATATATAGACTTTTATGATTGCGGGACAAAGTTTACTTAGGGATTCTGAGTCGAATTTTTATATAATACGATATATAGACTCAAATAATTTGAAATTAGTGTTAATGATGCTAAATTATTTAAAGAGAACAGGGCTGATATACGTTACTTTGAATCTTTCATTCGCTAAAGTACGATTACTATTAAAAAAAAAAAAAACATGCATATTATTTGTAGTTTTTTTTACAGGGAAACAAATATTAACAAGTATTTATACCCTATGGTCAATTTCCTAAAGTACATTAAGTTATTTAAAAAAGAATGAAACCGATATAGGTTTTATTAATTTTTTACAGTATCGTTTTCACTGGAAATTACAGGTTCCCAATTAGATATTTTGCAGTGACACACAAAACAATTAAGATGTAATAGCAAAAGCTATAAACATGGGAATAAATTTTAAAAACGCTATTGTAACTTTTACAATTGTTTGACCACTGAAATATTCGGGAATTTATTTTTTATTTATTTATTATTATTATTTTTTTTTATAAAGCCTGGTAATTTTTAAATGTACCAACGGTCGTACGGAGTCAATTCTGATTTAAATTTTATGCTATTCACTGGAAGCTTTGTATCTTACTAGCAATATTGTTTTGTGGAAATAAATCCTTTTCTTATATATATTTCTTTATATTGCGTGCCTTGATAAAGAAATTTTTTAATCAATATTTTGACATTCACGTATAAATTCATTTAGTTAAAATAATTTATCAAAAGTAAACAGTAATATATATATATATATAGACAGATAGACAGACAGATAGATAGATAGATAGATAGATATAAATATATAAACTTTTTTTTTTTTTTTTTTTTTTTTTTTTTTTTTTAACTTAGCACATATTTTAGTTATCTCGCTAATAAATAGACATAAATGTTATCAATATATCAGAATAGATTTCATTAAATAAGACGATATTTACATAATGAAAATAATTCATACAGATTTATAAATATTTAAAAATTTCAATTTAATTAGCGCAATAGCATAATTATTAATTATAATACCATTTGTAATGATAATAATTAAACTTAACAATGATCAGACATCATGAAAGGGGCCTTGAATTAATTGATAAACAATTACGTGTGGTTGGTTGCGTTTAACGTCCCACTAGTTTTTCTAAATCCCTTACCTAGACATATTGACTTCCGAGCTATGCGCGTAAGGCACGCCAATAAATTGTATAGACGAAATGATTGAGAATTTCTAGTCTACACATTTCTAGACGGTGAAACAATAGTCTGAATAGTATTGCGAGAAATTCTTGCTTGATTTTCTAGATTTGGGTAAAAAAACTAAGATTATAGTAGCTGAAACCAGCCTCGTGTATTCGCACTTATCTATATAAATAAAGAGAAGTGTCTGTGTGTGTGTCTGTGTGTGTGTGTCTGTCTGCGCTCTGGTGCTCACACTATTGATCGCAGAGCTTCCAAATTTGGCATATAGATACCTGGGACCCTGCAGGTATGCACTTCATCGAGATTTTTTCGAATTTGAATTTTTTTAATTAATGTTTTTTCGATTTTAAAAATTGGCTTCAATGTTTCCTTTTTCAGAAATTTCTTTCGTTTCAAAAGTCTGCGTATCTTAGCAACGGCTATTAAACTATTTATTTATTTAAATTCATTTGAGGAAGAAATCTTTTTTATTATATTTATTGAAATCAAATAGTTATACACATACAGTAGAAAAATTAAATATATTAAATTTTTAGATTTTGGGATATAGGTACCTGGGACCCTGCAGGAGTGCCCCTCATCGAGATTTTTTCAAATTTCGAATTTGAATTTTTTAAATTAATGTTTTTCCGATTTTAAATATTGGCTTCTTTGTTTAATTTTCATAGATTTATTGTTTTGCTTCAATCGTCTGCGTATCTTAGCAACGGCTATTACGCAACTTATTTTTATTTAATACATTCATTTGAAGGCGATTTTTTTTTTTTTTTTAATTTGTTATATTTATTGAAAATAAAATCGCAATGCAGTAGAAAAAATTAAGTATAATTAGTTTTAAATTTAAAAACGTATTTATAACAGATATGTTTAATTTTTTATAGTAGAACAACTTCTTATTTTTCATTTTTTAATTAATTTCTTTAAAAGAAAAAACTTTTATTCATTGATTTTTTATTTATTTACAGTATTTATCGGGAAAAGTGGTAGTATATTAGTAAAAAGGATTAAAATGATTAAAATTTATTTGTTTATATATATATATATATATATATATATATATATATATATATATACATAATCTACTTTTTATTTTATTTTATTTTATTACATTGGTCAGAATCAAATCTTAATATAGTGCAAATAGCATGGGCAATAAAATACATGGTTCAAAACTAAAATATTTAATAGATGCTGAGATACAGTCATCTTTAAAATCGCAGTTCTTAAATAGTAGCAGATCCCCCCTGTCGTCGAAAAATATCCAGATTGAAGTGCCCGGGAAAGATCTTTCTGAAGACAGTGGGAACCTGGACCCCTCAATGCAGCACGGGCGGGAAAAGAGATGCCGTAGACAGCGGGTACCCGAAGCAAGGTTTGGAGTAATTTCAGTTTCTTTTTTATTCTTCATTTTTTCTTCTTAAGTTTTTGTCTCTAATGTGGTGTAAAAAAATAAATATTAATTCAATTCTTTCGAAAATTCATTTAAATATAGTGACCAGCGAAGCAGGCGTAGCCTGCTAGTCTATATAAATAAAGAGAAGTGTCTGTGTGTGTCTGCGCTCTGGTGCTCACACTATTGATCGCAGAGCTTCCAAATTTGGCATATAGGTACCTGGGACCCTGCAGGTGTGCCCCTCATCGAGATTTTTTCGAGTTTCGAATTTGAATTTTTTTAATTCATGTTTTTTCGATTTTAAACATTGGCTTTTATTTTTCATTTTTCATGAATTTATTCTTCGATTGTAATCGTCTGCGTATCTTAGCAACGGCTATTATGCAATTCATTTTTTATTTAATACATTCATTTGAGGCGATTTTCTTTATTATTATTATTATTATTTTTATATTTATTGAAAATCAAAATAGTAAAATACGATAGAAATAAATTGTTACGTTTATGTCATAGATATAGTAATAAGACATAGATTGATCAGCGAGGCCGAAAAAGTGATGCCTTTTTTTTTTCGGGAAAAGACGGCCATTTTACTCTCTTGTGGATGTCTTTCCCCAACTGAATATACACGGGAATACACACAGATAATTTAGAAAATAAAATTTATGAATAATTTATGTACTAAAGATGAATGAAAAAACTCCAGATACTAATTTTTCTTTCTCTTTTCTTCTTTTCTTCTTCTTCCCTTTTTTTTTTTTTTTTTTTTTTTTTTTTTTTGTATGGAATAACGACATTTAAAGAAATTTATCGTTTCTGTCTACTATTTCTGTCTGGTTAGAAGTTTTTATGGTCGAAAAAACTATTGGACTTATCCTCATCTTTTGAGATATTAGAGTTAACCCTTTAATTGCCAATCGCAATGCAGTCGGACACTTTTGTTACCGACTGTATAGAGTAGAAATTTATGTTTACTCGGAAATGGTTATAAAGATATTAATAAAAGTTTGGGATAAGTGCTTTTTAGAAACCTAAAACAATTTGAACATCCTTAGCATCAAGAAAATTAGTGTTAACCCTTTAACTGCCAATCGCAACATGTAGTAGAAATTGAGTTTAATCAGAAATGGATATAACGATTTTGTTTAAAGTTTGGAGTTAAGTGTCTTTTTTTTTTAATTTTTTTTTTTTTTTTTTTAAGAACTAAAACGTTTGGACATATCCTCATCTTCAGAAAAATTTGTGTTAACCCTTTAACGGCCTGTCGCAACATATAATAGAAATTAGGTTTACTCGGAAATGGATATAACGATTTTTATAAAAGTTTGGGATTAAGTGTTCTTTTGAGAGATAAAGCGAATGGACATATACTCATCTTCAGGAAAATTTGCGTTAACCCTTTAACGGCCCGTCACAACATATAATAGAAATTAGGTTTACTCGGAAATGGATATAACGATTTTTATAAAAGTTTGAGATTAAGTGTTCTTTAGAGAGATAAAACGATTGGACACATCCTCATCTTCAGGAAAATTTGCGTTAACCCTTTAACGGCCCGTCGCAACATATAATAGAAATTAGGTTTACTCGGAAATGGATGTAACGGTTTTTATAAAAGTTTAAGATTAAGTGTTCTTTAGAGAGATAAAGCGATTGGACATATCCTCATCTTCAGGAAAATTCGCGTTAACCCTTTAACGTGCAGTCGCAACATATAATAGAAATTAGGTTTACTCGGAAATGGATATAACGATTTTTATAAAAGTTTGGGATTAAGTGTTATTTAGAGAGAAAAAGCGATTGGACATATACTCATATTTAGAAAAATTCGCGTTAACCCTTTAACGGCCAGTCGCAACATATAATAGAAATTAGGTTTACTCGGAAATGGATATAACGATTTTAATAAAAGTTTGAGATTAAGTGTTCTTTAGAGAGATAAAGCGATTGGACATATCCTCATCTTCAGGAAAATTCGCGTTAACCCTTTAACGGTAACTTTCATAAAAACACTCTGGCGCAAAATGTTTTGAGCATATAACAGAACTTGGAGTGGGTGAAAAGTTTTTTCTACGCAATGAACACACCCAGCGATTCAATTTTTCTTTATCAGAAAGTGGAAACCTAAATAATAAAAAACAAACTTTAATCACTAGAACATGCATAAAATGTTGTGCAATAACCAAGAAAGAAAAATGATGCAGTTCACACTAATTGCAAATACTTCCCTACTGAACTTATCCATAATATCGTTGAAGCTTAAGTAATATTCTGCCTCCATAATGACGCCTTAAAATACATTTTGCGTTGGGTATTCCAGAACATGAACCAGTCCCACTGTTTGAAGTATTTTCACCAGAAAACATGCGGTAGTATACTTGAATAACATTCATACCAATTTGAAGACAGTCAAAAAATATTTACGACAGATAGATTGCGAACAGACATACAAGCAATTTTTTTTTTTACTTTGTCTGAAGACAAAGTAAAGTCATAACTAGTCATAAATATAGTTCAAAATTATGCATGCGTGTATATATATATAAATCTTTAATACAACTTAAAATACAATTCCATTAATTTCGAACTATAGCCCCTAATGCATCTGAATATTTTTGCGTGGCCCTCAAAACGTTAATGCGAATCTCATCACATTCTGTATAAAATGCTTTTAAGCATATGAATAACAATTCTCTGATTCATTTATTCTGTTTCGTGCAATACAAAAGTATTGAAATATGGTTTTTAGAAATACCTCTCATAGAATGCAAACATTTGAATTTTTTTTGAGTATTCTAATAGATAAACCAGTCGTGCTGTTTATAGTATTTTCAATATAGATAATGCCGTAGTATTATGGAATAACATATATTCCATTTTGAAGATAGTTTGAAATTATTCACTGCAGTTAGAGCACGGACAGGTGGGCAAGCAGACAGGCAGAAAAACTAATTAATGTCATAATGTTTTCTTAAACCTTGTTCGAAACTGTAAGAAACGCTTAACACAACTAAAAATGTAATTCTAGCAATTTCAATTTATAGCCCCTAATATGAACGAAATTCGACCAAACTTGTATTTAGTTGGATCTTGACCTAAACTGGTGCTGATTAGATTTGGGAATCAATCGCTCAACAGGTGGCGCTGCCATCCTATTTTTTTTTCCTTTTCTAAGTACTTAACATGACAGTATAGGACAAAATTTCATATAAATGTATATAATGTGAGTTATTTTTAACGCATGAATGTAAAATTTATATGAATTATTGATAATAGTAGTAATAAACTTGAAAAAAAAAAAATGTGTGCATGTAGGAGCATTGCTTTCCTCCTGGGAAGGAAGTGCTTTTTCCCCGGGGCCTGTGTAAATTTTCAATGTGGATATTTTAGAAAGAACTCGACAATATTTCTAAAACGAATGGTTGAACCATACATCTGTATTAATTTAAAACGAAGCTACCGATTTCTTTTATTTTTACTGTTATATATAATGTATATATAGTATAGACATATATATATATATATATACAGTCGAACCTCGTTAACGTGAATTACTTTTAACATGAACTGTTACCACAATACCCGTCAAAATGAAGATTACTTTAGTTATATGACGATCAGTTACTGATACCATGAACTACTGATAAGATGAACAGATTTTTGATCCCCCTTGAGATTCACGTTAACAAGATTCGACTGTATATCTTTTCATGTCTGCACAAAAATGATTTTTTTCAGCATTTATTATTATACTACTCTAAGAAAAAAATCGTCTGCATTCATCATGGAAAATATCTTTAATAAATTATAACTTAATAAATAATTTGTATTGAATAAATTTGTATAGGATTAAATAGAGAAGAAAGTCTTGTGGTAATACTAGTTATAATATATTAAAACAAGCGGGTTTTACCTCTGCCACTGCTAACTACATTTAAAAGAATTTTGAAAATTCGATATTACTTACTAATATAAAAACTTAAAAAATATTAAAATTTAAAAAAAAGTATTCCATTAAAAATCAAAACAGTATTTAAACCATAATAATAACAAATCAACTTATTATAAAGAATCATATTTTTCATAAATTAGTTAAATTTAACTTACTTATGAAAACTTATCCCACTTCCTTTCATAAATTTATTTCTACAATTAAAAGCCGCGCAGTACTTCGGCATTTTCAATATATATCAACCATGTCTTATTACTATATCTATGATATCAACATTCTATTTCATTGTTGTTTTCGAGTTTTATACTCTCTCATCATGGCTGATGCCAAAAACTTTTTCGGCATCAAAAATCTTTGCACGTTAACATGGGGATGATAGATCTATGTATATTACTATATCTATGGTTTATGTATAAATTTTATAGTATAACAACTTTTTATTTTTCATTTTTTTAATTAATTCCTTTAAAAGAAAAATATTTATTATTATTATTATTATTATTATTACTTATAATATTTATTGGGTGAAAAAAAATGGTAGTTTATAGTAGAAAGGATTAAACTGATAAATATTCGTTTGTTTTTCATGTATTTAATTCCTTTTAAAAGAAAATCTAATTTTTTATTTTATTTTATTGCACTGGTCGTAATCAAATCGTAATATAGTGTAAATAACGGGGGCTATAAAACACATGGTTCAAAAACTAAAATATATAATAGATGCTGAGATACAGTCATCTTTAAAATCGTAGTTCTTAAATAACAGAAAATCCACAAGTCGTCGTAAATACCCAGATAGAAGTGAAAAAGAGCTGCCTTAGGCAACGGGTATCCGAAAAAGTGAGATCTAAAGCGATTTCAGTTTTTTTTTTTTTTTTTTTTTTTAAATGTGTAATGTGATATAAAAAATAAATACTGATCCAATTCTTTTGAAAATTCATTTAAATATAGTGACCAGCGAAGCGGGCGTAGCCTGCTAGTTTGTAAATATTTTTAAATAACTTTGCCCTCGAGTATATCGTCAAACGCTCTAGATTTCTGATAGGAGTTTCTAGAACGCCCTTTTAAAGGCGACTAGAATTTATAAGGATGACATGGAACTATTTTTTCTGAAGACACAATTTAGATTCTAGATATCAGTTACAGATATTTTTATCAGTACATATATAATCTTTTATTGATTAAGTCAAGTCCTACTTTTTTGTGTTTGATCATTTTAATGATGTGAGGGAGTTCCTCACATATCCTTTAGTTCATCAAATTTATTCAATTATAATTAAAGATCTATTTATTCACAATTAAAAAAAGTATTAACTTTTATAATCCTTTGTATTTAGGTCAAGCTTATTCCAATTTTAGTAAATGATCTATTCAAAATTAAAATACTTATCATTTTCTAATTTTAAGAACAAATTCAGTATTAAATACATTGATCTCTTTTTAGCTTAATGCAATATATATATGTAGGGATCTAAACACAATTTAATTTTATTGTCCCTTAAAGTAATTATATTTTTATTTCCATTTCACTATGTTTCCCAATAAATCTAATTTATATTTATAGCTGTAAATGTACGTTGGAAACTTTCCGTTATATCTTTTTATTATTTTATTTTATTTTATATACAGATAATCTATTTAACTGCAGCTATTAACCCCTTCCGCTCCAGGCTAGCTGTACTGTAAATATGTGAAATACCAGATTATAATTTTGAAATAATGCAATACATAACGAAGTAACAATGTCATTTTGTTGTGAAGTAAATATATTTAATTAATGAAGGTAGTAAATATGAATTCATATCAAAGTATTTCAATTATTTATAGCAATGACGTAGTATATTTCAGTGTTATTTGTGCTTGGCAGTCACAAACATGTCATCATTGGAATCTTCAAATTCGTCATAATCGGGGATATAATCACTATCCGAATCACTAGAATCAGACATTATTCACAGTTTCAAACACCGGCAAAACACACAAAATCGAGAAGCGAAAATTACACACAACCGCAGCCGCGAGAAATCACGAAACAACTGGCGTAGCCAAAACTAATAGGTCATCGAGATTACTAACGCCATCTAGTCGTCAGTAATGAAAATACAATTTAAAAATGCCATATGACAAATAAAATAACTCTCTCTGATACCACTACAACGTTGGGCTTATTGCATCGTATACTTTCTTTGGACGTATGCACGTACGTCCATGGTATTAATGGCCATTAACACTAGGACGTACGCACGTACGTCCCTGGAGTGGAAGGGGTTAATGATCCATTATGTAGACATTATGTCGCAAGAATTTTCGCAATATTTCTTAATTACTTGCACCTGTCTTTTCCAACGGTATTCGTTGGCGAATGTATTTCATGCCAAAAAGGGTTGCCATAATTTCAACCGTCATTTATTTTTTAAAATTTCTCATTGGAATAACATTAACACAAAAGAAGATGTGTTGGCGCCCTTGGCTTCAAAATATAAAGATATTATCTCTATCTGGCAGTTAACAATTTGGCTGTGGGATTTGATTCCGGGTCAGTTTGATAATAATCGCCGTCTCTTAAAGATGTAATTTTTCTCAATTAAAATTCTCTCTCTCCTCCACCATCGTTTCATAACGAATTATTTTATGGATGTGAACCTGGATGTGTCCTCTTATGTCATTTTATATTTTTGAATAAATCCTCACGGCTAATTACAAATGGACTGGAATTGACATTTATTTTAAAATGACTATTTTTATTGACTTAGTTTTTAGAGGACAGTGGCTTTTATGCTACATAAATTTGGTGCTCATCGACCATAGAATTCGTTACGGTGGAGGAGAGGAATGTATAGGAGATTTTTTTTTTTTTTCTCTCAACAAGCGAATTTCTTATTTTCGAAAATATATAAAATACCTTTTTCTGCGGCAAGTACGTGTGAAAACTTTTTGACTATTGATATGACAAGAGTGTTGTTTTAAAGGAACTTTTCTATTTTTCGACTTTGGAGCAATCAGCCGTATTCGACAGATATATCTAAAGAACAGTGCTGCCATGACTCCTAAGATGATGTGAATTAACCTAATTTTTCCATGCCGCCGTCCTGCACGAGAACATACCGGCGGAGTTTAAGAATGTCATCGTATATCCTCGATGCTTATCTTCCAAGAGTGTGCGAATAGAATTTTTCACTTTCTTCCGTTCTCGATGATCATGTGCGGAGAAAAGAGCGTCTTATTTCTCGGTAATAGCATGTGGCCTTGACTAATATAGAGGTGGGTTCCTTATTATTGTTACCCTCTCGATATTTGGATGGATGAAAATTTGTTTTTATTTTCTCGACAGTCTGGAGTTCGTTGACTTTCTCGTCTATGTTTATCTCTTGAATGAGAGGATTTTAGAGGAAGGAATATTTTTCAAAAAGCCAAATTTTTTTAATTTTTTCGAAAATATATAAAATGTTTTATTTATGCGACAGATACATCTCAAGACTTTTTTTTTGCTAGATTGAAATAACTATTTTTAGTAAACAAGGTTATGAAAGATGGACTCTCTTATCATTGTGTTAAATACAAATATATCATTTATTAACTAATAATCTCTGATGAATCATCGGCTGTTTTTCTGTGATTCAATGTAAGTACGCATTTCGCCTCTGTTCTGTTTATTCGAAGAGAGCGAATGATTACGATTGTCCCTCAGCGTCAGCACTTCCTTTCTCCTGACTTATCGGTGGATTGATGTTGACTCGTTGTTTCTTCGTATCAGATGATTTTTTATTCATGTCGATCTTGTGCGTTGCGCCCCTCATAGTGGAAATTGCTTTTCTCAGAATTAAGGAAGAAATTCCCTGCTTTACTACACCAGGATTTTGAACAGCTGTTTGAAGTGGAACTATGCGTGGAAGAAGAAGCATAATAAAAATGTTTTCGGTGGTAATTCGTAGAACAGGTCTATGTTTAATTTGGAAGGATTTGCAGGTTATGGACATAGCGGAAACAGATAAGACATTTTTATTTTATATTTTTATAATTATTTTGCATTCATTTTATAATTTTAAATATTTTTTTTCTCTAATTAAGGGAATGCACACATAGTTGCAAGTATTTAAAAGTGAGATATTTTCTTATAATAATTTTTAATTTTTGGGAGATATAATTTTTCAAAATAAATAAATATATATATATATATATAAGCAATATCTGTGCATTCCTCCTTTGAAACTGTATATATAAAAGTGTTTATGGTCATATTTTGCTATATATATTTTTCTTTTTGGATATTTTTTTATTTCAATTTTAAAAAATTATCCTTTACAATTTTTAATTTGTCTAGGGATATGCATGTATTTAATTTTTAAAATTTTTGATTATATAGTATTTGGTATTTTTCATATACTCACATTTTTCATGACGATATTTGTGTATTTTTAAAAGAAGAATTTCGAATTTGAAAGTATTTAATTTTTAATCTTTGATTATCTACTATTTCATATTTGTCAGTCCGAATTTTTATAAAATAAATTTCATGTGTTTAAGGACTCATTATAATAGAGTCATAATTACTAAGTTTGCCAGTGTTTACATATGGTAATTTTTGAATTTTAAAGATAACAATTATTTAAAAAAAAAAAAAAAAAAAAGAAAAGAAGTTTTTGTTGTCTTTATGTATAATATATACAAATTTACATATTATAATAATTTATTGCATTTCAGTGTATTATTTTTGTTTTTCATATTCAAATATTTTAAGTTCAGATTCTTTTCTTATTTTGTGCTGAATTGATACATTAGTTCATAAATTAGTACATAATATTGGTAAAAAAAAAAAAAAAAAAAAGAAAAGAAAAGAGTTATTTAAATTCCATTGGCAAAGGTAAACATTTATAAATTTATCATAGACATGTTTTATATTTTTTAATTAATCTGCTGAAAATATTCTTGTTATCATTGATTAAGGTATTCATTCTCCTTATAAATTCTTAATTTTTAATACATGCACTTCGTTTTTTTTTGTTTGTCAAAATTTAATATACAAATTTTTTTTTTGTTGTCAAGTTATGTAATGTTTCCGGAAGAAGAATTTGTGCACTCTCTCAGGGTCCTTGGGTGCATGAGATTTTTTTTTAGTGTTTTGCTGTTAATTATCTAAACAAATTACTTCGGCTGGACCGATATATTTTTTTTTTAAAGTTGAGGATGATGAGTAGCGAGACATTATTTTGTGAAACATTATATAATTTATTTTAACAAATGTTTACAATCAATTACTTTTAGATTTTTGTTTAGAATTTCCTTTTGCCACATAAATTTTTCATGAAACTTCTTTAAATGTAATGATAACAGTAGATTAATTGGGATGGCATTAAGACAGGGGTAAATAAATAATATTGAGAACCTTGTCACATTTTTTTCTATTGAAATTATGCAGAATATTGATTAAAATTTTTTTGAGTTTTGATTTTTTATATAATTTTTTGATTTCCCCAATGCATAAAAAAAAAAAAAAAAAAAAAAAAAGATTTAAAACTCATTTTTACATGATTGTTGACAAAAATTTTTTTTTCTTGAAATTATATAATTATAATACATTTACAACAAATGCATAAATTTGTGTTTTCACATTTAATTTCCTATTTATACACAACTTCGTAAAGATATACACACATATTCATTAAATGTTTTTGTTACATACAGTGCCAGTTTGAAAATTTACTGATGTTTGTTAAAAAAAAAAAAAAAAAAAAGAATGATTTAACACAATTTTTAATACACTATTTTTTTTTTTTTTGAAGGTGATGGCATGTAAATCTGACAATCTCAGCCTTGCCATATGGTCACTTTCAGTTGTGCACGTAGGTGTACTTCACACACACATTTTCAACAAATAAATTTTTAATTCAAATGCAGTATTATTTTAAAATTTGCAACATTGATAACCAATTGCGAAGAGATATTATTACATGACACTTAATTTTTCTTGATTATGTAATTGTATGGAGTATATAATTCCATGGTGACATAATTTTCTCACACATACATTTTTCTTATTACACAACTTTTACGCTTACATACTATTGTTTTACATTTTATTTTATTGCCAATTCTCACTTCTACATGTTATACAATATTTATTTTTCTAGTTTTTTTTTATTTTCAAAATATATGAGATGTACACAAACATAAAATAGGAATTTTATATTCTCTATTATAACCATATCATGGAATTGATTCATCTTTTCACAAAATACAATGTTTTCAATTATTTTTTTTCTATAAGTATCTACACATATTTACAATTTTATTTATTTATTTATTTATTTATTTTTTGAAATATTGCATGTAAAACTAGCTTATATGCTAGCCATGCATTTTGAAATATTTCTCAATTCATAAAATAACACACACACACACACACAATATTTTGGTCAAACATATTAATTTTTTTTTGGAAATATGTGCATGTAAATCTAGCTTATGTGCTAGCCGTGCGTTTGGAAATATTTCTTCTATTTACAAGAATTACACACACATATATTTTTCTTATACACATATACTGGTGTTTATTAGTTTGTATATAATAAACCTTAACTTTTGAATTAAAGGAAGTATATATATATATACACAATTTTTAATACAAATTCATACCTTTTAAACTTACGTAATTTGTGTACATGATGATTTCAAATATTGGAATTATATTATTGAATATAAAACATTAAGTTTTTTTTTTCCTCTCATTGTGAGTTTCATTACACATACATACCTTTTTAAATATATAGAGTTATACACATGGTTATTTCAAATATTGGAATTATTTTATTGAATATAAAAACATTGAATTTTTATCACTTACTCATTCTAAATTCCATTACACATGCATACCTTTCAAATATTTCAAATATTGAAATTTTTATTACATATAAGGCATTAACATTTTATTTTTCTCACTTACTCATTATAATTTGCATACACATACAATTTGTAAACAAATATGAGTGGACACATGGGCCATATTGTGTTTTTCAAATTGTTCTCGCTATTGTGCATATGTATATAGATTTTTTTTTGTATTACAATACATTGTATATATTTTCTTATCAGATAATTTTACTGATACATATATATAAGCAATATATATGTGTATAACACATGCTGTGTTATTTTTTTATTTTTTTGATTGCTATAGCTTGCATTTAAAAAATATATATAAAGTTTTTTCTGATCAGAATATCTATGGCACTAGCTCATGGCTTTATAATTGCCCATTTTTATAATTGAGCTGAATTTTCGAAAGATCTTGTTTGAGCATTATGCATGTGATTGCATTTATATATATATAAAAAAAAAATATGTTTTTTAACTATTGCTCAATTATATATGAAGAAAAAGGCCTGTCTACACACTGATGTAGAAATTTATTATTATGTCGACATTCATTTTTATTTTTCATTAATAGGTGCACTTTAAAAAAATATAAAAAAAATTAAGACAAAAAAAAAACCTAGGTACCTTACAAAAATTAATATAAGAATAAATGACAAAGGGCAAAGACATTTCATTATGGTTCAACTTTGTAGGGTTAAGTTTGTGATGCTGGTTTGCATATATTGCATGGAGTGTATATATCCTTCACTAATATACCTTTATTTTCAGATTAATTACATGAAATGAAACAAAATAAAAGGATAGTGAATAAAATTTTGGGACCAAATGACTGGAAGACTAAGTATAATTTTAATTTATTGTTTATCTACTAAGCAGATAATAAATTTTACAAGTATAATGATTCATAGTTAAAGAAAAATATTTTATAACCTATTATAACACCCTTTGTATTCGATGTTAACTAAGAATACTCAGGTGTTGTTTTTGTTTTTTTTTCTTGTGAAATGATGGATTCTTATTTTCCAATGGCTGGCCACCAGAGGTGAATGGATATTTGTCATTTCATAAACATTATAAGTTTTGATTTTTTTATGTAAATATTATTCTTAAATTTTGTTTTGACAAGATATAGATAGCTAAAATTTTCTATTGATCTAATAAAAAAATCTTTCTTTTATTTAAAAAAAAAAAGAAAAAGAAAAGAAGAAGGATATAATTTAATGAAATAAAAAGTATTAGTCACAATGCTAATATTATGGATATTTTTTTTTTCCTTTCCAATTATATATTTCAGACAATTAAATTTTGATCAATCTTATATTATTAATATTAACTAATAATAATGGATTTTTTAGGTTTTGTTAATCCAGGATAACGTTTTATTTTTTTTAGATAATAATAATAATAATTTTGCACACTTTAACTATTTTCATGTTATATATTGGGAACACTCAGTCAGTTTTTTTTTTCTTTCATCAAGTTAGGAAATTTATTGCAGGAGTGTGATGTCACGGTCATACTCCTTGCAAATTTTTTCAATAGTCACACTTTTTCTTCTTTTACACGAACACATATTTTTCTCAGAATGCTTGTGTGGCATAGTCATGCACACATAAAATCAAGCCTCTTTTGAGTCACACATTTTGCTCGGTATGCTATATTTGGCAGTGGCCTCACAAACCACTTGCTATTTTGGCTGTTTGCTGGGTTCACATTTTTCTTCCCCTATCTTGGTGAAATGGCATGAGTGGTGCTCAATTTTAATTATACTTTTTCTAAACTTATTTTTTTAATTACATAAGATTCTATTGTTGACAACACATTTTTTTTTTTTTCCTTTTCAAGAAGAAAATTTTTTTTTAATTTTTTTATATCACAAATATTCTTTTAATACTTCAAATTATTTCAGTAGGTATATTTAATATATTGTTTGACGAGAAAATAGAAATTGTTTGATTTAAACATGATTGACAATAAAAGATCATTTCATTGAAATGTATTCTATGAAACTAATTAATTTACTTTTCAGAAGAATTGTATTACAATATATCAGCTGTAACAAGATCAAGAAATTATTTGTCAAGACATTCATTTTAAAATTTTTGTGTGAAGAATATGTGTACACGCATGTATTTCATGACAGTATCTTGCATGTGATTGACAGTATTTGTATGCTTTACACACTTGATAATGGTTGTTTTGTATGTTTTTGGATTATTGTTTTGTATTGTGGTGGAGAGAGCTATTTTTTTTCATGGCAACCGGGAGAGATATGTGAGGGAGTTCCTCACATATCCTTTAGTTCATCAAATTTATTCAATTATAATTAAAGATCTATTTATTCACAATTAAAAAAAGTATTAACTTTTATAATCCTTTGTATTTAGGTCAAGCTTATTCCAATTTTAGTAAATGATCTATTCAAAATTAAAATACTTATCATTTTCTAATTTTAAGAACAAATTCAGTATTAAATACATTGATCTCTTTTTAGCTTAATGCAATATATATATGTAGGGATCTAAACACAATTTAATTTTATTATCCCTTAAAGTAATTATATTTTTATTTCCATTTCACTATGTTTCCCAATAAATCTAATTTATATTTATAGCTGTAAATGTACGTTGGAAACTTTCCGTTATATCTTTTTATTATTTTATTTTATTTTATATACAGATAATCTATTTAACTGCAGCTATTAATGATCCATTATGTAGACATTATGTCGCAAGAATTTTCGCAATATTTCTTAATTACTTGCACCTGTCTTTTCCAACGGTATTCGTTGGCGAATGTATTTCATGCCAAAAAGGGTTGCCATAATTTCAACCGTCATTTATTTTTTAAAATTTCTCATTGGAATAACATTAACACAAAAGAAGATGTGTTGGCGCCCTTGGCTTCAAAATATAAAGATATTATCTCTATCTGGCAGTTAACAATTTGGCTGTGGGATTTGATTCCGGGTCAGTTTGATAATAATCGCCGTCTCTTAAAGATGTAATTTTTCTCAATTAAAATTCTCTCTCTCCTCCACCATCGTTTTATAACGAATTATTTTATGGATGTGAACCTGGATGTGTCCTCTTATGTCATTTTATATTTTTGAATAAATCCTCACGGCTAATTACAAATGGACTGGAATTGACATTTATTTTAAAATGACTATTTTTATTGACTTAGTTTTTAGAGGACAGTGGCTTTTATGCTACAAATGATGACGTTTATATATTTCATATCCTCATCGTTTATATATCCCTTATTTGAAAATAATGTAACAGAGAATTAATTTTATTTATTTTTTTATTTTTTTAAAGTAAATTTACAAGTATTTTCTTTTCTTTTCTTTTCTTTTTTTTTTTTTTTTTTAAGAAAACTTATCAAGTGATTTTTTCCCCTCGTACTAGAAATCCTGAATTTATAATTAAAGCCTTAGAATAAAAAAAACTTCTAAAAATAATACAAAAAAAAAAAAAAAAAGAAAGGAAAGGAAAATCAAAATTAATGGTTCCAGCCAGTAGAATGACAGTTGTCTTCAAATGGAAACAGTAGGCACCTACTTTGCAATTATGAATCACAAATTTGTCATCCCGAAAATTTGCCATTAAAATATTTCTGATATTTATATTGGAGAAAACAAATCTCTAGCACCTAGAAGCTAGATCCAACTAGCAGCATCATGTTTTCTTTGAAGGAACAAACAAACGTCTTTTCTCTCTTTTGATCTTTCTGTGTTTGATGGCGCGCGGCGCCTACACTCAGTGATGCCAAATGGTCGAAAATTTTTTCCCCAAACAGGTCTTAAATTTTCCCAAATCAGTTTTTTTTTTTTTTTTTTTCGAAAAAATCCGCAGCTTGATTTCTACTAAAAAGGGAAAATAAAAATTTCTTAAAAAACAAAAACAAAAACAAAAAAATCAAGCAGATTTTTCCATGATTTGAGCTCAGATTTTTCTCCAAATGAAGGCAATTTTTGAAAAAAATCCTCAAATAACAATAAAGCTATTGAAAGTCTCTAGTCGTAGGGATAAATCATTACGTTGCCAACATTGACAGAAAGTTGAAGAACTCTCCAGATTTGTCCCCAAAAATTTTAGAATTCCCCAAAAAAGTCCCCAGAAACATATGGTCCCCAAAATTGCCCCCAGAAGCCTCGAAAATCCGCAATCTGGCATCACTGCCTACACTGTAAAAAAAAAAAAAAAAAAAAAAAAAAAAAAATCAGTATTTTACAACAAAAGGTGCTGGCACCGCGGCTGCCAGCACAGTTGCTGTAAAATTTACAAGTGGCTGTTTTTTATGGTGCTGTAAAATTTACTGCACTCTACTGTGAATTTTACAAGATGTTGTTTTTAGTAGGGCTGTGAAATTAACTGCACTTTGCTGTGAATTTTACAAGATGCTGTTTTAAAAAGTGTTGTAAAATTAACTACACTTTGCTGTAAATTTTACAACACTTTTTAAAACAGCATCTTGTAAAATTCACAGCAAAGTGCAGTTAATTTTACAGCACTACTAAAAACAGCATCTTGTAAAATTCACAGCAAAGTGCAGTAAATTTTACAGCACCATAAATCACAGCAGTAAATTTTACAGCAACTGTGCTGGCAGCCGCGGTGCCAGCACCTTTTGTTGTAAAATACTGAAATTTTTTTTTACAGTGTGGAAATTAATTTTACACAGGCGGACCGCATTGTATAAATGCATGAACCATACATATATAGTAATTCTTTTTTCCGGTGGGTTCGTAAGAATTTAAAACAGAAAATATGTATATTAAATATATTTTCATTCATAAAACAACTATGAAACAGCCAAAAACTTATAATTTTACATTCTTAGTATAATAGTAAGAATCGTTAATCATTTATTGATCTGATAATATTTTATTAATATCAATGAGCGCGATATTTGCTTCTTTAGCTACCATAATCGGTATTTTCATTAAAAAAGTCAACAATTTATTAATTTTAGATGATTTAACCGAAGATGTCAAATCAGAAATTTCCTGAATTCTGTCGGGAGCCGCAGAATCGTACACGGCGGGCCACATGCGACCTGAGGGCCGCGGGTTGGCCAGCCCTTGTCAAGAGTATAAGAATGCTACATCTATACAAATTACTGTGTATGGTTTTATTGAATTTTAAGTAATTGCCAGATTCAACAAATTTTCTATAGGAATTTTTAATACAAAATATTACGTGTATAAAAGGAAAAATTCTATAAAATTAAAGGTATTTTTGAATACTTTTTGGCATCATAAGAGAATTTTTCTGTTCTCAAACTATAGAATTGTTTGAGAATTCTATAAAGAGAATTGTTTGAAGAGTTTGAGAATTGTCGTATACCACTTCCAATCTTCCCTTCCTATAATTAATATGTTATAAACACACGACAAATTTCGTGTTTGCGTATCAATACATGCATAGGTTTGATTTCTAAGCCAGTGAACCAGAAAAACTTGTTTCTTTGTTTAGATGATGTAAATTATAACAGAATATTTAGTAAAATATGTTATTTGTTTATATTTAACAAACATGTATAGTTTCAAACCAATATACTCAAAAAATATCTGATATGTGTATAAATATATTTATTGAAAAAAAAAATATTTTTTTAACCAATCAAATGAATAAAAATAGTTGCAATATAACAAATTTCTAACGTATTTTGTGGTAAATCTGCATTAGACTTTTTTCTTTCATTTTCTTGTTTGATTATCACTTTTCTGAATGCTTTAGCATTCTAAATCGAAAAAATGTCTTACCTTTTCGGAGAAAAATTTGAAAATAAATATAGATCTATCTTCGCTTCTAGTCTAACATTTTCAATTTTATCCACTGCATTCCTAAAGAAGAAAAAATTGCATAAAAAAAAAAAGTTTTAAGACTTTCTTATTCAAAAGACAAACTCATACATTTTGATTTGCTGACGATATCTCTTATGAGTTGCCAGAAGATACATCTTCTATAAAGTTGTAAATTTTAAAGATATCAGTTCTTTCATTATTATTATTATTATTATTTGCTATTACGAAAATAATTTTCATTGCAATTTTCTTCTTCTTCTTCTTTTTACTTTCCGAACACTATAGTGAGGAAAGTATTGTAATCAAGTCAAAAATCCGAATTCGAGATTTTGATGTTTCTATACGTTTCGAGGTCCCACGAGTCCGTTTCCACTATTTTTACGATGATGTATGTATGTGCGTGTATGTATGTGTGTGTGTATGTCTGTGAGGGAACACGCTAGCGTCTAAACGCTTTGTTCGAATAAGCTAAAAGTTGGTACGTATATTGTAAGTCACCATAGTACGAACCCTATAGATTTTGGTGAATCTTGCACTTATAGTTTTTTACAGGGACACCAGGAAAAATTCTTTACCATTATAGCCTATGGGGGCAAATTTTTAAAAGTGTGATAGCGTCTAAACGCTTTATTAATCTGGGCAAAAAATTTGTACACATGTTATAGATTACAGTTGCACCAACTGTATAGATTTTGGTGAATTTAGACTTACAGTTTTTTTACAGGGACACAAAGAAAAATTCTTTATCATTATGCCTATGGGACCAAATTTTTAAAAGTGCGACAGCGACTAAACGCCTTATTCAGTTGAGCTGAAAATTTATATGAATATTATAAATCACTGTTGCACTAAATATAAGCATTTTGGTGAATCTAGAATTTATAGGTTTTTACAGGGACACAACGAAAATTCTTTATCATTATGATCTATGGGCTAAAAGTTCAGTAGCGTTAAATAAAACATCGTGTAATATATGGAGAAAAATACTCAAACACTTTATTATGGTTTTATCTCTTTTGTTTTTTAACAACTCCTCTTTCTTTACTTTATCTACAAAACTGTTAATGACTCAATGTTCGGAAAGTCGAGTGGAGTCACTCCAGATTTTTTTTTTTTTTTTTTCGTACATATGCTATATATTAAATGTAATTTAATAATGAAGTTTAATGTGACCAGAAACGTTTGTTGCGCGTTTTTCTAATTTATGGTGTTTGCTTAGAAATTTTTTATTCATCAGTAAAAAGTTTGGGCTTTCTTTTAAATAAATCGATCTGGGTTTCTTTTACCTGATAATGAAAGTTACAAGAGGAAATATATTTTTGGAATTTCTAACAATAAATTGTTTTTTGTTAATGTTCATATAAAATTAATATAACAAAAAAATCTGGTGTGACACTCACACGACTTTATCTTACCCTGTATTTCAATAATAAAGACAGATTGCAGATTAAGGGGTAAGATAGCAAGTACTGTACATAAACCTACGTTAAAATTAATTCAAACTAGGTTTAGGAGCAATTTTATTTGATAAATAAATCTCTGTGTGTGTGGAGGGGGAATATTGCTCCCCTCAACCCCCTGTTTGAATATAGTACATATATTTATATAGAATTCAAGACTGTTATCAAATATAAAAATATTTTCCGAATTATTGAATAACTTTCACTCGCACCACGCCTCGATTTTATCAAAATTGCCTGCAGTTTTTTTTTTTTTTTTTTTTTTTTTAAATTTACGCTGATAACAGACTTACACAAAAATCAACCTTTGAAAACTTTATTTTAATATTCAGGTAGTCTCAAAACACTTCTCTATACAATAAACAAGCGCTCAAAATTAAACTTAAAAAAAAAAAAAAAAAAAAAAAAAACTTTATTTACTTTATGGGTTTGATGAATTAATTTTCCTTCCTGAGCAGTTTTTCAAGTCCATGATAAAATATAGTAAAGCACTTCCACCATTCACATTCAATGATCTCTTTTAATAAAAAATCTAAATAAAATCTTTCAAGCGATAACATTTTTTTGAGAGTTCTCACTAGTAGTTTATAAATCATGTACACACCACGATGGATATTTAAATATAGTCCTATATTAAGAATACACAGCATAACCTAAAATGCATTTCCTAGTCCCTCATATTCTAGTTCTTTTGGATAGCCATGTAAACGAATGGGGAAGGATTTTCATACCATATTTCCCACAAAACATGCTTTTATGCATAAATCAATATGCATATATATATATACACCCTGCGACAAAAAGATAGGTACAAAGGGTTTTTTCTTTGATGTTTCATAAAATAACATTATCTAAATTGTGCTTATCATTTGTTATTATCATAAAATAACACTATTCACGGACTAATTTTTGTTTTAAGACTAATTTAGAAAAGTTTTAAGACTAAAATTTTTCTAATTTAAGACTACACTCCGCGACAAAAAGATAGGAACAAAGGGTTTTTTTAAATTTTTCATAAAAAAAACATTATCTAATTTGGGCTGATCATTTATTATCATAACAAAATATTATCATATCAAAAACATATTAAATATTTGAATCATATTCAAAATAATCATATATATATATATATATATATATATATATATATATATATATAAAACCCTTTGTTCCTATCTTTTTGTCGCGGTGTGTAGTTTTAAATTAGAAAACTTTTAGTCTTAAAATTTTTATAAATTAGTCTTAAAACAAAAATTAGTCCGGAAATAGTATTATTTTATGACAATAATAAGTGATAAGCACAATTTAGATAATGTTATTTTATGAAAAATCAAAGAAAAAACCCTTTGTACCTATCTTTTTGTCGCGGGGTGTATATTTACATGTGGTTACTCTGATTTTTCTATTTTCCCCTCTGGTTTCCTTGATGATCTGATTTAATATTTTATTTCATTTCTCATTCAAAAGGGTTTTGCTGCTCGATCGGGGCATGAACAATATATATTTGCTATTGTTAACTATATTGTTTTAAGACGTCAATTTTTGAGAGATGCATAATTTAACTTTTTACAATTTTTTTTAACGTTCACGTTTTTTAATGTATTTATTTTTATGTCGAAAGAAAATGAACTCGTAAAATTTTTTTGGCAGCATTTAAATTATAGCTAATATTTTAATGGCTATTTTTAAAGCTATTAGGAGGTTATTATTTTCATATTTTAATGAATTAAAAGAAAACTTATCAAAAAATTGAAAATCGGGCTTCGAAGTATTGTACTGTCATCGGGTTCTGAGCTATTCTGAAAGTTTCATATGTCTATCTAGTAGGGAAAGTTAGCTAAAAATTTATTGAAAAACTTGTGCCGGACAAACAAACAAACTAACAAGAATCGAAATTAATAAAAGCATGGTGGTAAAAGAAAATTTGAAAAATTTGAGATGACTTAGCATTAGATTTTTTTTTTTTTCATTTGTTTCCTTGTCATTTCTCAAATCACTAACGAAATCTAAAAAATTTCCTTACTATTTACAGAGGAGAATTTGAAAATAAAAATAGATCTATCTGTCTTGCTTCTTGTCAAATACATTCAGTTTCGTTTACTACATTCCTAAAGAAAGAAAAAAAATAAATAAATAAGTGCATTTTTCGCAAGGTTTTTTTTTTTTTTTTAACTTTCTCATTCAAAATACATCTCATACTTTTTGATTTGCTGACGATATCTCTATGAATTGTCAGGAGATATCTTCATCTATGTAGTTGTAAATTTTGAAGTGAAGACTATCAATTCTTTCATTTTGCGTTTGAGATTTTTTTTTTTTTTTTGGCTTACGAGAATGTGTTTTTTAATTTTCCGAAAATATGCGATTATATCAAAGTATTGTAATCCTGAAAAAAAAAAAATAAATAAATAAAAATCGGACTTTGAGATTTTGGTATAAGTACTAAAATACCTTGACTAAATGTTTGCTATTTTTATGATGATGTATGTATGTATCCATACACAGTATTCCACTAGGTAAGTAGTGCGTATTATTTACACATTGTCATACATATAATCGAGGCGAGCATTTTGACGATAATCATGCGAGATCGCTGAATATGCAGACAAAGAATTATATCGAAAAAGTTTTCTTTTTTTCTGAAAATTTGATAATTTTTATTTATAAAATTAGTTACAACGCAGGACCTTTTTTTTTTTTTTTTTTTTTTTTTTTTTTTTTTTAAAAAAAAAAAAAAAAAAAAAAAAAAAAGATATTTCATGTATAACTAGCAGGCTTTGCCCGCTTCGCTATGCACAATATTTAAAGGTTTTCTTTTTAATTGAATAATTGAAACGTTTAAATATATATATTTCGATTGGCGACTATTTTCTTCACAGTTTTAGTATGGGATCTCCTTGACAGCATCAAACATTTTTTGAACTCGAATCTGTGCAACAAAACTATTATTAAAACGAATATTCTGGAAAACAGTCAAATAGAAATGTTAATTCTTCGAATATTCTGGAAACAGTTGAAGCTTTTACTCGTACAGTAAATGTCACTATTCGATAAATGGTCGAATCACAGAACGCACGTAAGTCGTTTTCGCAGCGATCACTATAACGCACGTATATACGCTTCACGCTCATGAAAAAAAAAAAAAAAAAAAAAAAAAAAAAAATCACTCAACAGCCCTACACTGCTGTGTATGAATCTCAGAACACACGAAATTTGGTTCCGCGGCAATTACTATCACGCATGTTAAAACCAAAAAACATCACTGGACAACCCTACCTCGCTGTGCACGAATCTTAGAACATACGGAACTCGGTTCCGCGGCAGTCACTATCACGCATGTTAAAACCAAAAAAAAGACATCACTGAATACTCGTAACACGCTGTGCATGAATCTGAAAATGCACGAAATTCCAGTTCCGTGGCAATCACTAGCATGCATGTTAAAACCAAAAAAAAAAAAAAAAAAAATCTCTGGACACCCCTACCTCGTTGTGAATGAATCTTAAAACGCACAAAACTCGTTTTCGCCGCAATCACTGTCAAGCATGTTAAAAAAAAAAAAAAAAAAAAAAAAAAAAACCCACCACTGGACACCCCTATCTCAAATCAATGAAAATCAAATAAACCAATCAAAACTCTCGTAATTCCTGAAAGCGTAGCTCTAGTTCAACATAATATACACTCAAATCAATGAAAATCATACAACCAATCAAATCTTTCGTAATTCCTCATAACGTACAGTCGGTAACAAAAGTCTCCGAACACTAGCAAAAAATTCTATATGAAAAAAGTACACTTAATACAGTTTTGTTAAATAAATCCTTGTCGAATCCTGTTCTTAGTGAGTGTAAGAACAGGATTCGACAAGGATTTATTTAACAAAACCGTATGAAGTGTATTTTTTTTACATAGGAATTTTTGCTAGTGTTCGGAGACTTTTTGTTACCGACTGTAGCTCTAGTTCAATGTAAAATACACTCAAATCAAGGAAAAGCAAATAAACCAATCAAATCTTTCGTAATTCCTCATAAAGTAGCTCTAGTTCAACATAAAATACACTCAAATCAATGAAAATCAAATAAACCAATCAAATCTTTCGTAATTCCTCACAACGTAGCTCTAGTTCAACGTAAAATACACTCAAATAATGAAAATCAAATAAACCAATCAAATCTCTTGTAATTCCTCCTAACGTAGCTCTAGTTCAACGTAAAATGTACTCAAATCAATGAAAATCAAATAAACCAATCAAATATCTTGTAATTTCTCAAAACGTAGCTCTAGTTCAACGTAAAATACACTCAAATCAATGAAAATCAAATAAACCGATCAAATCTCTCGTAATTCCTCAAAACGTAGCTCTAGTTCAATGTAAAATAGACTCAAATCAATGAAAATCAAATATACCAATCAAATCTCATCTAATTATTCATAATGTAGCTCTAGCTCAACGTAAAATACACTCAAGTCAACGAAAATCAAATAAACCAATCAAATCACTAGTTATAAGAAAATTTTAAACATACATAAAGTATTTTAGTGCTGACGATGTATGTAGGATTTACTTTCATCCGCAGGATATCCTGAGGATGTCCTGGGAAAAATGGGTACCTTCAAAAAGACCCTACATGAAAAGAAAACTGTTAAATCTCTACAGTTGGCAACTCTGTAAACTTATCAGGTAGACAAGTTTAAGACAAAAAAGTTGAAAAATTCCCCAGATTCCTCCCCAAAAATTTCAAAAGTCCCCTCGAATTTCCCCATAAACATTCAGTCTCCAAAAAAGTCCCCAAAAACTCAAAAAATCCCCAGAATGGGGGCAAAATACCCAATCTGGCAACACTGGTACTGCATTGCACTAGATCCTATGGCCTGCATCTACGCAACCAGACATATGCAACCAGATCTGAAAAACAAATCAGTGTAAATTCTACAAAGTAAAGGGGGGGGGGGAACAGGGGGAGAAGTGCGAATAAAATAACATGAAAATAAATAATTTTTCAAGCTAATGGAGGTAAACTAACTGAAGAATCAAGCAAGGTTATGATGGTGTACTTGTTTTTTACTTTCCAAACGTACTCATGTATAAATAATGTATTGTATTCATAATTTGCGAAATAGATTTTGTATCTCGTATAGCTCAAAAACGAATGGTCGTAGAATATTACAAATTTATATTTGTGACTGTCATGAAGTCTACTTGTATGCTTTCAACGTTGGTCTTGACACGATCTCCCCTTTTAAAGAGATCCATGATTTTTGGTGGTGTTTGTATGTGTGTGTGCATATCTGTGAGTGAACATGACAGTGTCTAAACGATTTGTTCGAATTAAGGCTCCTATATATACGAGCTGGCGCATCAGGCATTTTGTTGCCTTAGGGTTGCCACATGTACCCAAAGCATTTCTCTGATAAACAAACGACAAACATTTTTTTTTAACGTCTTACGTTACTTTAGAGTAACTTGTTTTATTATATTTCATAATTTTAGCTAAGTAAACTATGATATGGAAGTTTGTTTAGCGATAAACTGCTATAATCATTCAAGAAGTGAATATAAAGTGTTCACAGACCTTCTATTACTGTGTATTTGAGTTTTGGCGACATTTTGTAAAAGAAACAGAAACCGCCCTAACAACACATCTTACCCCAGTACATCCATAGGATATTCTCAGAATAAAATGACATCCTGAGAATATACTGTGAAAAAAATGTGTTTTTAGGAATATTATTGTTGCTTATTGCTCTTATCTTGACCGGATTATCTTCAGATCAAGATTTCTTAGAATCATTAGGGAAGCGATAAGGACGCCAAGCGGGAATGCTGTTCTCTTCGAAGGCAAAAAAATGGCGGTGATGCGCCGGCCTATTATTTTATTTAAGGGGCTCTAGTTCGAATGAGCTGAAAGTTGGTACGTATGTTACAAGTCACTAAACACGATCTGTATAGGTTTTGGTGAATCGAGCACTAATGGCTTTTTACAGGGACGCAAAGAAAAATTCTTTACCATTATGCTCTAGGGGTTCAAATTATTTGAAGTGAAATAACATTAAACACCTATTCGATTGAGTCGAATGATTTCAGACATTTATTACATTATTTCATTTAAATAACTGTTAATTACTTAATGTTTGGAAAGTCGAATGGAGTCGCTTCAGATTTTTTCTAAAATATTTTCGATATGAAATAAATATTATATATAATTACCGCCCCAAATGAGTAACAATCGGACGGATACATTTGTCACAGACTTATGTTTAGTCTGTGACTTATGTTTAGTCTTAACATTAGTCACGTTTACTTATTTTGTACATGCTTTGACTGTTTAAATTAAGCAGCGGAGCATCCTAATTCTTTCGATATAGTCGCCTGAAAGATACTTTGCGTTTGTGTGTTTCCTTTATAAAAATTAAGTAAATAATTTTTGATCTTTGATGTAAAATTTTCCAATTAATTACAATTCCTTTAAAATGATATAATGTTTATTTGCATGCCTCAAAACGTTTTTCGTGTTTTAAGGAGAAAAAACCTCATTATTTGAATTTTTGAACTTTTGTAAATAAATGTTCAATTAAAAAAAAAAAAAAAAAAAAAAAAAAAGTACGAAACCATTTGTTTATAAAATATTGCTCTCAAATAATTATAATGTAATTTTTGGGCAGAAATACTCGAAGGGAAAAAAAACCGGTGCTGTAAATGATGATGTCGTGAATACATTATATTTTGTTTACCCAATGTAATGTGACGTTATTTTACGACATCTATATTTACCTCTTCGTCAATTTCCTTTTTGCCTCTCCTCCTATCATTAGTTGAGCCGCTTTTTAGAATTGGAAAACATTCTCGCATCACATCAACTATATATAGAAACAATCGATAAATGTCATTAGAATAGGGGGATAGATTTGACATATACTAGATGGAAAACAGTAAAATATTTTCAGCATTAAATCTATGAAGAAAATTTGATAATAATCCTAAGGGAAAAAATGCATTGAACAGGTGTTGCAAATTTTCAGTTTTTTTTTGGAAATTGATCGATGTTAAAAATATTACACGAAAATTACATTTTTGATATCATAGTTCTTTAAATGCAAAATTACAAATAATATCCATATTATATATGAGCCCTTCAATTGCCGAGAAGTTTTGTTCTCAATGTGCGACAAGAGGTGGTGGGTTCGACCCCAGGTTGCGCTCGTTAGCCTAATTGTTCGGAATTTTTCGTGGTTTTCACCAGAACTTGCGAGGATGAAATGCCCAAAAGAGGAAGTTTGAATTGCTGACTGAAGAAGAGCCAAGAGAAAAAAATGTCATAAACAAATTTATATCATCTCGAGATACATTTATGTGCATCAACTTTTGATGAATATCATTCGATATGTGGTGTTGTAATGCGGCAATTTTCGACATTTGCAGAACAGCTATTTCTCAACCTCTGTGGAGTATAAATGCGCCAAATTTAATATCTGATATAGCCATGTACTATGCGAGATAGCAAAAGAAAGCTGATGTAATTTGGGTGTATATCACCTGACAGGTGGTACTACTATTACTCATACAATTTTCTGTATGGCTACATCTCAGCATAGACTAGTTAAAACTAAATCAAATTGCATCTGTAAAATTTTTATTGTGAGTAAATATGATAAAATTTTTGTGCATGTTAACCGGTAGATGGTGATGTTATATAAAATGACATAAAAGAAGGATTTGTAACAGCCGTAACATAGTAATTTAATTGGAAACTACAAGTAAATAAAGAAGAAATTTATATTTTTCAAGATTTTACGAAATTTAACACATACTTTAAAATACTTAAAATTTTTAAATATGTGTTTTAAGACTAGAGTTACATAAAGAACTTTTGTATTTACAAGATAAAGATTTTTGTTGACATTTGGGTTAGTCAGAAGTAGTAATAAATTTTCCCGATAGATCAATATGTGATTTTGCAATGTTTATTACCACGCGACAAGTCCCCATATGAAGCAAGAGAAACGTTATACAAATTAAATTTAAGAGCAGTTTAAAAAAGAAATAATTAAAACATTTCCTTCTATAATAATTTCTAGCTGCTTTCAAACACGCTGTCTTTTTATCTCACCTGCAAACATAACATGGATGCAAACTGGAAGAGATGACGCAATAATTAAACGTACAATTTAAGAATGGCCATTTTTAAATGTAAGCTGTAACAACAATCTGGCTCTGCGTAATTTCACTACTTTTTTGCAATATACAACAAAGGTGTTTTAGATATGTTCCAACACGCAAAAAAAAAAAAAAAAAAAAAAAAAAAAAAAACTATTATTCGAAAAAAGATTTTATTTTTGTATTTCGATTTTATTTCAAAATTCTGTTGGACACCTGTTACCTAATTTGAATAATTTACCATTCAAAAATGTTTAACAGAGACACCATCATTAGATATCAACTCAGCCAGTCTTACTCTAACGTAGAGCGTTTCATTAGAGCAAGTTTTTACATCTATAAAACAAATTGAAAAATATGTAAGAATCAAAGTTATTCCCTATAGAAAATATTGGGAATTAGAGGAAAATGTGTGGCTAGAATCGTGCTACTCCAGCCAGTCTATTACTCGTCGTCGATATAATGATACTAGAGTATTTAAGCTGCACTATTAAGTTATATCTAAGCATTGCTTCGCTTTAATAAGTTCAAAACCTTGAATAAGCACCATAAAATGCAATAAACTCTCAACAATTGTTTCGGGACGAAAAAACACACGACCTTTCGTCAGGTGGATAAAGATGGCACGAATGCTGCAATTAAAGCGTCCGAAACAATTGTTGCGAGATTATTGCATTTTATGGTGTTTATTCAAAGTTTTGTACTTATTACTTTAAAACGCCAGTTCTGTGGGGTTTTTTAATTATTCCTTCTCTTTAGCTCAAATAATTCAGACCTACGATTTCAAATCTAATAGAAATACAAAGGACTGAATACAGAAATGGTTTTACAAAATACCTCATGCAAATGATTTTCTTCATTCTGAAGGATACTGCCACTTAGACAAAGCAGAAAATATTTTAGCATGAGAAGATGATTTCGATATATTGTCTGACATTTTGGGTTTAAATGAAACAAGGATTAAGCTCAGAATAATATGTTCATATCTTTTGCCTACAAACCTCCAGAGTTTTTTGTCAGAAATCATCGAACCATGATCGAAGGAGTTCGACACGGCAAGCAGCAGTATGGTTTTTCGATGTGCTGACTACTAATGGCTTCACTGGCAAGCTGGCAAGGTGAGTTTGATTAGAGGAACATACAGTCAAATAATGAGAAACAAATATTATGGAACGTTAACATAAAGCCTATTTCTATGGAGGAAATATATTTCAGTGAATGGCTGGGTGAAAATATTTCGACATGTTGTCTGAAGAAGGTCGTGTTTATGCCCTATGCGCATGTTTTCCTTAATTGCCTTCTGAAGATGGATCTTAAAGAGTGATCAGCTGCTGTACAAGTGTTAAAACCAGGGTTCCCATAAAAAGAAATTTATAAAGAAAAATTTGAATACTAGAATTTTTATATAGTATTTAAAAAAAAAAAAATAGATATCAATGAATAGTCTAGTCTAAATTTACTATACAAAAATAGTGGTATTCAAGTTTCGTTTTGCTAGAATACTGATCCCTGCATCCGTTCTTGATAGAAAATGATGGTGAAATGTACATTAATGGTTTATTGGAACATAGACTCCTTAACTAGATACCTGTCACGTGGCTCGGAAACTTGGTAATAGTTGAAGAGGTAGACAGCGCCACCTGGTACAGATTGCGTGACATTTTTATTCAACTGTCAACAATAATTTTAAGAAGTGATATATGATATATATAATCGACGTTTCTTCGATTCTATTCGCCTTTTATGTATATCATATCCCACTTTTAAATTTTTTTGGTGGCTGTTGAATAAAAAGTCGCGCAATCTGTACCAGGTGGCGCTGTCTGCCGCTTCAACTGTTGCCAAGCTTCCAAGCCACGCGACAGGCATGTAGTTTAGAAGGCTATGATTGGATGAAGCAACATATTTAAATGTATTTAGAGAAGAATGAAGCGATAATGAGGAGCTTGTAAGTGCAAAATCTATTATAGAATACGACCCTGTCATTCAGTCAAACAGCAAATCTACTTCAACAAATAATGAAGACTTAAAAAGAATGTGTTAATCTCGGACTCTGCAATGAGACTTTTCCACAAAATAATTTTTTTCCAACAGCCAACACTAAAGAAAAAAAAATATCCTTTCATCTCAGCCATTTATTTAGAAGATTATATAAAATATGAAGAACTAGACTCTGTTCATCACTTAGTCTATTATATAGACTATTCAGGGGAATATGTATTCGCACCAGCCACTGATTTCCGATACTCAAATGGATACTCCTCAAATTTCGGACACTTTTTTACACAAGGGAGCAGCTTATTATCAAAGACTCGACTACCAAAAGAAGAAAGAAATCATTGAGAAAAATTTCTTTTAAGATAGATTATTATTATTATTTGAAAAATCCATTCAAGATTTTTATGAAAAAGAAAAACAACAAACTTACGAAAATTTCAGTTAATGTTTAAACAAAGTAAAATGAAAAGTTTCCGTTTTTCTGCTAAATCGAGAAATATAAGGTGAAATCGCCTATTCCTGAATTTATTTATCTTTTACAGAGGTTATGAGTTTGACTGCATTCCTTCTCCTGTGTGTCTTGGAAGAGACTATAAATTTACAGACATTTTCAAAGTCATACTTCTAACCAAGTATCGTCATACTGGAATTAGTACAATTGCAAAAATTCTTTCCCGAGGAGCATTTCTGAACGTTAGAGCTGATCCCCAAAAATTACACTACGCAAATTTGGAATAGATTGCATTATTTGTTATATTAAATTACATTGCACATTTGTAAAAATACTTAGTGATTCCACAAAAATATTATACATGAGAAGCATTGTAAACTGAAGGGAACTGTGAGGCAATTAACCTATTTCCTGTGATCGATATACTAAAACGGGTATATATATCTAAGCTGCACTCTGTATTTTACGCCCAGGTATGACTTCATTTTGGCTCAAGTATTTGAGACTTATGATTTCAAGTCTGATCGAAATTTAAAGCACAGAATAAAGAAATAACTTTATGACATGCTTCTTGTACTTGATTATTTTCATTCTGAAGGGTATCGTCATAGACCTGAAATCAGATATTATCTTAATATCGGAAGAACATATTGCTGTTTGTCTGACTTTTCAGACCTAAAGAAAATAGCAAATTATCTCAAGAGAATATACACACCTTTTTCCTATCTATCATCGGGCCGCGGTAGCCCAGTCGGTAGAGTGCCGGCCTCGTAATTGGAAGATTGTGGGTTCGGTTCTCGAGCCGGCCAAAGACCGTCGTGTACACTAATGGTGGCTGGTGCACGTAAAATCTGTCGTGGCCGCAATGTCCTCCATGTTCTTATCAAAAATTATACCTCTGGGGGTCACCGAAGCGGGAGAGCCATCCCTTCCGTGGCGGATCAAAATTGTGATGGCATGTTTCCGGACCACCTCTAGGTGTGTGTCCCAGACCGTCGCCAATCGCCCATCTGCGCAGCACTAGTGCGACGTAAAACCCAACCATCCATCCATCCTATCGATCATCATATATATATATATATATATTTGAAATTATCGAGCCGTAATCGAAGAAGAAGAGAGTTCAACACGACACGAAGCAGTATGGTCTCCTGCACCTCAGTGTGATGACTGGCAACGGATTCAATGGTAAACTGAATAAATCAGAGTCATTTAAGGGGGTATTCTGGTCTAGAAATTTAAAAAAATCGATTTTTTTTTTTTTTTTGGCATATTTTGAAAGTTTAGACTTTCAAAAATATGATCCTAAAAGGATTTTTCAAAATTCGAATTATTTTCGGAGATTATTCGAATTATTTCGGAGATTCGATCGAATTATTTTCGAATTATTTTCGCTTCTGCTGCTTCAAAAGAAGGTAGAACAGCTCGATTAGCTGAAAGAACTTCTCAAGAGCTGAATTATGAGAAGGAGGAAGGCCCAATGTATGGATCTGGGATCGCCGATTGATGCAAAGTGAGTATAACATATTATTTTCAGAGTTATTCCATTAGAATTGTTTCCTAAACTTTAAACGCGTTTTTCTCGAAACTACTTTTTTTGAGGTGGTTGACATGATATTTCAAGTTCTACTGAACCGATTGCTTTGAAATTTGGTATATATCTTGTTTATACAACTCTCTATCGCGTCTGCCTTGGATTTTAAAAAATTTTGATTTTCAATATTTTTAAAAAATTCGAAAAGGTCGAAAAAAGTCGGGTAAAAAAATTTTTTTTTTTTTTTTCAAGTCGACGCCATTTTTTTTTTTTTTTTTTTTTTTTTTTTTTGAAAATGGTCAACCCGATAGCGACATCTTTATTAATGAAGAATTTGTTTGATTTTTTTGTTTTAGATCACTACAAGGGTTGAAATCATGTCAACCAGGACGCACCGTTTTTTTTTAAGCCCCCACTCCATCGGCCTGTATCTCTGCGAATTTTGGTTTTTTTTTTTGTGATTTTTTTTTTACATTCTCAAAATGTCAATAAAAAACATATAAAAAAAATGGATACTAAAAATGTTTTTCATTTTTTTTTTTTTTAATCTTACTTTAAAAAATTCCTAAAATTCAGGCTTCTAGACCAGAATACCCCCTTAAGCCTTTCCGACCCAGGCCGTACGATCGTGCGGGTTAGACATCCACGACATCGACTTACATTTTTGCATCTGGAACAGTCGTATGTAATAAAATCAGGAAATGAACGATCGAGCTAATTAGCAGAAAGTGTAAAGTATAATTTTCAATCAACAAATGTCGGTTATAGTTCATATTTTTCTTTTAGTTTGCAAAAACAGAAGAATGTAATGTTTTAAGGTAAAAATGTTTCGGGTCGGAAAGTGTTAGCATACAGTCAAATTATCAGAATGAAACAAATATTGTTAAATGTCAACCTAAGCTTATTTCCACGGAGAAAAATATTTCAATAATTAGCTGAATGAACATTTCGACAAGTATGTGTGCCTGAAGTAGATCGTGACTTTGCCTACGACTTTCTTAAATTTTTTATATTATTGGACTCCAAAGAGTGACCAATTGCTGCGAAAGCCTTAAAACTTCAGTACTTGAAAGAAATAAATTATGAAAAGTACATTTGTGGTTTATTGGACTAATCAACATATTCAGATGCATTTAGAAAATAATCCTGTGATGATGAGAAGTATGTAAGTACAGAATATGATCTTATCGTTCAATCAAAGAGCTCTTTAGTTCAGTAAAAAGTAGAGTGACCATATTTTTTTCCTTGAATTTGTGGACAAAGATGGCGGCGTCCTCGAATTTCGAGGACAAAGAAATAAAAAAATAATTAAATCCCCTTAAATTGTAAAATTTTAGTAATTTTTATGTATGAAGCACCTTATTTCAGCTTATTTATTATACATATAATAAATTACTATAATAAAACATTAATAACTTTATAACCGGCGTCCCCAAATGTGTTGTAATTTTTTGAGGACGAAGGTAGTTTGTCCTCGAAATTCGTGCCTGTCCTCGAGATTCGAGGACATATGGTCAGCCTAGTAAAAAGGAAACAGCAAGAAATATGTACCGTTCCTGGACTTAACAACGAGAATTTCCTACTAAACTTTCCTTTAAGGGCCCTCTTCACTCACTGTCGCTGGAAGCCGAAGCTAATGTTATTCTATGGGAAATTTTTCTTTGCAAATAACTCATTAACTAATTCATATTTTTAAATTCTGTTTTCACATTCTGAAAATTCCTAGCTGTTAAACTGACGGACCTTTTTTAAAAAAATATATATTTTTTAAATTTTTATATTTTATTTTGTAGCTGCAAAATACGAATTTTCAATATGTGAATTTTTTTCATTTTGCAATTTCAAAATAAAATATTAAAAATTAAAAAAATACATTTTTGAAAAAGGTCCGTCACTTTAACAGTTGGGAATTTTCAGAATGTGAAAACAAAATTTAAAAATACGTATTAGTTAATAAGTTATTTGTAAAGAAAACTTCCCCATAGAATAATATTGGCATTACATAATTATTTACAGATTACATAATTATTTCAAGGGCATAAATCTAACCGGTTTCACCATATCACTCTAGTACAAGCTCAAAGTTCTAGTATAAATGCAAAATTACGTCCCGAAGAGAATTTCTAAACGCTGGTTGATATCGAAAAATTCACTACAAAAATTTCGATTAGATTGTAGTAATTGTTATTACTTTCTTCTATATTCAATAGAAGAAAGTATTGGATTAGTAAAAATTTTTGAATTCCAGTTTTCAACAGATTTGCACGTTTTGAGAGGTCTAGAACACGATTTCATAATATTTAGAAAATATCTGTCTGTCTGTGTGTGTGAGACAAAAATTTTGTGGCGACTGTATCTCTGGAACTACTGCTCAGAATTGTATATAAATTTATATGTAGATGCATGCACCTTGATCTAAATTAGTTCTTATCAATTTTTAGTGTCAACCTCTCAACAGGTGGCGCTGCTATACAGCGATTTCCGCAATTTAAGGGGAGGGTGCTATTGCGTATAATCAAACAAAACTTGATTTGTGAGAAGTTCATTATGAGAAATTAAGGTGATTCAATTTGAATGCTCATAAGCCAACAGAGGGAGCTGCTATACGGCGATTTCCGCAGTTTAACGGAGGGCTATATCTCAGGAACTACTGCACAGAATTCCATATAAATTTATACGCAGATGCACCTTGACATAAATTAGTGCCTAACAACTTTTGATGTCAACTTCTCAACAGGTGGCGCTGCTATACTGCATGTGTCCTCGATAATGGGAAGGTTATATCTCAAAATCTATGGCATATAACTGTACGAAACTTTATATGTGAGATAACCATTATAAAAACGCAATTTTAAGATGTTATTTATAAAGAATACAACTGTCTTTCTTTGGATATTTAGTGTTAGTTTCCTCTAAGATGAAAATCATTTGCATTCATCATGTTAGATAATTATACTAAATAATAGTTTTAATAAATTGTTTGCCCTTAGTGAATTTGTATAGGAAAATATAGAAGAAAATCTTGTGAGGGCCACAACATACTAGTATTACATTGTATTGCGCATTGATAATAATGCTACATGACTCCATAATATTACGCCACATGAAAAATATTGTGAACTGGAGGAAAACGTGCGCCAAGAATTGCAGCACCTTATTCTGTTACCTGTGATCGATATACTGAAACGAGAATTTCTAAGCTACACGATGTACTTTACACCCAGTCATCACTTCACTTTAGCCCAAATATTTCTGACATATAATTTCATATCTTATAGAAATTTAAAACATAAAATAAAGAAATAGTTTTGTGAAACATGTCACTCATTTGATTATCTTTATTCTGGAGGATACAGTTGCTTAAACCTGAAAGCAGACAGCGTATCAACAGAAGAAAAAATACCGATGTTTGTCTGACTTTTCAGATCTAAAGCAAATAGCAATTAAGCTCAGGAGAATATGCGCACCTTTAGCTTATCGACCAGCAGAATCACTTGTCGAAAATCATCCAACCATGATCGAAGGAGTTCGACACGACATCGAGCAGTAGAGCTGTACAAAGTAAAAGGTACTAGGAAACGGATTCAATGACAATCTAATTTTGTTCAGAGGAACATACAGTCAAATAATGAGAACTAAATAAATATTGAGGAATATGAACCTAGAGTCTATTTCTATGGAAGAAAAATGTCTCAGTAATTAGCTGGATAATACATTTTGACACATATAGATGACTGAAGAAAATAGTCTCTTTGCCTACGATTTTCTTAATTTTTTTTGTATATGTAGACCTTAAAAAAGCGACCAACTGCTGTACAATCGTTATCACATCCGTTTTTGAAAGGAACAGATCGAGAAAAGTAACATTAGAGGTTTATTTGACGAAGCAACATATTCAGACGGTTTTGGAAATTAATAAAGTAAAAATAAGAAGTTTGTAAGTACAGAATCTAATTAGAGTATGATTTGATGTTCCATCAAATAGCTCTTCTCTTAAACCACCTTTTTCCCGTATTGATTTAAAGAGTCAATGAGTTACGACTGCATTTGAATTACTGCGTGGCTTGGAAGAGACTATAAATCTACTTACATTTTTCAAGGGCATTTTTGTAACCATGTGTCACCATAACTGCACTATTACAAGTTCAAACTAGTTGGCATAGGTGGACTCTGCTCAGTTCCCCACCATATTTATGTTCTCATAAACTTCTAGTGGGAGACATATTATAATCATGTTAAAAGAAATGAATTGGACCAAAGCTTGATACAGTGACAGAATGAAATACCCGCCTAATAGGCTATCCACCGTTCACTTCGATCTTTTTATCTTATTCTAATCTATTAATTTATTTTATCAGGGTCAATTCTGTTGTTTAGTTTTCATGCTACTATTTCCAATGCAATAATCCTCAAAATTCATATTTACATGAAAAATTTACAATTTCGCTATGTTGATAAAATCGTAAATTACGAATAATTTACGAAATTTTCCTATTAGAATATTTGTATTCAATCATGTTCAAACAAATATCATAAATATAATTTTGAAGTTGTCTAATGTATTTATGATCCTCAAAATGGAAGTTTATGCTCAATTTTGCCTTATTCTGCCATTTTAAGTAAATCGTAAATTCCAAATAACTTACGAATTTTTTTAATTGGAAAAATCATAGTCTATGATATTCATGCCAGTATCCAAAATAATATTTAAAATGTGGTTTGACATCTTTACGATAAAAATATCCCTCAAGATTGACGTTTATGTGAAATTTTGCTCTATTCTGCCATGTTAAGAAATTCGTAATTTTCCAATAACTTACGAAATTTTTATATTTGAAAATTCATAGTCATTAATATTTATGCCAGTGTCCTAAATAATATTTCAAAAGTAGTCTGACATCTTTACGATGAAAATATCTCTCAAAATTAACGTTTATGTGAAATTTTGCCGTATACTGCCATGTTAAGAAATTCGTAAATTTCCAATAACTTGCGAAATTTTCAAAGCAGCATATTTATAGTTACTGATGTTCATTCCGGCATCAAAACTGATATTTTAAAGTTGGTCCGACATTTTTACAGTAAAAAGTTTCCATTTAATGCACGTTTAAGTGAAATCTTGTCCTATTCTCCCATGTTAAGAAAATCGTAAATTTCTCATAACTTACGAAGTTTTTTAATTCGAATGTTGCAAATGAATATGGTTTTTGCCAGTATCGAAAGTAATGTTTTAAAACTGATCTGACCTGTCTGCGATCATTTGTTCGTGAGATATCGTGTTAACAGACTAACAAACTAACGGACAGACACACTAACGGACTGACACACTGACACACTAACAGACACCCTACAGACAGACACCATACAAAATTTGTCATTTTCGGATTCCTCACACCTGAAAACGTGTAAAAATGTCAAAAAACCGAGGTCGAAATTTTTCACGATTACCTAAGTTCCCCATACCTATAGTATGATGGGGAACTAAAATGACCCTCGAGGAGAATTTCTAAACGTTAGTGTTTATCGCGAGAACTGCCTTAGAAAAATTTATATTCCATTGTAGTTTTATTTATTACATTGATGACCATACTAAGTAATTCCATAGAGTTACCCCACAGGAAAAGAAAAAAAAAAAAAAAAAAAAAAAAAAAAAAAAAAAATGCGATCCGGAGTGAAATGCGTGACAAGAATTACATCAACCTAATCTACTACCTGTAATCCATTTTTAAAACGAGAATCTTCTAATTTGCACGATTATTTTACACTAAGATATTCTTCCACTTTGGTTTAAATATTTCAGACCTAGAATTTCAAGTCGAAAAGAAATTCAAAGAATAGAATGAAGAATTGGTTTTATGAAATACTTCTTTCACTAGCTTATTTTCATTTGAAGGATATTGTCATTTAGAACTGAAAGCAGACAATATTTTACTTTCAGAAGAAAATATTTCTGTTTGTCGGACTTTTCAGACTTAAAGAAAATAGCAATTTAACTCAGAAAAATGTTCGCTCCTTTTGCCTACTGATCCCCAGAATTATTTATTGGAAATTTTCTAATCGTAATCGAAGGAGTTCAATACAACATGTAGCGGTATGGCCGTTTGTATCTTGATGTGCTGACTGACAACAGATTCAACGGCAAACTGAAATTTATCAGAGAAACATGTAATAAAATAATAAGAATGAAATGAATATTCTGGAATGTTAACCTAAATGTTCACCTTGTATTTGTTTCATATATCTTCACAAAATAAGGCAAACGAAATTAAAAATCATTAATATTAGGATATTTTCAGGCTCTGCAATTCGGATGAAAAACGGGCATGTAATGACTTATGTAATGACTTACTTGTAATGACAAAATAAACAAAGAACTGCAGAGGTGAAAGTTGGAAAAAAAAAAAAAGTTCTTTTACTTCACTTTTTAATGGTTTGGTTTGGACTGTCGATCTACGATAATTCTCTCTCCCCCCCCCCCACACACACACACACTAAGACTAATTAAACTGAAATCTACTCCTGTCAGTTAAAAACATAAGATCTAAATCTCCAGTTATTTTACTTAACACAGCCATGCAAGCACAGAAACAGAGTAAAAATATGATTATAAGATAAAAACTTTTTATATACCAAGTTTTTAAATTTTGTGTTAAATCATAGCTATAGAACTACATTAGCACTTTATCAATGTGTATAAAATTTTTAAAGTGATAATGACATCAATTTTTGTGAGATGCATAATTTAACTTTTTACAATTTTTTAACGTTCACAGCTAATATTTTAATGGCTATTTTTAAAGCTATTAGGAGGTTATTATTTTCATATTTTAATTAATTAAAAGAAAACTAATCAAAAATCCGAAAATCGGGCTTCGAAGTATTGTGTTGTCATGGGGTTCAGAGCTATTGTAAAAGTTTCAAATGTCTAGCTAGTAGGGATGTTAGTTAAAAATCGATTGCAAGATTGGTACCGGACAAACAAGAATCGAAGTTAATAAAAACATGGTAAAAAATCATCATCATCATTAATAAATTTATTTTTTGGTATAAGCCGACTAAGGTATGTTTCAATTCTGCGCGGGGGCAGATTACCCTTTTGCTCCTCTGCTCACTATGCCACTAACAGATTTTACAAATTTACACATGCTAAGGGGGCATGAAAAGTTGGAAGTACGCTGGACTCAAAATTTAGTTAGTCAGGCTCTGGGCTTAACACTTTATAACTCAATGGGACTTACTCCCATTAGAATTAAAATTCGTATAAAATCGAATTGGTGAAAGGAATATGAAACATATTGATAAGGATTGAACGTGTATACTTTATTTTAATCTTACTCTATCGTTTACACGCTACATGAAGCTGTTTTTTGTTTAAGAAAGTTTTTGTAGCGTGCTGTTGTTGTTTCTGTCTGTCATTTTTATGATTTTCGCCTGTGTTATAATTAATTTATATATTACCTAAAGAATCTACCATCAATCTTAGAAAAAATATAAATAAGATAAAATTAAATATATTTTTACATTTTTTTTTTCAAGATTTCAGCAATTTTCGTGCTCTATGTCTTAGTGGTAAATTAAAGTACCGCCTTAGTAAATCTTCATTAGTTACTAAAATTAGGTGACATGGCATAATTTTTATTGATTGCATCTTAAAAAAAAAAATATCTTAAGTAAGGAAAATAATATGTTTAAAATGCATTTTTTGTTTCTTTTCTAAATTCAGACTAAATGGGCCCCAATAGTGGGTCAAAATTAGTTGGTAGGAAGTGCCGAGTTTGATCCCAGATCGCGCTTGTTGACCTATAGCCGTCCGGAATTTTCCATGGTTTCCTTCAAAACTCGTGTAAATGCATGGTAGATTCCTTAGTAACACCTCCACGGAGAGCATTTCATATATAGGCTTAAAACCCTCCCCACTAAATATAATCTCAAGATATTCTGCAGATATTTCTAGAGAAAATCTGCAGAATATCTTAAGTTATTTGGCCCATTCTTAAGAAAGTTTACAAAATTTCTGAAGACATTTTATAGAAAAAGGTAATTTTTCAGAATATTTTTAAATATTTGAAGAAAGTCTTAAGAAAATACTATTTTCTCAAGAATATCTTCGGATTATTTTTAGTGGGGGTCAGTCAATCGGCCTAATCACAAACACTAACACCATTGGACTTAAAGGTTTAAAGTGAATTCCTTAACACTACAAATAAACCAGGATTCAAACCGACAACTGGCCAGAGCGCTAATTTTTCGGCCACTAGATGAAACGAATTGCCACGACCTGCAAATATGGAAATACGAAGTATATTTAAATGTATTTAACTTTATCTATCTAAAGTAATATATAAATAAAGCAAAGGAACACATCCGAGCAGACCACTCCTATTTTTGATTGGTGTAGATTTAACGGTCCTTTTTTCTTACCGCCGCCGGAAGCCCGAAATTTTCTTTACAAATAACTCATTAACTAATACATATTTTAAAATTCTGTTTTCACATTCAGAACATTCCCAACTGTTAAATTGACGGACCTTTTTTTAAGAATGTATTTTTTTAATTTTTAATATTTTATTTTGAAATTGGAAAATGAAAAAAATTCACATATTGAAAATTCGCATTTTACAGCTTCAAAATAAAATATAAAAAATTAAAAAAATAATTTTTTATAAAAGGTCCGTCAATTTAATAGCTGGGAATTTTCAGAATGTGAAAACAGAATTTAAAAATATGTATTAGTTAATAAGTTATTTGTAAAGAAAAATTTCCCATAGAATAACATTAGTTTCGGCTTCCGGCGGCGGTCAGTGAAGAGGGCCCTTAACTACTTTGGTGGTGAAAGTCGGCCATTTTTTTTTTTTTTTAGTGAAAACTGATGAATTTTTTTAGAATGATACTGCATAGATGTTATACTTTTTAAAAAGAGCTCTAAAAACTGTTCATTTTTTGTAAGGACACTATATACATCAAGTTATTAGATTTAAAGATATCACGTTGCAAAGTTTCCCAACGCGATATCATTCGATTGCTTTTATTTTAAAATAAGATTGTAATATTAAACAAAAAAGCAGTCCAATATTAAAGAACAATGAATAACTTTTTTAAAATTATCAGTTCTGAAGTTCTAAGAGCGGCAATTTTTAAATTACAGCGTACTTATTTCCCATACATAATACGTTAAATTTGTAAACAATTGTTGATTTATTCTTGAGAAACATTCACATAAGACCATAGAGCATTGTTGCGAAACGAGTGCAAAGCGGAAGAAATATTTTATTTAATTTAGTTTGTAATATGTTATTTTGACTTTTTGACCTTAAAAAGAAATTTCAATTATGTTACCAATGTGCAAAATGTGATATAAAAAATAAATAGTGATTCAATTCTTTTGAAAATTCATTTAAATTTAATGACCAGCGGAGCGGGCGTAGCCTGCTAGTTCTATCATAAATTAAGTATAAAATTTTATAACGGGTCGATCGTAGAATTTTAAGTAATATAATAATAATAATAATAATAATAATAATAAATAAAAGTAATTATCATTTTCAGCGTTTTAAAAAATTTAAGTGCGATTCGCGATCGTATGATATATGATTTTTAAAATTTGTGCATAATTTTATCTTTATTACAAATTGCAATTTTTCTGCCCTGTATCGCGATTTCAAATTAAAGATTCCGTTTTTTTTCCCGACCCAACCTTATTCAACTAACTAAAAAAGTCTCCCTCTTTGGACGAGAATTCTAATAGGATAACCAAATAAAGAATAAGGAACCGAGCGAACTATTTTGTTCAGAAAGTTTCCCGAAAAACCTACTGGATCAACTTTTATTGCTAATGTTAAATGAAATTTTCGATTTATTATCGGGCAAAAGAGCCTTCTGAATAAATAAATGGTTGACTTTTTTCATTGACATCTATCGACCGTAGCTAAAAATAGAAATACATCTCCGTCCTAAGTAATTCAACAAAATAAAATAAACACTGCTCCTGCTTCTAGTAATCGAACAATTTACTTTATATCTTTACATCGTATTTCCTATTTTCAAAAAGGAAAAAAAAAAAATGTATAGGGCTTCTCTAATTTTAGTGCTGTTGTTGATAGATGTAATTTATTTTATCCTAGGTAAGCTTTCTCATTTCCATTGCATGAGACAGGAAATATTATTTTTATATTTGAAAATGAAGTAATTTTGGGTACCTCAAAATGTAATTTATATAATGGTTTGTATTTGTAACAAATGGAGTGTTCGAATGTTTCAAGTGTTTATGTATATGTCTTTTATTTGCTGTGTATTTAGAAAAAAAATATATATATATATATATATTTGATATTTATCTTTAAAGAAACCAAAATATCATGCAACAATAACAGTTTTCCCTCTTCCCTCAAAAAAAAAAAAAAAAAAAAAAAAAAACACACACACACAAATATTATACATATACTAGTACATTTGCAAATCAGGAGCCTCAACGTCCTATTTGCACCACACATTATTCAACAGATCATTTTTTAAAAATTCCTTATTATATAATGTATATATTGATTCGATTGATTTGCTACATAAACAGAAAGGCTTCTGAGGCGGGGCTGCCGGCCTCCTCACCCCCCCCGCTGTATCTCTCTTTCTATATCTATCTATCTATCTATATGTATATATATATTTATTCATAATAACTGATTGTCTTGTATTAATTCCCTGTAATCTATAAATAATTGTACCAAATTTCATGGAAAATGATTACATAACATATTGGAATTATTTTGAGAAACCCTGTAAATGAATTACCAATTCTGTGCCCACACTTCTCCCCAGAAAAATATTCTTTTAAAATTCTAATAAAATTTCATTATATTTACGAGGAGTAAGCATGTTAAAATAAACTTTTAAGAAAACAAACGTAAATATATACATATAAAACTAAGACGTGTTGTAATAGAAATTTGCAAAAAAAAAAAAAAAAAAAAAAAAAGAAAGAGGACTGAGAAGTTTTTTTTTTTTTTTTTTTTTTTTTTTTAAATCTAATTACTCCAGCATATAATAGAAAAATTGCAAATTCACTTTTCGAAGATATTTAATAATTAAAATAGTAATTTTCATATGAAAAAGCATAAATGTTATAATTTAATTAAGTTATTACATTTTAAGAATTTACATTTGAAATAATTTCATTTTAATCCTGAATGTGCATGCGCGTAGCCAGGAGGGGGGGGGTTGGGCACCCTCCCGCTCACGCACACACATTCAGTATATTTAACAAAAACATATTGAAAACTGAAAAAAAAAAAAAAAAAAAAGATTTGAAGGTTTAAAAAAAATTGTTATTACTAATACCAATGATTCTATGCAATAGAAAGACACTTTCTTAAACATGGTAAAAAATATATTTAAAAGAATAATGTAAATTTTTCATAAATCCAAATTTAATGGCACATTTCTTACAAAAATTTGCAAAGTAATTTTTCTTGGTAAACAAAAAAATAAAATAAAATTAATAGTTTGTTTTTTCTTCAAGGAAAAGAGGCGATAAAATGATTTAGTTTATTTAAACTCGTGGCCTTAAGGGGTTACATCCAGTTGTATGCACGAAAAAACGTGTTTTTTTTGTGAATTTTTTGTGAAGAGGCCTTTTATTAAAGAAATATATACAATACATATACATATAGCAAATTTAATGTATGTTAAGAATCCGTGATGAGTTTACAAAAATATTGGGTTCCGCTGTTCCTGTAGTAGATCTCCTAGAGGACTTCCACAAAAAGGTGTCTGGCGGTGAGCAAGATATCTCTGATCCAAATTATCTGAAATGAAAAAAACCAAAAGATTTATTTTTAGGATAGATGAATACAGGTAATGATCGTAGGAATAGTCAAAATTTTGATTTTTGACAAAATGGCGGCTTCCCAAAAAAAAAAAAAAATCGTTTTTTTCATGAAAATTTACACTTGAAAGTGGCTGAAAAAATCGAAATTATTATCAGAAACCTTATTCCTACGATCATTACCTGACAAAAATATCTAAGAAAATCGTGTCAAAATTTCAAGTCAATCGGTCCAGCCGTTTCGGAGAAATTTTGCTCACCGACTTTGAAAACACCGTTTCGAGATGAACGCGTTTAAAGTTTTGGGAACCATTTAAACTAAGTTAAATTTTTTTTTTCCTACTTACATCGAGTCATCTATTCCAGGACCATAAGAGGACTCTGCTTCATCATTTGCTTCTAGTACAGCCAACTGTTGTTGTCTACGTGACATTCTCCCCTCGCGCGTGCTCCCTTGCGGTCGTGCGTCAGAGATCAAGATGCGCTCTGCGTCCTCTTTTTCTACATAGGCATGGGCATTAGGCCCAAGCGATAGTCCCGTTGCGTTCATGAAGTATAGAAGAGATGTTTTTCCTTCATTGAACATGCCGGCAGCAAGATAAGCAGCAATTTCAACGATCTTAGAGCCACATGGGATTATTTTTGGAGTTATTTTCCATATCAGCTGATTATTACTTACTGTATACCTAAAATTTCTAAATATAGCTCTCAGATATAAGATAAACCTTTTATATTCTTATTCTAAGAAGCAAAACATTATGAAAAGCATGGACAAGGGCATAGGGATAATGAAAAACAGCTGCTACTCTGGTTTACGCTCCGCCTACTTTAAAACGCTCGGAGACATCTTTACAAATATGCAAATTTCTCCGAAACTAATTGCCGGATCGATATAAAATTTTCAGACAATATTATCAAATATATGTACATTCAAAATATGTAAAAAAAAAAAAAAAAAATCGATTTTTTGAAAATTACAACTGGATGTAACCCCTTAACAGAGAGTCAAGTTTTTTCTCATTTCTTTTTAATGAGCTTTTTTTTTTTTTTTAACATTCTTTTACCTATACATGTTGGAGAATGTAATGTTTTTCGATTCAATTTTTGAATATGAAATAGTTTTTACAATAGTATGTCTTGAGGTCTGCTCAATTGTATAACCAGGTTCTTGTGATTAGTCTGGATGGGCATAACTCAAAAGCTTGTATTGGAAGGAAGTCTAAAAATCGTATTCAATTTATATCATAATGATCCGTATACTATGACATGCAAAGAGTTCAAATACATTATTGTTTAAGTACAAAATTTCCAGTTGATACATATCAACAACATTTTGAAAGTGATTTAAACATAATGAAACTAACATATTCTATTGATACAAAATAATTTTCGTATAAAAGATTGTAAGAAAAGTTAGGTTCGATTAGAAGCATTCATACTAAATTATATTGCGTCCAGTAAAAACGTTTAAAAATGATAATTACTTTCCCCTACCATGAGTTACAGAAAGAATTTCAGGTTTTGAAGTTCTTTGAATACAAAAATAATTTTTTTAGTAATTGTTGATTTGAATGCAAGTCTGGTATCATAATAACTTAGCGGGTAAATTTTTTCCGATTACACTGGTCTGCGAAATCGTACTTTTAAAAATTTTTATGTACTGCGTTGGGTGTCTCTAATGTGTTTTGATATTTTTTTTTTCCTATCACTAAGAAGTTTTCACAAAGTAAGGATGAAAATTGGAAGAACTCGTCTAGAACTTATAACAAATTCGAAATAATTTATATAAAAAATGCATTGAAATAGGCTTTTATTTACACATCTTTTAAATGTATTTTTTCACATCGAATCACCCTTTTGAGCATTTTACTTTGTGCAAGGCTTGAGGGTCTTGTGTGTGTGTAGGGGGGAGTGTAGCATAAAAGCCACTGTCCTCTAAAAACTAAGTCAATAAAAATAGTCATTTTAAAATAAAAGTCAATTCCAGTCTATTTGTAATTAGCCGTGAGGATTTATTCAAAAATATAAAATGACATATGAGGACAAACCAAGTTCGTATCCAGTAAAGTTGAATTCGTTAAAAATGGTGGAGGAGAGAGAGATTTTCACTTTACAAAAGTTTTACATGTTGCTAGTACGGTGATTATTAACAAACTGTCCCGGAATCAAATTCCGCAGCATCCTTGTAAAACTCCGGGTTATGGAAATATCTCCACATTTTGAAGCCAAGGGCGCCAATACATCTTTCTTTGTTGTTAATGTTAATTCAATGGACAATTTTTTAAAAAGAAATGACGGTTAAAAATATGGCAACCCTTTTTGGCATAAAATACATTCGCCAACGAATACCGTTGGAAAAGACAGGTGCAAGTAATTAAGAAATATTGCGAAAATTCTTGCGACATAATGTCTACATAATGGATCATTAATAGCTGCAGTTAAATAGATTATCTGTATATAAAATAAAATAAAATAATAAAAAGATATAACGGAAAGTTTCCAACGTACATTTACAGCTATAAATATAAATTAGATTTATTGGGAAGCATAGTGAAATGGAAATAAAAATATAATTACTTTAAGGGATAATAAAATTAAATTGTGTTTAGATCCCTACATATATATATTGCATTAAGTTAAAAGAGATCAATGTATTTAAAACTGAATTTGTTCTTAAAATTAGAAAATGATAAGTATTTTAATTTTGAAAACATAATTTACTAAAATTGGAATAAGCTTGACCTAAATACAAAAGATTATAAAAGTTAATACTTTTTATTGTGAATAAATAGATCTTTAATTATAATTGAATAAATTTGGTAAAATAAAAGGATATGTGAGGAACTCCCTCACATATCTCTCCCGGTTGCCATGAAAAAAAAAAAACTCTCTCCACCACAATACAAAACAATAATCCAAAAATATACAAAACAACCATTATCATGTGTGTAAAGCATACAAATACTGTCAATCACATGCAAAATACTGTCATGAAATACATGCGTGTACATATATTCTTCACACAAAAATTTTAAAATGAATGTCTTGACAAATAATTTCTTGATCTTGTTACAGCTGATATATTGTAATACAATTCTTCTGAAAAGTAAATTAATTAGTTTCATAGAATACATTTCAATGAAATGATCTTTTATTGTCAATCATGTTTAAATCAAACAATTTCTATTTTCTCGTCAAACAATATATAAATATACCTATTGAAATAATTTGAGGTATTAAAAAAAATATTTGTGTATAGTAAAATTAAAAATGATTTTCTTCTTGAAAAGGAAAAAAAAAAATGTGTTGTCAACAATAGAATCTTATGTAATTAAAAAATAAGTTTAGAAAAAGTGTAATTAAAATTGAGCACCACTCATGCCATTTCACCAAGATAGGGGAAGAAAAATGTGAACCCAGCAAACAGCCAAAATAGCAAGTGGTTTGTGAGGCCACTGCCAAATATAGCATACCGAGCAAAATGTGTGACTCAAAAGAGGCTTGATTTTATGTGTGCATGACTATGCCACACAAGCATTCTGAGAAAAAATATGTGTTCGTGTAAAAGAAGAAAAAGTGTGACTATTGAAAAATTTTGCAAGGAGTATGACCGTGACATCACACTCCTGCAATAAATTTCCTAACTTGATGAAAGAGAAAAAAAAAAAAAAAAACTGACTGAGTGTTCCCAATATACAACATGAAAATAGTTAAAGTGTGCAAAATTATTATCATTATTATCTAAAAAAAATAAAATGTTATCCTGGATTAACAAAACCTAAAAATCCATTATTATTAGTTAATATTAATAACATAAGATTGATCAAAATTTAATTGTCTGAAGTATATAATTGGAAAAAAAAAATATCCATAATATTAGCATTGTGACTAATACTTTTTTTATTTCATTAAATTATATTCTTCTTCTTTTCTTTTTTTTTTTTTTTTTTTTTTTTTAAATAAAAGAAAGATTTTTTTATTAGATCAATAGAAAATTTTAGCTATCCATATCTTGTCAAAACAAAATTTAAGAATAATATTTACATAAAAAAAATCAAAACTTATGTTTATGAAATGACAAATATCCATTCACCTCTGGTGGCCAGCCATTGGAAAATAAGAATCCATCATTTCACAAGAAAAAAAAAAAAAAAAAAAAAAACAACACCTGAGTATTCTTAGTTAACATCGAATACAAAGGGTGTTATAATAGGTTATAAAATATTTTTCTTTAACTATGAATCATTATACTTGTAAAATTTTATTATCTGCTTAGTAGATAAACAATAAATTAAAATTATACTTAGTCTTCCAGTCATTTGGTCCCAAAATTTTATTCACTATCCTTTTATTTTGTTTCATTTCATGTAATTAATCTGAAAATAAAGGTATATTAGTGAAGAACATATACACTCCATGCAATATATGCAAACCAGCATCACAAACTTAACCCTACAAAGTTGAACCATAATGAAATTTCTTTGCCCTTTGTCATTTATTCTTATATTAATTTTTGTAAGGTACCTAGGTTTTTTTTGTCTTAATTTTTTTATATTTTTTTTAAAGTGCACTTATTAATGAAAAATAAAAATGAATGTCGACATAATAATAAATTTCTACATCAGTGTGTAGACAGGCCTTTTTTTTTTTAACAATTGAGCAATACTTAAAATATATATTTTTTTTATATATAGAAATGCAATCACATGCATAATGCTCAAACAAGATCTTTTAAATTTCAGCTCAATTATAAAATTGGCAATTATAAAGCCATGAGCTAGTGCCATAGATATTCTGATCAGAAAAAAACTTTATATATATTTTTTAAATGCAAGCTATAGCAATCAAAAAATAAAAATAATAACACAGCATGTGTTATACACATATATATTGCTTATATATATGTATCAGTAAAATTATGTGATAAGAAAATATATACAATGTATTGTAATACAAAAAAAATATCTATATACATATGCACAATAGCGAGAAAAATTTGAAAAACATAATATGGCCCATGTGTCCATTCATATCTGTTTAAAAATTGTATGTGTAGGCAAATTATAATGAGCAAGTGAGAAAAATGAAATGTTAATGCCTTATATGTAACAAAAATTCGAATATTTGAAATATTTGAAAGGTATGCATGTGTAATGAAATTCACAATGAGTAAGTGAGAAAAATTCAATGTTTTTATATTCAATAAAATAATTCCAATATTTGAAATAACCATGTGTATAACTCTGTATATTTATAAAAAAAATGTATGTGTAATGAAATTTACAATGAGAGGAAAAAAAAACTTAATGTTTTATATTTAATAATATAATTCCAATATTTGAAATCATCATGTACACAAATTACGTAAGTTTAAAAGGTATGAATTTGTATTAAAAATTGTGTATATATATATATACTTCCTTTAATTCAAAAGTTAAGGTTTATTATATACAAACTAATAAACACCAGTATATGTGTATAAGAAAAATATATGTGTGTGTAATTCTTGTAAATAGAAGAAATATTTCCAAACGCACGGCTAGCACATAAGCTAGGTTTACATGCACATATTAAAAAAAAAAAATAAAAATAAAAATTAATATGTTTGACCAAAATATTGTGTGTGTGTGTTATTTTATGAATTGAGAAATATTTCAAAATGCATGGCTAGCATATAAGCTAGTTTTACATGCAATATTTCAAAAAAAAAATAAATAAATAAACAAAATTGTAAATATGTGTAGATATTTATAGAAAAAAAAATAATTGAAAACATTGTATTTTGTGAAAAGATGAATCAATTCCATGATATGGTTATAATAGAGAATATAAAATTCCTATTTTATGTTTGTGTACATCTCATATATTTTGAAAATAAAAAAAAACTAGAAAAAAAATAAATATTGTATAACATGTAGAAGTGAGAATTGGCAATAAAACAAAATGTAAAACAATAGTATGTAAGTGTAAAAATTGTGTAATAAGAAAAATGTATGTGTGAGAAAATTATGTCACCATGGAATTATATACTTCATACAATTACATAATCAAGAAAAATTAAGTGTCATGTAATAATATCTCTTCGCAATTGGTTATCAATGTTGCAAGTTTTAAAATAATACTGCATTTGAATTAAAAAATTATTTGTTGAAAATGTGTGTGTGAAATACACTTACGTGCATTATAACTGAAAGTGACCATATGGCAAGGCTGAGATTGTCAGATTTACATGCCATTACCTTCAAAAAAAAAATAGTGTATTAAAAATTGTGTTAAATCATTTTTTTTTTTTTTTTTTTTTTTTTTTAACAAACATCAGTAAATTTTCAAACTGGCACTGTATGTAACAAAACCATTTAATGAATATGTGTGTATATCTTTACGAAGTTGTGTATAAATAGGAAATTAAATGTGAAAACACAAATTTATGCATTTGTTGTAAATGTATTATAATTATATAATTTCAAGAAAAAAAAAGTTTTTGTCAACAATCATGTAAAAATGAGTTTTAAATCCTTCCTTTCCTTTTTTTTTTTTTTTTTTTTTTTTTTTTTGCATTGGGAAATAAAAAAATTGCATAAAAATCAAAACTCAAAAAAAATTTTAAATCAATATTCTGCATAATTTCAATAGAAAAAAATGTGACAAGGTTCTCAATATTATTTATTGACCCCTGTCTTAGTGTTATCCCAATTAATCTACTGTTATTATTACATTTAAAGAAGTTTGATGAAAACGAATTTATGTATCAAAAGGAAATCCTGAACTAAATGATTGTAAACATTTGTCAAAATAAACTATATAATGTTTCACAAAATAATGTCTCGCTACTCATCATCCTCAACTTTAAAAAATATATCGGTCCAGCCGAAGTAATTTGTTTAGATAATTAACAGCAAAACACTAAAAAAAAATCTCATGCACCCAAGGACCCTGAGAGAGTGCACAAATTCTTCTTCCGGAAACATTACATAACTTGACAACAAAAAAAAAATTTGTATATTAAATTTTGACAAAAAAAAAAAAAAAAACGAAGTGCATGTATTAAAAATTAAGAATTTATAAGGAGAATGAATACCTTAATCAATGATAACAAGCATATTTTCGGCAGATTAATTAAAAATAAAATAAAAATATGTATTTATTTTGTGATAGTAATTGTAAGTAACGCAAAAAAATTAAACATCAAATTCCTGTGCACAAAGCCCAATGTACTTCAATGAAGAACATTTAACAAAAAAAGTTCAGCAAAACAATAAATTGTGAAAAAAATCAAAATAATATATTAACTTCAATTCCCTTTTATATTTTAAAAATTAATCCAGAATCTCCTCTCTTTAAAAAAATATATTTTTTATTTATTAGAATAATTTTAAAAATTAAAAAAAAATCGTAATATGCAATTATGAAATTTTCCAAACTCAAAAATGAAAATAAAATTTCTTATATAATATAACTGACTGTGCATACACAAAATACTTAACATTACTGCACCACTCATTATTCAAAATTATTAAGAAGATATTTTCGTTCCTTTTTTTTTTTATTATCTTGCACTGATTTATAAACTCAACAAGAAAAAGAATCTGAACCCAAAATATTTGAATATGAAAAAATAAAAATAATACACTGAAATGCAATAAATTATTATAATATGTAAATTTGTATATATTATACATAAAGACAACAAAAACTTCTTTTCTCTTTTTTTTTTTTTTTTTTTTTTTTTAAATAATTGTTATCTTTAAAATTCAAAAATTACCAAAAACACTGGCAAAAACTTAGTAATTATGACTCTAATATAATGAGTCTTTAAACACATGAAATTTATTTTATAAAAATTCGAACTGACACATATGAAATAGTAGATAATCAAAAATTAAAAATTAAATATTTTCAAATTCGAAATTCTTCTTTTAAAAATACACAAATATCGTCATGAAAAATGTGAGTATATGAAAAATACCAAATACTATATAATAAAAAATTTTAAAAATTAAATACATGCATATCCCTAGACAAATTAAAAATTGTAAAGGATAATTTTTTAAAATTGAAATAAAAATATCCAAAAAGAAAAATATATATAGTAAAATATGACCATAAACACTTTTATATATACAGTTTCAAATGAGGAATGCACAGATATTGCTTATATATATATATTTATTTTGAAAATTATATCCCCCAAAAATTAAAAATTATTATAAGAAAATATCTCACTTTTAAATACTTGCAACTATGTGTGCATTCCCTTAATTAGAGAAAAAAATATTTAAAATTATAAAATGAATGCAAAATAATTATAAAAATATAAAATAAAAATGTCTTATCTGTTTCCGCTATGTCCATAACCTGCAAATCCTTCCAAATTAAACATAGACCTGTTCTACGAATTACCACCGAAAACATTTTTATTATGCTTCTTCTTCCACGCATAGTTCCACTTCAAACAGCTGTTCAAAAACTTGGTATAGTAAAGCAGGGAATTTCTTCCTTAATTCTCAGAAAAGAAATTTCCACTATGAGGGGCGCAACGCACAAGATTGACATGAAAAAAAAAAAAAAAACTGACTCAGACAACTGGAACGGGAGAACCACTTGAAAAGTCGGTTATTTTGGAGATCAGCTGTCATATTGAATCACAGAAAAACAGCCGATGATTCATCAGAGATTATTAGTTCATAAATGATATATTTGTATTTAACACGATGATAAGAGAGTCCATCTTTCATAACCTTGTTTACTAAAAATAGTTATTTCAATCTAGCAAAAAAAAAGTCTTGAGATGTATCTGTCGCATAAATAAAACATTTTATATATTTTCGAAAAAATTAAAAAAATTTGGCTTTTTGAAAAATATTCCTTCCTCTAAAATCCTCTCATTCAAGAGATAAACATAGGCGAGAAAGTCAACGAACTCCAGACTGTCGAGAAAATAAAAACAAAGTTTAATCCATCCAAATATCAAGAGGGTAACAATAATAAGGAACCCACCTCTATATTAGTCAAGGCCACATGCTATTACCGAGAAATAAGACGCTCTTTTCTCCGCACATGATCATCGAGAACGGAAGAAAGTGAAAAATTCTATTCGCACACTCTTGGAAGATAAGCATCGAGGATATACGATGACATTCTTAAACTCCGCCGGTATGTTCTCGTGCAGGACGGCGGCATGGAAAAATTAGGTTCATCATCTTAGGAGTCATGGCAGCACTGTTCTTTAGATATATCTGTCGAATACGGCTGATTGCTCCAAAGTCGAAAAATAGAAAAGTTCCTTTAAAACAACACTCTTGTCATATCAATAGTCAAAAAGTTTTCACACGTACTTGCCGCAGAAAAATGTATTTTATATATTTTCGAAAATAAGAAATTCGCTTGTTGAGAGAAAAAAAAATCTATACATTCCTCTCCTCCACCGTAACGAATTCTATGGTCGATGAGCACCAAATTTATGTAGCATAAAAGCCACTGTCCTCTAAAAACTAAGTCAATAAAAATAGTCATTTTAAAATAAAAGTCAATTCCAGTCTATTTGTAATTAGCCGTGAGGATTTATTCAAAAATATAAAATGACATATGAGGACAAACCAAGTTCGTATCCAGTAAAGTTGAATTCGTTAAAAATGGTGGAGGAGAGAGAGATTTTCACTTTACAAAAGTTTTACATGTTGCTAGTACGGTGATTATTAACAAACTGTCTCGGAATCAAATTCCGCAGCATCCTTGTAAAACTCCGGGTTATGGAAATATCTCCACATTTTGAAGCCAAGGGCGCCAATACATCTTTCTTTGTTGTTAATGTTAATTCAATGGACAATTTTTTAAAAAGAAATGACGGTTAAAAATATGGCAACCCTTTTTGGCATAAAATACATTCGCCAACGAATACCGTTGGAAAAGACAGGTGCAAGTAATTAAGAAATATTGCGAAAATTCTTGCGACATAATGTCTACATAATGGATCATTAATAGCTGCAGTTAAATAGATTATCTGTATATAAAATAAAATAAAATAATAAAAAGATATAACGGAAAGTTTCCAACGTACATTTACAGCTATAAATATAAATTAGATTTATTGGGAAACATAGTGAAATGGAAATAAAAATATAATTACTTTAAGGGATAATAAAATTAAATTGTGTTTAGATCCCTACATATATATATTGCATTAAGTTAAAAGAGATCAATGTATTTAATACTGAATTTGTTCTTAAAATTAGAAAATGATAAGTATTTTAATTTTGAAAACATAATTTACTAAAATTGGAATAAGCTTGACCTAAATACAAAAGATTATAAAAGTTAATACTTTTTAATTGTGAATAAATAGATCTTTAATTATAATTGAATAAATTTGGTAAAATAAAAGGATATGTGAGGAACTCCCTCACAGGGAGGGATTCTCTATGCAACATGCAACAATATTTTGCTAACATGTTAAAAATGTATCGTCTCTGATACCTGCTTTCCATTTCTTTGATGTCTTGATGAAACAGCTCTCCTTGTTCTTCACCCACATCACCCAAATTTTAAGGGAAATAATTTAGATGGGAGTCGAAAAAAAATGGAGTTTTAAGCTCAAATAATTCCTTTTTTTTTTTTTTTTTTTTTTTTTTTTTTTCAAAACTATACATGAGGGAAATTCTTAAATAGGTTTTCCTTAAACAGCTTAAAATTTACTGTGGGTGAAAGTTCTTTGAATCATTTTAAAAATATTTTTAATTTAAGCCTTAAATGTTTTAAGAATGCAGGTAGAGTAATCAGAGGGTTTTGAAGGATGCAATAGACATGCTTCCCCTTCACAAAAATACATGCCAAACAAAATTGTTTCTAAAACAATTTTCAACTTTTTTAAAGCACCTCGGAAATGGTCGGTCAAGTATACAATATCTTATTTTTGTGACTAAATGCCACATTTTATTTATTTATTTAATTTTTTTACCTTATTTAAAAGCTGTCACTCAAATTTAATAATAATAAAACATTTTATAATCGTTTGCATCACTTTTGAGTTTTGACAAACGATTTATCGCTGAAAATAAATTACGTATTTATGAACAGACGATTTTGTATTTGTAATTAATAAAGAAAGAAAATTATTAAAAATTAGGCTACAGTGCAAATATTTATTCGGATTCCTTATTCTCATGCGATTTTATGAAACAATTTCCCCTTTCCTGAAAATCCTGGATCTGGAGAAGGTGGTGTATAATTCTATTAAAGCTTTATTGAATGACTAAAGAAACGAAAAACTGTTCTGGAATCATGTGCAAAAATATGAAGGACTTGATAATTATTCCAACCAAAGAAAAAGAGAGAAGAGGAAGCTCAACACAGAAAATACAAACATCAAAGAAAGGTATGCGCAAAATATGCTCCATTATTTAGTCTTTTAATTTTTTAAATAGCAAAGGCGTTTATTCGTGTGGGTAGGAAATTTCCGACATTATGTCCGGATGATTTTTCGTGCTATTTTATTAATGAATGTTTCTGGATTCGATTATGTATGTAATTTTGAATTGTGGTGGTTTCTAAACAATATTTTCGGCTTATGGCCGGTGCACAATCGGATAGTGAGACACCCCACTAGCTTTTTATCTGTCCTCCATTTTGATACATTTACTTTGCGGGGATTTTCAGTGCAATTTTATTGGTATGTGTCCCTTTTAATGTTTTCATTTTACTTTATGCAATTTTTCATGGAATTCTTATGTACAGTGGTAATTCGTAAATTTATTTGGCTAATGGTCAATGCTTGGTCGGTCCGGTCTGTGGCGTGTTTCTACACTTTCCACGATTCGATACATTTATTTAATGCTGATTTTATTTTTTGCGACTTTTACACAGATCACATTTTTATATTATGGTACATACAACAGTTTATTACAATCTTATACTTATTAGTATCACTTTAATTTTATATCGATCACAGTACCCGTTTGTACTATTCTGTTTGAAACTAACATCACAACTACAACAATGTTTTAAAATATAGAAAATAAATGTTATGCATAAATATGGGAACGAATAAAATAATAATTTTAAAAAAGTAGCTACACGATTGTATTAATTTAATACATATATAAATATATTTAATTAATATATATATATAGGTTCATAATTTGAAACTGGTAAAATAAAAGAAATGAAATGAGATTATAAATAAAGTAAACATATCGTTATAATTCTACTTTAACACTTTGTGTGCGCAATTTAAGTTCCATAGTATAAGTTTTTCCGTAGTTTAGTTTTTACGTTTTCGTTTATAACTTAAGGCTTAAGATTTTCATTTAACCTTTTAACGTTCATTGGTTTCGTACTGAAACCAAATATTCGACACCATTTAATATTTTTTATGAAACATTCTTTCATTGTTTTAATCAATTTTCAAACTTCTGTTCCTTTACTGTTAGACGGATAGCGGCACTACTCTGAAAGTCCAAATTTTATCAAATGATATTTCAAAGGAAGCCAAATGCATTGATTTACGCTACCGAAACTGCAGACTGCATTTAACAGTTTTTTACATTGGCCTTTTTAACATTGTGTAAATATTGATATTTCTGTTCTGCGTCAAGTTTAGTTATTTATTCTAAGAGAAAGTTACTTAATTTATGTATTAAATGTTAAAACATACATGTGTTACCTTGTGTAACTTTTATACATGTGTTAAAACGCACACATGTATACATATGCGCACTACGTTCATAATGTATTCATATATTGTAACTTTTAGTTTAAAATTTGGGCACCTCCCCGCTCGGAAAGCTGGCTACGCCTATGATGTGCATATATATTTAATAGTTGATCTTGATTAAAATGGCACCTATTGAAAAATAAATTAATATATATTTTTTTTCATGTTAAAAAACAATACAACTTAATTGGTTAACTATACTATAAAATAAGGATGTCCTTAAACATATATTTAATACACGTACACGCTTTATATACATATCTGCATTTACACTACATCTTGATTTCTATAACATGCTAAAATATATACCCATATCTACATTTTAGGATTTAATAGAGAAATATTCTATAATGAATGAGTGAGTAGAAAACTTTTATTACAATACTTTAAAACAAGTGGAAGATACAGTAAACATTCTGTTACCAAGAAAATTATTTTTGAAATATACACAAAATTCTTAAATTGAAATTTTAAATATGCTTAATGCATACAAATTGAAACAGAAAATCTTCAGCTTGGCTAATCATTATATCAGCCCGAATTTAAATGTCCAAATATCAGTAGTCTAAATGACATAAACAGGATATGTGGCATTTAGGAATTACGGAACTCCAATGGAAAATTGAACCGTAACTTCAATTTGCATACAACACCGAAATGTCTAAGTGGTGCTGCAATTAATCGGATAGCACTTGGCTCCAAGTCTTTGTTAAAGTATTAATCCGGCACTGAATTTGTGCCACGCTTAAAATTTCATTATTAATCCATTTAAACAATCTATATAAAAATATTTGTCTTACGTGGACCAGCTACGATAAAATTTTTCGAAACGATACGATAGTGACCTCGTGGAAGAATAAATTCCTTAGATTCATAGTGCAAACTTAAAGAAAAAAAAAACACTGTGGATAATTTATTTATAAATTACACTAATCGCAGTTCCAAAATCGATAATTTTTGCAAGCGTCATTTTAAACCTAGCAATACTTTAAAAATAAAAAGAGAATGTAAAAATAATCAAAATAAGTACTAAGGTAAAAAGTTTTTAACAAAACATTATGCTAAAATAGATAAATATATAAAAATGCATCAACAACATAGCGGCAAAAATTTCAAAATCGCTATGAGGGTTCTATATTAAACCTGTACTGCTTGGCAAAGTATGAAAACTGGATCATCAAACGAGAATTTTATTTTGAAACATTTCTTTGAATAATTTAGTTTAACTATCATTAGAATTTCACCCTACAATTTGGTTCTAATAATAATTTGGCTTCTGATGAATTAAAACTTAAATCAGGTGAGAAAATTACATTAAGAGATTAGGAGATTTAAATATCAAAGTTAAATAAGAGGGGAAAAAAAAAAAAAAAAAAAAAGGAATAAATAAAGTGAGAAATTTCGCACGGATTTATTATTTTTATTGTAATTCATGTTTTTAATTCTCCAATGCCAAAAACAGAAATATAATCACAAAGCACGTTATATACATTTTTTTTTTTTTTTTTTTTTTTTTTGTCGTGTCCATGACGTAGTCGAATTAGATTAAACCGTGGATCTTTATAACTGCATCTGCGATTTGTTGGTTGTTGTCGTCATATAGGTCTATCAGTGACGGCAATACACCAATACATACATATACATAATGTTTGTAATTTTTTTTTTTCTCTAGCACATATATACATAGCTGCCTTCTGTTACGATTTTTTTGGAGACGTAAGTACCACTATTATTATATAGGAGTCCCAAAAATATTAAATTCCGTTTAATGTTTTACCTATTAAAGATAATTATGTAATGTAAATTGAAGAAGAGTTCAAAATAATATAGGAAGCAAAACCACGTTAATAAAAATTTCTTTTCGTTATTTTTCAAAAAGTCATACTTTTTAAATTTTTACAGAATCCCTCTAGAATATCTGGTCAGTTAGAAAGTTTTTACTTTTACATTGCACAATATCATTACAATAAATAAATAAAATAAAAAAATAAAAAAATAAAAAAATAAAAAAAATAAAAAATAAAATAAAATAAAAAAAAATAAAATAAAATAAAAAATAAATCTTTAAAATTAAGTGAATTATAAGATTTGAATGTTGATGACTCAAATATGATGTTAGTTCCAACAGAAGACTTTGCACGTGCAATTTAATTTAATTTTTTTTTTTTAAATAAATTTTTATTTATATTATATTATTCACGTGTAAATAAATATATTTTTTTTATGTTAAAAAAAAAAAAAAAAAAAAAAAAAGATATTTTACGAGTTCTTTTGTATAAATAAGCGAAATATTGAAACGTAATATAATCTTCGAAAAAGATTGGAAGAATTGACTCTGAAGGTAGAAATGTACATAGTACGCCAAATGACGGTTTCTCTTAAAAAAAAAAAAAATGCGAATACAGAAAGCTAACAGAAATTAAATTTGAATAGCATCTTTTTATTTCAATCGTTAGTAATAAAAAAAAAAAAAAAAAACTTTATTAAATAGAAATTTATTAAAAATATATAGCTACATTTTCCGAAAGTTAAATTGTAAAATCAAAAATCACGAACATTTATTCACATATAATAATATTCTTTTTTCATATAGATTTCTTCATATTCATAAGAGTTCTTGTGATAAGTTAGGCAGAATCAATTTTCCAATACATTTCGCATTTTTTTTCTGAGAAAACTAAATTACACTACCTGTTCAGAAGGGAACTCATTTTCTGTCTATCTACCTTTTGTATCGAAGAAAAAAAAAACAGATACATTCTAAATTACTTTTCTAAGTGAATTATTTTAAATCGATCTTATATATAAAGTAAATTAAATGAGTAACTATATACATTTCATGTAAAAAGTAATTATTTTGAGAAAAAATATACTTTATGAGAAAGATCATGTTCTCAAATTTAATATCAAAAGCTTTGTAATTTGTTATTTCTTTCCTTCCATATTAACCCATTTTATCCCAATTTATATATTTTGCTCAAATTTGAGAAAAATTATATTTTTTAAGGTTAATCAAACCTAAATAAACTAAATACAACAAAATTTGAAAAAAAAAAAAAATCTGTATAAGAAATCTTATCTACCTTGTACGCAGGACATTGAAATAAAGAGGATGAAATTTGCACTTATATGTTTTAAGGTTCTCTTCAATAGTGAAAAGTGCTTTCCGAGTATAAAGTTTTGCTTTATCTGTGTAATACTTTCTTATTGACATGATAGTTCTCCAGAAACAATTTTCAACCGCAAAGAGAAGATAAGCCACGCCCCCTAATGTAATGATTAAACAAAGATTCCAGATGGAGGGGGAGGAGGAGGAGGAGGTGAGACACATAACACGCTAGCAGGAGCTTATATATACCATTATATATTTCAGCTGACAAAATATTCGTACCAAGCAAATTCTGATTTCTATATGCTATTTTTCAGCTGTCCTTTAAATAGGACAATGGGATAAAATGGGTTGAAGGAATGATCAAGGGACAGATATTTTTCATTTTTATCACTTCTTAAGCTTCATGTACTGTCATCATTTTTTATACATGCAGCCTATTTTAAAGGATAAAAAGTAGTTTTACACATGGAAAGGTCTCTTTCATGGGGAAAATAATACAAAGTAATGCCTAATTACAAAATGCTCCATGAGAATTCTTAATTATTTTATACTAGCAAACCCGTGCAAAATTATCGCCCTTTATTTCTTTTCTTATTTACCTTCAAAATTTGAAACTTATAAATATTATACCAATTTCACCACCTAATTAAAATTTTAATTTACCAGAAGCCAAATTATTATTATAACCAAATAAATATTGTTTTCCACAGGCAGTACAGTTTTAGTAAAGAAGCCCACGACGCCTTTTAAATTTTTATCGCTAAGAATGCAATGATATTTTATTTATTTTGGCGTAATTTTTTGTTTAAAAAAAATCCTATTTTGATTATACTTTTTATGATTGCGTTTTTCAGTCAATTTATGATAATAATTCATATTATGTTTATATCTTTAAAATATTGTTAGGTTTAAAATGACGCTTGCAAAGGTTATGAAGAAATAACTTTAAAATAATTATAAGATAATTTTTTTTATATACCCTGTTTTAAATTTTATGATGAATCATAGATCTCTTATCAATGTGCATAAAATTTTTAAAGTGATATTGACGTCAGTTTTTGTGAAATGCATAATTTAACTTTTTATATTTTTTTAACGTTTACGTTTAATTAAATGTATCTATTTTAATGTCGAAAGAAAATGAACTCGTCAATTTTTTTTAGCAACAATTAAATTACAGCTAATATTTTAATGGTTATTTTAACGCTATTAGAATGTTATTATTTTCATATTTTAATTAATTATAAGAAAACTAATCAAAAATTCGAAAATCGGACTTCGCCGGGTTCTGAGCTACTGTGAAAGTTTCAAATATATAGCTAGTAGGGAAGTTAGTTAAAATTCGATTGCAAGATTTGTAACGGACAAACAAACATACAAACAAACAAACAAGCAAGAATAGAAGTTAATAAAAGCATGGTAAAATACATTTTCCATAAAATAATGTCATCATACAAATGTCGTCATGTTTACTTAGAGCATTGAGCTGAGTTTGCGTGCTTAAATATTGTTCTTTTTAAATATTATTTTTTATCCTCGTGTATTTTATTAATTTCACCACTATCGTATCGTTTCGACAAAAATTAATTGGAACTGGTCCACGTTAGAGAAATATTATATAGATATCTATTTCTTTGACTATAGGCGCTTTTTGTATGTAACTGCACGCATCTGGATATTTAATTTTTACTTTCTCTTACCCATAAGGTAGAGAAAGTATTGTTATAGGGTCAAATTTTCGAAAGTGAGTTTTTGTTATATTTACATGTTCTGAGGTCCCCTGAATACGAAAATAATGTTTTTAGCGAATGGTCTGTGTCTGTCTGTCTGTGTGTCTGTTATCAGCATATCTCAAAAACAAATAGTAGCAGAAATTCCAAACTCGGTATTTTAAATGTGTATCATAGAGGGATGCTACACTAAGCTTTTCGTTGAGATGAAGCAAATGGTTCGTGTACAGGGACACTCAAAAATATTCAAATACATTACGTCTATGGGGGAAATTGCAGGTAAGTAGAGTTTAACATCTATAGACTGCACTAAACCAAATGAAACGAATATATATATTTTGTAATAGAGATAGTCAACTGGGAAAAAAAAATTGTGTGTGTAGGAGCTTCGCCTCTCCCCTGGGGGGGGGGAGTCCCCCCTCGAGGGGAGTAAATTTTCATAATGGGTATCTTTCAAAAGAGCTCGACAATACCTTTAAAACGAATGGTTGAACCATCGATATGCGATAATTTAAAATAAAGTTATCGTTTTTTAAATATATTTTTTATGTAATATTGAGAATAAATTCAACTTTTTTTTTTTTTTTTTTTTTTTTTTTTTTATATATATATTTAGTGTTTACTTATCTAATATGGAAATCGTCTGCATTATCATAAAAGGTAATGTTTTTAAATAATAATTTTAATAAATTTTAAATGAACTTTTAATTTTAGTAACAGATTTAAATTCTATATAAATATAGGTGCATTCATGAAACGGGGGGTTTAGGGGGCGGTAGCTCCCCTCACACAGAACTAATTTTCATATAAAACTCTTCCGAAGCCTAATTTGTATTGTTTAACCCAGGTTAACATAACAGTACTCGTTATCTTACCTCTTAATCTGCAACCTGTATTTATAGTATTAAATTTCAGGGTAAGAGAAAGTCGTGTGAGTGACACACCCGATTCTTTTTTTCTTATTAAAAGTGTTTTATTTATTAATCGCAAAACAAAGGGCACTTCTATTCGTTCTTAGTGGTTCTACAGAGAGATAGAAAAATGGATTTGTAAAACTTTCTAGAGTAAAGAACAGAAATGTTAAACAAACAAAACAAAAGATATTTTTTTAGATAACTTCTAAGTTTTTTCCGACTTTAGAAGTAAATAATAACATTTGTGATGAATGAATGCCTTAGCAATTATTCATTAATCTTCATTTTATTTAGCTTGTCAAATTTTTTTCTAAATGAGTAGTTCAGACAACTTTTGGCATACATATTTTTCAAAAAATCAACTGATGAAAAATGATGTATGTGATTTAATCTTTTTTCATAGACAAAATTGTTTCAAAAGACCCTGATTTTAATTTTTTAATTTGGTGGTTATACTTATTAAAAAAAAAAAAAAAAAATAGAAAGAAAATCCAGTTTTTTTTCTCAAGACACTGTATTTTCATCTTCGTTTTTATTTAAAAAAGACAAATCATTTTTTGAAAGAAATTTAATTAAAGAAAATCGATAGTTATTTTCAGAAAACTAAGAGATTAATTAATTAAGAATAAAATTTGATATATTTTTTTGTAAAAATGAATTATTTAATGATTATAATAGCTGCTTCTCTTACTTATTTTACCTGTTATTTAAAATAACAGGTTTAGGTAATCAGGAAGGGAAAAAAAAAAAGATTTACTGATATAGATTGTTTAAAAAATATATTCAACAGAAATTTAGTGTCAAATGTTAGAAATCCATGTGTTACCAAACTTACAAATATTTTGAAAGAAATTATGGGTTGTGGGAATTAAGGCTGATCGATTGCACTAGGGTCCTAGTGCCTGAGGGGGAGTACCCTGCCTGGGAGTCTTTCTAAGGTGTCCTAGCCCGTATTTACGCAAGTTTCTGAGAAAAACACGGAAAACTCCGAACTGCTAGGCCGACGAGTACGACCTGGGATCGAACCTGGAACCTCACGTCTACTAGCTTTGAGCGCAGATCCGGTCGGCCGCTGGTTGGCCAAAGAAACTGTAGGATTTTACACTTTGTTACAGAAAAAGTTCAAAAAGTCATTGCGAGAAGGAAATAACTTTATTTGCTGTATTTATGACAAAGATATTTTGACGTAATAAACATAGTACTTAACACTTTCGCGACCGCTGGCGTAGATTCACGTCATTTGAAAATCTGTAACTCCGCCAGTGGGCGTTTCTTTCGTAATTTGTATGTTACTTATTTCTTAAGTATGTGCCCAGTATTCATATTTTGGGAATAAAATATACTATGGATACAAATATATTGATTAGAGAGAATATAATTATAATGTATATCTATTTGTAAAATAATTGTGAATGCATAAAATTTTGATCTGAAAATTTTATCTTGGGAGAATAATGCCCAAAGGGCGTACCTTACTGTTTAAAAAAAAAAAAAAAAAAAAAAAAAAAAAGATCATGCGGTCGTGGAAGTGTTAAGCGGATTCTCAATGTTTGCTTTCTTACCACTTTAATATATATGACTCGTATGGATTAATTTTTTAAAGTGCTTAACAATGAAATAATTGTTAAGACAAGTTCTAACACGATTTTAAAACTTGAGATCTAAGGTTTTAGAACCTAAGTGCTATTTGCTGACTGGGTAGTTAGTCAAAATTTTATCATTTCATGGCCACTTCAGTCAGGAGATCAGTGTTGCCAGATTTTGGGTCTTTTTTTATTCAACATTCACCAATAATTTTGAGAAGTGAAATAATATTTGTATATACATAATAGACAAATCTAATTGAACAGTCTTTTGTTACATATATCAAATATCACTTCTCAAGATTATTGGTGACTATTGAATAAAAAAGTCGAGAAGCCTGGCAGCACAGCATGAAATCTCAATTGTGGCTTTTATTTGTGAGGAATACAGCAAAAGCACCTGATATAACATTAAAATATCGTGAAAATTTAAAAAAATTACGAAAAAATATGAAAAATTATTAAAATAATTATAAAAACATTAAAACAGAGTCATTATAATTAAACTTTTGCTATAAACAGCGTTCCTGAGTTAAAGTGGGTGAGACGATTCATTAGAAGCACTTGTCCATTTTAGCTATGGAAGCGTTTATAGCAGAAATTTAATTGTAACTAACCTAAATGTGTGTAATATTTGCAATAATTTATAAAATTTGCTCATATAAAATTTATATGAGCAAAATATTTTTAAATTCAGTACATGAAATTCTGTCTTTTAAATAGACAAAAGTAAAATATTTTAGAAAAGCCCCTTATGTAAAATTAGCACAAACAAAATTTTAGTTATACAATTTATACAAATGAGAAAAAGCTACTTATAAAACTGTAAGAAAAAATTGATTTTGACTTAAAATAAATAAATAAATAAATAAATAAAAAGAAAAAGAAAAATGAATCGCCATGAGTTTTACGCATATAAGCTGCTTTAGATGAATTAAATAATATAAATTTTTACATCGCTAAAAGAGAAAAGGTAAGGTTAACATACGAATTTTAAAGAGCATAAAATAATAAATTCTATATTTAGCTTTTTTTTTTTTTTTTTTTTTTTTTTTTTTAAAGCTTTGTTTAATCTTTGCCAAAAAATTTGATATTAGTCTTAAAATAAATAAATAAATAATAATCTGGTGTGTCACTCACACGACTTTATCTTACCCTGAAATTTAATACTATAAATATAGGTTGGAGATTAAGAGGTAACATAACGAGTACTGTTATGTAAACCTATGTTAAAACAATTCAAATTAGGCTTTGGAAGAGTTTTATATGATAATTAGTTCTGTGTGAGTACCGCCCCCCCTCAATCCCCCGTTTCATTACTGCACCTATATTTATATAGAATTCAAATCTGTTATTGAATTCAAAAGTTCATTTTAAATTATTCAGAAAACTTTCACACGCAAAATTCCTTGAAACTTATGTCTTGATTCAAACTTTTCCAGCAACAAATTTATATTAATTTGAAAATACAACTTTTGGATCTCCTGAAATTATTCGTTTTTAAGTTACTTTAACAGACACAGACAAAAATCAAACTTTAAAATACTTAACTTTGATAATCAGGAAACCTCAAAACACGTAAATACACAAAAATAAGCGATGAATATTTAGCTTAAAAACATACATTATTTATCATATGTCTATGAGGAATTCATTTCCATTTCTGAACAGCTTTCCTGGACATGGTTAAATATTATAGTAAAACACTTCCACTAACAATAAAAAAGAATGTTATCGCTTAAATATTTGCAACCTGTATATATTTTGAAGAATAAGTACAAACCACATAGTGCACTTAAATATAATCCTATAGTAATAATATACGGCACAACCTGAAATGTACTTCCATCAATTGTCAGCTATTGTCACATTGTAATCTAGTTCTTTTCTGTAGCCCTGTAAATGAACAGTGAATGACTTTCCTGCCATATGTTTTTACGCATTTAAAAAATATATATTCTTTCATTTGGTTTAGTGCAGTCTATAGATATTAAACTCTACTTACCTGCAATTTTCCCCACAGGCGTAATGTATTTGAATACTCTTGAGTGTCCCTGTACACGAACCATTTGATTCTTGTGAACGAAAATCTTAGTGTAGCATCCCTATATGATACACATTTAGAATACTAAGTTTGGAATCTCTGCTGCTATTTGTTATACAGACAGACTTACACACAGACCAATCGCTAAAAACACGATTTTCGTATTCAGGAGACCCAAAAACGTGTAAATATAACAAAAACTCACTTTCGAAAATTTGACCCAAAAACAATACTTTCTCTACCTTATGGGCAAGAGAAAGTAGTAAATTTTCTTAAAACTAAATTAATACATTAGAAAATCATTCTAATATAGTTATTTGATTGTGTGTCTGAGAATTTGACTAAATATTCTTAAAAATTCTGCTTAATTTCTCAAGAAGTATTAATGTTTTCATTTCAGATCCATTTTCAAAAGTATTTAGGGAAGTAAATGTTTAATTTGTTCCTGAAACTTCCTCGAAAGGCTCTTTAGATTTCACCATAATTAATGAATGAGACTGACGTACAGAAAAACAATCCTCTGTGGAGTCTTAAATCAGGTATTGTGACAGAAGTATTTACAGCTTTTAGATCACTAAAAGTTCCAAGGAATTTACTTCAGAATTTTCAAACTTATTTATTCTCTGAAAAGTATTTAGAGTTTGGTTGAAGAAAACGCTTCGGAATTCATGACCCTTTTTACTCGTATAATACAGTATGTGTTATTTGATATTTTTTGGCTCTCATTCAGAAATTGTACAATAAATGTTTTGTTTATAAAATATACAGCATATTTAATACTATAAAATAAAATAATCGGATAGGTAGGAAATATAGGCATTTTTAATAGTATGTTTCTCTTTTTATCTAAAAATATCCACATGTTACCCCGCGTCTAAACACACACACACAAAATAAATAATAGTAATAACAAACGATCAATTGCTCTTCTTTTAAAACTTTTTACTTTTTTCCCCACATATTGGTACAGAAAATATTTCCTTTGTGTCAATTTTTCAAAAGGGAGTTTGTGATACATTTATAATTTGAGGGAACCTAAAGTCGAAAACCAGTGTTTTTGTGATTGGTCTGAGTGTGTTATTGTTAGCTTAACTGAAGAACAGATATTTGCGCCATGTCTAAATTCGGTATTCGAAAATTTGTATCATATGGAGAAGTTACTTGAAAATTTTTTATGGAATTTAGACAAATGGTTTCTGTAAAAAGACATCCAAAAGAATTCATATATATTGCGTCAATGGTCGAAATTTCTGGTAGGTACAGTTTAACAGCTTTAGCCTGCGCTAAACAAAATGAAAAAAAAAATTATATTTTTTAGAAAATATTTCACGTAAATAATTATATTTTGATAGTATTTGTTTTAAATGAGACTGAGAAAAACGTAAATGAGTTGCTAAATTTTTACTGTCTGCAAATATCGCCTGAAATATTGATGCAGAGTCACTTAAAACCGAAAATTTTATTTTTTTGGTTTTTATAGAAATATATTCTTGTACTAAATATTGCTAAAAGTCTTTCTTTTGGATGCATAGAACCGGTACTGGAGTTTTACAAATATTAATTTCTAAATACTTGATTTGCAGGTCATGCTTAATTACTTCAATATTTTCATCGGAGTCCAAAAAATTATAGAAATTAGTTTATATTGTAGTACTTAATTCATTGGTAAAATTTTAATTGCGAAGTCACAACAGAAAAATCACAAATATCGTTAAACTTGCAGGATTTGCCTACTTCGCTGATCACTATGTTTTCATGAATTTATTTTTTAAGTAAATTGTTGAAAAGTTTAAATAAATATATTCTATTGGAGACTATTTACGTCGACAATTTATATGATATATATAGTCGTTATTGAAATATAAAACCCATTTCTTTATTAGAGTTTCATTATGTTTATCAGCAACACTACTAATGTATAAACAAAAATATACATTCACATTAGTTTGCAGGCAATAAAATCAAGAAAGAAACGTATTAGATTATTAGATTAATTGCAATTGTAAACAAATCAAAATAAAATATTTAAAATGGGAAATTATACATATATCTTATTTTATTATCACCAGCAAGTATAGAAAGTACATTTGATAATTTTAAAGTTACTATGTCACCAGTTTTATCAGAAATTTTTTATGATGCAAGTTTAACACTTCAATTTTTTATTTACGTGTAAGTAAATGCTTCTTTTTTGTAAGAAATAAAATGAAATAATTAAATAAAATGTTGTAAGTATTTTATTTTTGTTGGCATCAGCTTGAAGTTGCATCTCAAAGAAAAATGTCGGGAACCCCGCCCCCCTTCCCCCCATTATCACATAAAACATAAAATTTTTTAAAAATCTAATAGGAATAACGAAAATCTAAATCTATATTGCAAATCTGCATACATTCCTTTATTAAAAAAAAAAAAAAAAAAATCAGTTTTTAGACGAGAAAAAGAAAATGAGATCGCATTAGAATATTTGATTATTTGAAATTAAATGTAAAATAAATAAATCGAAATCAAAATATTTTAATTCCACTGTAACTGTAAATGAAAACTGTAATTATAGTATTTCCAACTAGAGTGGTCATTTGGAGATATTATATTTCAAACATGAAGTAATTTTAAGTGATTTTTCATAGTTTGTTTTGTAATTTTATGGTCATTCAACATCTCTAATCTTTCTAGAAAATGTCATTCTTGATTAAATCTTATGTTAGTAATTCTTTCAGAAAAATAAGCGATTAGCACTTGAAAGGTATCTTTCGTTAAAGCAATAACCTAAATTATTTGTATTTATACATACCAAAGTATGTACAAAGCAAACAGTGCAATATCTATCAGGAATGTGTCCGCTCGATTGTTTGCCATTTGGGGTAGAAAGTGTCATATTAAAATCTTTATTTCATACCGGAAATATTTTTGAGAAAAAAAGAATTACAATATTTTTGCTTGTTGCGCTTGCTTTTTACTTTAATGAACTTGTTTTACATCGGATTTGCGAGGCTCGAATTATTATATACTTATTCGGGTACATCTATAAATACATTCGATTCACAAAAGCTCAAAAAATATAAAAGAATACAATTTTGACAGTAAGCAGAGCCTACAGATAACGATAAAAATGTAGTAGCTTGTAAAATAGCCAGATATTTTATGCTAGCAATGCTCTTCATGCATTATGCACAAGGTGCCAGGGCCAGGTGCTGAAGGAGAGACATTTCCATTCCGAAAAATTTCAAATAACGTTTTTCTTCTTCTTCTTTTTTTTCTTTTTCAAGTGTAAAAGCTAAAATACACCATTTCAGTTTCAAAAAGATTTCTAAGGCTTTTCAATGCTGAATTCACAGGTTGTTATGCAAAGAAGTTGTTTGAATACGTTTAAAGTTTTGGCAATATCCTTTTACATTTACAACGATATTTTTACGTTATAAAGTACTTAATGTGTTTTTCTAATGTTGACTTTTTATTTAGAAAGGTATTTAATAAGAGTTTTTTTCCATTCACACCAGAAATTTTTTGAGAGTTTAGGAGATGAAATTCTGTTTGGATGGCAGTATTAAAGATGGTTTTTTGAATTTGAATAAATAAATAAATAAGTAAAGAGATTATTGAAAAACAAAAAACAAAAAACAAGCTATTAATAAATGGAAACACAAACCTTTAAACCATTCTTCTTTAATATTTCCCCTCTAAATATTGTGAACTATTATTGATTACGTACACTGAGAAAAAAATATATTCCGCCTTCATCTAGAATGAATAATTGGTCATTTTCTAAATCTCTAAACTAGAAATATAGATTTTCGAGCTATGCGCATAAGGCACGCCAATAAGATGAATAGACGAAATGATCGAAAATTTCTAGTCTACACATTTCTAGATGGTGAAACAATATTCTGGATATTCTGAATTTGCTGAATCATTTGTATTGCGCTTCAAATTTCTCGCTTGCTTTTTTAGAATTTGGTAACAAACCAAGATTATAGTTGCTGAAACCCTCCTCTTGTATTTGCATTTATTTTCAGAGATTTTTAAAAAACTTTGCCCTCGAGAATATAGGCAAACGCTCTAGATTTCTGATTGGGGTTTCTAGAACTCGCTTTCGAAGGGGACTAGAATTTATAAGGATGACATGGAACTATTTTTTTTAGAGCCACAATTCAGATTCCAGATGTCAGTTTGAGAAAATTTTCTCAGTGTATACGGTACCTCAAAAACATATTTTGTACACAAAACTGTTATAGTTATTTTTATTACAATTTTTACATACCGATTATGACATTTTAACATAATGAGTTAAAGCATACGAATGAAAATACAGTCGGTAACAAAAGTGTCCGAACACTAGCAAAAATTCTTATGTAAAAAAAGTACACTTCATACGGTTTTGTCAAATAAATCCTTGTCGAATCCTGGCCTTATTCAGTGTAAGAACATGATTCGATAAGGATTTATTTAACAAAACCATATAAAGTGTACTTTTTTTACATAGGAATTTTTGCTAGCGTTCGGCACTTTTGTTATAGACTGCATTTAAAGTGCATCTAAGAATATATGTAAGTGCCTGGTAGAATTAAAAAATAAACAAAATATACAAAAAAATAATATTAAGTTAAGAGCTGTTAGAGTCAGTAATTTCAAAATTAGTTAATTTCGTGCGAAAGTTGTCATATAGATAATTCTTTTTCAATTTTCAACTAATTCGAATATTTTTAATTTTTATCGATAGAAAACATAAACATGTCAAATACTATAACACAATATGCATAAAAAAATTTGTATATCATTAATTAAAAACATATTCAAATAATAATAATAATAATAATAATAATAATAAATAAGTAAGCAAAAATAATTTTTAAAGCTTATACGTGTCTTGCGTCTCATGCTATTAAATAATTTTTTTTATGTATTCATTTATTTAGATTTTAGGACTTTTAAAAATTTAGATGTTAGATGAAATCCCTTTTTGTATAAATTAAAATTTCTGAACTTGAAATGTGTCTCAATTTAGAACAATCAAGTGATAAAAATTGTAAAGGCTGATTTACAGCCTCCTGGTTTTCTACTCTCTTAATTACTAGAAATGCCTATATATTTCAACGAAGACAACTTGAATAAAAACTAACCTTGTTTACTTTGAACTTTAAATAAAAGAGTAGTGTGGACTTTCAAATGTAGATTTAACTTTTGCTTAACTAAACTTGAAACGGAATATTATCTCATGGAATCTATAATGTTAATGTCTTACCAAATTTGCATTAAAGATGATAATCTCAAATTTTAACTTCTCACGACAAGCATAGTCGCACTACTTTCACTTTAGAAATGATTAAACTTCAAAGGCTTAATCAATTTTAATTGAAATTTACTATCTAAGAAGCGTGGTCTAAAAGCACTGTCCAAGAAACACATTTACCTAATTTTGGAAATTTCTATTTAAAGGATATGCTAAAGAAACGATTCACTTCCTTTTCCTTAAAACATCTCCCTAACAGCACAGTTAGGCTTAACGTATCCACAGTACATCTTAAGGACGTTTCTGGGATGCCTTTTCATCCAGAAGACATCTTGAAGATATCCTGGGGAGGCGATGTGCTGTCTGGGCTATCTTAAAAATATCGGCATCCAACTGAACACCAAAAACGTCGTAACTTTTTCTTAACACTTTTTATAATTCCACTGGAACCAAACGCCAAGCTAAACTAGATCGACTGTCAACTTTCTTTTATACAAACCGAATTCTTCATTGGATATTACTACGCTTTCTGAGAGACCATCACTTGTTATAACTGAGTCATTTTAAATTTAAGAGTATGAATTTATTTGTTATTTATCCTCTATTTTGTATAAGTTCACGTGCTAAACAATAAGTAAAAAAAAAAAAAAAAGTTAAAAACATTTAATGTTTTGATTTTTATGTAAAACAGGATCGTGTGCTATCTGCAAAACGTGTAAAAATTAAAAGTTTATGTGATGCGTGTGGCATCTATAAAAAATATTTAGGAAATGGAGCTGAATAAAGAAAACAACTAAATCGGTTGCATTTTGTTTTATAACTTGAGTTTTTGAATTTTAATTTAAGAAATTGTCTACCGTAGAAATAATTTCTTGTGTTAAATATATAGAGAATCGTTATGCGAGTCCAATTGATGCTACTTTATTAATTTTTAAAGTGTAGTAACAACTGGTGTCCGCTTTTACATAGTTACAAATTTATATCAGCAAGAGAAAAGTCGGGAATTTGCAGTGTCTATTCCGTGGCTTTACATCACCCACTAAAACTAGCGCAAGGAAAAAGACGACAAATGATGAAATTACGCTACAGCGCATGCTTGTAGCAGACATTTTTTCTACCAAATTGGGTTTTGGTAGAAAAATTCGAACACTTCTCTGTCGAATAACAACAACTAAAAATTTACAGATAGCATTGATTTTTAGTAACAACCCTTTATTTCAGTTATAGTTTTAAGTACAGTGCTTTAAAGCCATCAAAAACACAATTAAATGTGGATTTTTGTCAAAAAGAATTTCAAGCCAATGAGAAGCTGACTCGCTATTGCTGCCTCTCTCCTTGTAGGCTCTCTAACTAAAACTAGGTTCGTTTGGTAGTCTTATCTGTTTCAACCTAACATTCCATGAACAACTTTAGCGCGATATCAAGCGCTTGAACCCGAAAGAGTTTGAGGAGGCCTCACATCTTTACAAGATGAGTCACTCTAAAACATGTCTAAACATTGTAGGCTCTCTAACTAAAACTAGGCTCATTTGGTAGTCTTATCTCTTTTAACCTAACATTCCATGAACAACTTTAGCGCGATATCAAGCAATTCAACCCTGAAGAGATTGAGGTGGCCTCACATCTTCACAAGATGATTCACTCTAAAACATGTCTATCATGGTACACTATTTATCTTAAGTGTAAATTAGTATTTTCTTAGGTTGAATGTTTTGTGTTATTCATAAGTAATACGTACACATATATGGACATACAGAAATTCATTAAAATAAATTAATACACACACTGGCCAATGAATTAGAAACCTGTAAGAGTTTCTACAAATTCTCGCTGTCGGCGAAGGTGTGCAAAACCTGTTACAAACATTTTGGAAATGTTCTGCTTGTATGAAAGTGGTCCCCTGGAGTTACTTGAGGATAATCAAAAAGCTATGCAGCACCTGAACATATTGATAGATTAAGTGCATCCATCGATGTTACACTTTTACTCCGAAGTTAACGGATACTTTGTGATCGATAATGCAACCATACATCGCAGCAGAATCGGTCGAGATTGGTTCAGTGAACATCAATCTGACTTCTAACAGTTTACCTAGGTGCCACAAAACTCTAATCCTAATCCGATAGAAGAAGTTTAGGACATGTTGGAAAGGAGTATCCGTCAGTAATCTCCTCTTTTATGCAATTTACAGGATCTTAAAGTCTGTGTAGCCGATGTATGGTAAACTCTGGACATAAATGCACCCCAGGAGCTTGTAGAATCGCTGCCCACACGAATACTGGCTGTTATTTATGCAAAAGGAGGTCCAATGTGCAAAAGAAAGTCCAATAAAATATTAATTTAGAGGTTTCTAATTCATTAGTCAGTGTGTGTATTTAGTGCTTAAAATTAGACATGAAAGCTGTCCTGTTTTTCCAAATGAAATTAACTAATTGCAAATTTTACGAAATTTTTTTTTTATTTCTAAGGTGACAATGTTTTAGAAAAAGATCAACGGTTACAATAATGTGAAATAAGAAATCGAATTATGCCGAAATTTGCCTTGCCTTATGAGTAATAATAAGTTAAAATATGTAAATTAGATGTACTTTGAAAAGTCTATAAATATGTGTCTCAACCATGGAGGAATTAGATAACTGATTGATAAAATATTGATATTATTGATCAATTATTTAGATAAGTTGCGATATTTATACATATAGATGCATAAAAGTTCACAATAAAACTCTTTATTATTATTATTATTTTTTTAAACTGAAATCTTAATTAAAGTAATTTTTTAAAAGTATATTTACAATGGTACAGTATAACTTAAATTTTAAAAACGAAATGCATTGTTTTTGCACTTATTTTTTCTGTACATTTTAAACCTTCATATAAACTTCTTATTTCATAACTATTCTTATCTACATTCTTATTTCTATACTTAAGTTTTATAATCAACTTTAATGCAATATTTTTTCCTGACCTGAAAGCATAAGCTATTTTCTTTTTCTCTTTCGAAAACAAGAGTTTAATTTATTTAAAACTAAGCTAGATAAATCGATTCTTAAAAAAATTGAAATATCTGTATATATATATAAATTACGTGTCACGATGTTTGTCCGGGGTAAACTCCTAAACTAAGGAACCGATTTTAATGAAATTTTGCACACTGTGTGCAGTTTGGTCCAACTTGAGAGATAGGATAGTTTTTATCTCAATTTATTGTCACAATATTGTTTTATTGCAATTATTTGTTAATTATAGACCTTTATTAAAGTTGCTCCAAAATATCTGTGAGTTCCATTAATTTAATTGTTGCCAAAAAAAAAAAAAAAAAAAAAAAAATACGAGTTCATTTTCTTTCGACATAAAAAAAAATACATTTAATCAAACGTGAACGTTAAAAAATTATAAAAAGTTAAATTATGCATCTCACGAAAATTGACGTCATAATCAATTTAAAGATTTTATACACATTGATAAAGTGCTAATGTAGTTCTATCATAGATATAGTAATATATATAGATCTCTCATCCCCATGTTATCGTACAAAGATTTTTGATGCCGAAAAAAAAAAATAAATAAAAGCTTTGGAAACAGCCATTAAGTGGTATTGAAAAAAAAAAAAAAAAAAAAAAAAAAGAAAGAAAGAAAAGAAAGAAAGAAATATGAATTTGAAACTGTATCTGGAGTCTTCCATTCCCCTTTAGCAAATAAATTATTCATAAATTTTATTTGCTAAAATATTAGTATGTATTCCCGTGTGTATTCACTCGGGGAAAGACGGCCATATTTTGGTAAAAACGTCGTCTTTTCCCAAATGAAAAGGAATAACTTTTTTCTCCCCAATGATCACTCTATTCTATATATGCTATACTATATCTATGAGTTCTATACGCAAGCGAAGTGTGACTCACTGACCGTCTGTGCAGCCAAGAAAAATATTTCCTATGTTAATTGCCCACTGGATTTTTTTGTAAGAAATTATTAAAAATCGAGGAAATTTATTTCCCGATTTTAATCCTTATATTTGGGTATAGATATGTATTAGTTATCGCGGGTGTTAGATTGAATTATTTTGCTGTCAAATTGACAAAATTTTAATTTTAAATTTCAAAACTCTGTCGCCCTTGGCTTTTATTATTATTATTATTATTATTTGGCGATCAAAAGCGTAACACGAAAATATACATGCCAGATGTATGCATTGTACGAAATGTAATATGTATTATTCATTGTACGTATGTATGACATGTAATATGTATTGTACGAAATATTGTTTCATATTATTCATTACTCTTTTAATATAAGTTGTTAAAATAACCATGATTTTTGAAAGGAATTAAATATTTTCGCCAGATAATTTGGCGATATTCTTTTTTTTTTCGCCAAGGATGACAGAAATGAAATCTATTCCGCTGCAAAATATTAGTATCTTACATCAGATATTTTATTTAGACATTTGAAAACAAATTTGACTTCAAACTATGATAGAATATTTATCATTTTCCTTTTAATTAGTATATTATTAGTATATTAAAATTTAAAAGCATGGTATATATATATATATATATATATATATATATATATATTTTTTTTTTTATCTTATAATTATTTTTATCTTAATCCTCAATGTTTCCCATCTTTATTAACTTGAATTTACTATTAAAATTTTAACATACTCAAAAACTTCTCATCACTTCGTTAAAATACACTAAACTTTTCCAAAATCTTTTTCTATTTAAAATGATACATGTATTTACTTTAAATGTCCAATATTTCATAAGATTTCCAATTTTAAAGTTTTAAAATATTTATCAAATTTACTTATTTTTCTGGTTTAGCCTTATTGTTTTCCTTTTTATAACTACAGCTGTTGCCCTCTTTAAAATATTTAAAATGATGAGGTCATTTTATAGTAAAATTATCCATTATAGCATATATTATATTTCACTCCTCCATAAAAATTGATTTTAAAATCGTCTGTTTCTTTTATACTTTTATTTTAATAGAATTTTAATAGAATTTAATTTATATATTAGTCATTTTAGCAATTTTATCCAAAGTAGCATTAGAAATAATATATATCACTTCTCCATTAAAATTTATAGGACCCTACAATAAAATTAATTTGTGCTTAATATCAACACTACGAAAATTTATATCAATCGCTTCCGAATTTTGACCTAAGTTTCAAATCTCAACCCTGTGGGTTTTTACATCGGCTACAACGTTTTCGTCTTTGTTCGTAAATAATAATTTGACTGTACTAAATAGTTTTCAGCCGTATAATTCAACGTATAACTTTGTCACAGCAACGCGTGGCCGGGTCTGCTAGTATAAATATATAATACACGACTTAAAAAAATAACTTTTAAAGTAATAATTTTTTTTTTTTCTTTTTACGATTAAAAAAATATTGAAATCCCAGTCAAATAAATTCTGATCAAATTCAATATATCTTGTAAATTTTGAAAACGATTAAAAAAAAAAAAAAAAAAAAAAAAGATTACTTAACTGTTTCAAGATAAAACTGTAAAGAAAATGAATTTTAATACTTAACAGCTTTGTATTAGAAAACAGAAAAATCTAAATGAAAAATCGGAAATTATTTCTTATTTTTTTTACATTGTTCGGAAAAATATCTAGTCGAATTAATCGATGTAAAGTTAATATATTCTTTCGTCAGAATAAAATATTTTTGTTATCGCAGAGTTTCAAATTTGATTAAACTTCCATTTTTAGTACTATTTTTTTTGAAAGATTACTTTAGCATAAAACTTTCTTGAGGCAAAATAACTTTTAGTTTGGAAAATATGTTTTTGAAGAGAAAAGATGCTAAAATGTCGTACTATTTATTATTATTTTTTTTTTTTTCAAGAGAAAAAAAAAAAAAAAAATGAGATCTGGTGTTATTAAACAATTTTCAAAATAATAAAATTTTAATGAAAAGTGTTTTACTCATGCTTTTTAATTTTCTGTGCATTAGTTATCAATAATGAATTATATTATACTTTTGAAAGAAAAGAATTTTTTCTACTTTTTTGCGAGAATAATGTCTTTTTTACTGTTTCTTATCGATATAATAGTAGAGTAAGAATTGAGTTTTCGTTATATTTATACGTTTTAAGGTCCCTCGTATCAGAGAATCAGGTTTTTAGTGGTTGGATTGTGTGTGACTTATCGGTATATTCCAGAACAAATATTAGAAAGAAGTACACACACAATATTCTATAACTCTATCGTATAGGAATGCTACTTTATTACTTTCCGAACACTATAGTGAGGAAAGTATTGTAAACATGTAAAAAATCCGAATTTGAGATTTCGATGTTTCTATACGTTTCGAGGTTCCCTGAGTCCGTTTTCACTATTTTTACGATGATGTATGTATGTGTGTGTGTATGTATGTATGTGTGTGTGTATGTATGTATGTGTGTGAGTGAACACGCTAGCGTCTAAACGCTTTGCTCGAATGAGCTGTAAGTTGGTATTCATGTTGCAAGTCACCGTAGCACGAACCCTGTTGATTTTGATGAATCTAGCACTTATAGTTTTCACAAAGAAAAATTCTTTATCATTATGGGCTATGGGACCAAATTTTTAAAAGTGCGATAGCATCTAAACGCCTTATTCAATTGAGCTGAAAATTTATATGAATATTATAAATCACTGTTGCACTAACTATAAGCATTTTGGTGAATCTAGCATTTATAGGTTTTTACAGGGACACAACGAAAATCTCTTTATCATTATGATCTACGGGCTCAAAGTTCCGTAGCGTTAAATAAAACATCGTGTAATATATGGAGAAAAATACTCAAGCACTCTATTATGGTTTTCTCTCTTTTGTTTGTTTAACAACTCCTCTTTCTTTACTTTATCTACAAAACTGTTACTCAATGTTCGGAAAGTCGAGTGGAGTCACTGCAGATTATATATTTATTTTTTTTTTTTTTTTAATTCAATTAGGATAAATGGTTCGTATATAGAGGTATCTAAGAGAGTTCAAACACATTACGTTTATAAGTGAAAATTCTGGTAGGTAGAGTTGAACCACTATAGACTGCGCTAAATAAAAAGAAATGAGCATATTTTTTATCTGTGCATAAAATAATATTTAGTATAGGATATGGCATGAAAATCATTCATAATTCGTTTTAATGAATTTTATGAATTCCAAGAAAACTTTTTAGGAATGATTTATGCGATTGTTAATTATGGAAGTAACCACTCTTCTGGGTTAATGAAAATACTAACTGAAGTACTAACTAGTTTGAAGAACTGATTTTTTGACTAAGACCACCAAGTCATAGACGTGGCCTAATAAAAATGACATGTTGTACAGTCGGTAACAAAAGTATCCAAACACTAGCAAAAATTCCTATGTAAAAAAAGTAGAGTTAATACTGTTTTGTTAAACAAATCCTTGTCGAATCATGTTCTTACCGACTATATGAGTTGGATGGATAGATTTTGAAGGATAGATGGATGGTTGGGTTTTACGTCGCAGTAGTGCTGCGCAGATGGGCAATCTGTATGAGTAGGCCAATGTTAAACAAAAAACTATATTCTCCAAGTTGCTGAATAACAGGTATATATATAAATGCTTTAGTGTTATGACTGCGTGTGAATTTTTTTTTTAATTAAAATTTTCAATGTTCAGTTTGTAAATATTCATTTATAACCAAATTATAGACTTGTTATTATCATTTCGATTTTATTTCAATCATTTTTTAAAGTAACCTTATATGAAAAGCACATTAATGTAGGAAGGAAAATATAATTTTAAATGGACATTTAAACTTTAAATAAATTCATTACTTATTTGCTAAAGATATATAGTGATAAATAATTTAAAAAGTTTGTATTTTACTGGCCTGAACTTCCTGAAAATTGAAAAAAAAAAAAAAAAAAAAAAAAAAAAAGGTCAAAATTCTATGGTGTTTAGTAATTTTGTATTGTTTAATGGTTTTAAAATTACGATATACTTCTTAAATGCTACAAATATTTTCAAAAGTTCCAGCTAGACAACCTCTAGTCTTCATAAAACTTGTAAATTTAATAAGTAGTCATTTAATATTTATAATATAAGCTAAATTCACTTTGTTATGTACATATTTTGGAGCTATTAAAAAAAAAAAATCTTAAGTGCATGGACATATGCACAGATAGAGAGGAAGGGGAGAGAATTTTAAAATATCAATAAATGTATTGGTAGCTTTTTTTTTTTTTTTTATCTGATTAGAAATGCGTCTAAGACGTTTTGTAATAAAGTATATATTCTGGATTATAAATAGAAACTATACCTTTTTTCTTAAAATAAATAAATAAATAAATAATATAATATAATTTTAAAACAATCTTTTGAATTGATATATATATATATATGTATATATATTATATTTTAAAGTATTGTTTATCATATCCTCTTATACCATAAGGTATTTCTATCATTAGTTAATCAAAATTAAGTCTCTGCATGCTTAGTGCTTAATCTTTCGGAATTCAAAACCTTCATTCCTTTGATAAATTCCGATGCCGTCCGAGAAGTTTAATTAAAGCGCTTTGATTTCGTAATCTATTCAATTCTTAGAATTGACTTTCAGTTCTACCTGTCTAAAACATCGGTTGAGATTTATTCTACTAAGTGGGTAAGATTTATTTTATAAGAAGAAAAAAGAAGGCAATTACCCAATAAAATATTTTTAGTTTGATAACTATATGAATAACACTACTTTTTCTCTTTTTATCTCTATTTTATCATGTTTTTATTAAGTTCGATTCTTGTTTGTTCGTTTGTCCGGTACAAATCTTAAAATCGATTTCTAACTAACTTCCCTACTAGAACATTTGAAACTTTCAGAATAGCTCAGAACCCGATGACAACACAATACTTCAAAGCCCGATTTTCGAATTTTAGGTTAGTTTTCTTTTAGTTAATAAAAATATGAAAATAATTACCTCCTAATAGCTTTAAAAAAGGCCATTAAAATATTAGCCATAATTTAATTGTTGCAAAAAAAAAAAAAAAATAAAAATAAATAAATAAATAAATAAAAAAAAAATACGAGTTAATTTTCTTTTGACATAAAAATAAATACATTTAATTAAACGTGAACGTTAAAAAATTGTAAAAAAGTTAAATTATGCATCTCACAAAAATTGACCTCATTATCACTTTAAAAATATTATACGCATTGATAAAGTAGTAATGTAGTTCTATAGCTATGATTCAACAGAAAATTTAAAAACATGGTATATAAAAAGTTTTTTATCTTACAACTATTTGTAAAATTTATAAAATTTTATTAATTATATTTGCTTAAATGCGTGATGGGCATCATAAAGCTTTTTTTTTTTTTTTTTTTGTAAATTTCCTTTTTAAAACTAATCTTGAATCTACACGCATTAAAAAAAAATATATTAGATGTACCAGAAAGTTTTATTCTTTAATATCCATAAAATGACACTGGAAATTTTTGCTTAACAATTTTTATCTGGTACTTTACCAATCATCATCTTAAAAGTTTCACAAGAATATCTTAAATATTATACGCAGGATAAATTTCCATACATCAATTCAAAAGGACAGAACTTTCCGGTAGATCTAATATTAGATATGTTTAAAATTTATAAGCTATTTAACCCGTTAACGCCTGAATTAATTTTACAAAATATTATTAGCTGATTATTTCACTTCTAAATTAATATAGACAACTGACAGTAAAATATATTAGCTTAAACAATTCTTCTGACAGTTTTAAATTGAAAGCCTATCCTCATTTATTGACGTTCAGTGTTCTAGCGAGAAAACTTCGAGATAGAAAAACTCTGAGACAACAAATTAATTTCCTATTATATGTTGACAAATATCTCGAAAGTAAAGTGTTATAATATATATTATTATTCACCTTCATTTAAGTTAGTATACCTGCGCAAAAAGCAAATATATGTGCGACGAATGAAAAATTATAAAATGACTATACAAATTATCAAATGATAATTAATAGTATAGGCGCATAAAACTTTCAGGAATCATTTAGAGTGACGCTATAAACTGTCACTAAAAAGCAGAAATCATTCCAAGAAACCACAAAAAATATACGTCCAATTTTATTAGCTGTCCTAAAATGAGATCACTGGGCGCTAACGGGTTAAATTTAAAAAGTTAAATTTTTTTTGGAATATTTAAAAGGATATAGCTAAGATTTACAGATCTGGAATCACTCAATCCTTATTCGGACAGATCTATAAAAATATCAGAATCACAAAATAAAATATATCCGGATAAAATTTGATAGTAAGCAATACATTCAATTATCGATAAAAATGTAGAAACTTGTAAAATATTTTTTTTTAAATCCAAGTAAAGATCTTTATGCATTATGCATAAAGTGCCAGGTGTAGAAAGAGAAACATCTCTATTCTGAAATAGTTTAAATAACATTTTACGTGTGCAAGTTAAAATACACAATTTTTATTTCTAAAGCTTTTCAAAGCTGAATTTACTGGTTGTAATGCAAAGAAATTCTTTAAATAAATTTTAAGGTTTGATAATATCCTGTTAAACTGATGTCTTTATTCAAGTCGAGAAAACATATTACTTTTTTTTTTTTTTTTAAACGTATTCTTAAAATATAAAAATATTATTTAGGAATTTTCTTAACCATTCCGAAGCTTTTATAATATTTTAGCAGATAGAATGCAGCAGTGACATAATAGTTATGAACAGAATTTAAAAAATATTTAGTTTTAGAAAGTTAAATATTATTAAAAAAAAAATCTTTTAGTAAAATATAGCTCCGAAGGCACCCCTTTTCTCCGCTTTCTTTTTCTATTAACATTGAAAACATATAACTGTTATTACCATAGAGCTATTATTACAGTGGGTGGAGCATTTTCTTATAACGGAGATATTAAAAAAAAAAAAAAAAAAAAAAAAAAAAAAAAAAAAAACTGTGGCAAAGACAAATCAGATGAGTGAAGGAAAAATGTTAACTTTTCTGGCATTTATCGCGTTATTGGCGATTATTTGTTTTGAATGATTTGTTTTTAAATTTTATTGATTTTTTTTTTTTAATTAAAAGAAAAAGCAAGCAAAACTTGCTTAGAACATTATATTTTCAGCTTTTCAGCTCTATTTTTTCCCATTTAACCCCTTGCCGGCTCAATTTATTCGCATGGTGGCAAGAATTTCCGTTTCAAAAAGAAGCCTTGGCACCAGTATTCTTTATGAATAATTTCTATCCCAATTACTGCACAAATATGATAGAAATTATTAGATAAAGGATACTGGTGTCAATATTCCATTTTCAGATGGAAACTTTTGCACCCTTGTTTGTTCGCCTGAACGAACTGAGCTCGGGATAAGCCGGGAAGGGGTTAATACAATCATCCATAGATAAGTATAATTCCACTATAAATTACTGCACAAATATGATAGAAATTACTGATAAAGAATACTGGTGTCAGTGTTCCATTTTCAGACGGAAACTTTTCCACCTTTGTTTGTTCGCCTGCCCGAACTGAGCTCGGAATAAGCCGGAAAGGGGTTAATACAATCATCCATAGATAAGTATAATTCCCATAAATTATTATAAAATCAATATATATATATACTAGCAGACCCGGCCACGCGTTGCTGTGCCTAAGTTATATGTTGAATTATATTGCAATAAACTATTTAATATAGTCAAATTATTATTTACGAATAAAGACTGAAACGTTGTACCCGATGTAAAAACCCATAGGATTGAGATTTGAACCTTGGGTCAAAATTTGGAAGCGATTGATAAAAATTTTCGTTGATATTAAGCACAAATTAATTTTATTGTAGGGTCTTATAAATTTTAATGGAGAAGTGATATATTATTTCTAATGCTACTTAGGATAAAAATGCTGAAATGATTAATATATAAATTAAATTCTATTAAAATAAAAGTATAAAAGAAGCGGGTGATTTTAAAGATCAAATTTTATGGTGAGTGAAATATAATAAGTCCAAAGCTATTTTGGATTAAAATGCTAAAAAGACTAATATGTAATTTACTTTTTATTAAAATTCTATTAAAATAAAAGTATAAAACAGCAGACGATTTTAAAATCAATTTTTATGGAGGAGTGAAATATAATATATGTTATAATGGATAATTTTACTATAAAATGGCCTCATCATTTTTAATATTTTAAAGATGGCATCAGCAGTAGGCATAAAAAGGAAAACAATATGGCTAAACCAGAAAAATAAGTAAATTTAATAAATATTTTAAAACTTTAAAATAGGACATCTTATGAAATATTGGACATTAAAAATAAATACATGTATCATTTTAAATAGAAAAACATTTTGGAAAAGTTTAGTATATTTTAACGAAGTGATGAGAAGGTTTTGAGTATGTTAAAATTTTAATAGTAAATTCAAGTTAATAAAGATGGGAAACATTGAGGATTAAGATAAGAATAATTATATATATATATATATATGTTTAATATATACCATGCTTTTAAATTTTAATATACTAATTAAAAGGAAAATTATAAATATTCTATCACAGTTTGTTTTCAAATGTCTAAATAAAATATCTGATATAAGATACTAATATGCTGCAGCGGAATGGATTTCATTTCTATCACCCTTGGTGAAAAAAAGAATAACGCCAAATTATCGAGCCAAAATATTTAATTCCTTTCAAAAATCATGGTTATTTTAACAACTTATATTAAAAGAGTAATGAATAATATAAAACAATATTTCGTACAATACGTATTACATGTCATACATACGTACAATGAATAATACATATTGCACTTCGCGTATTACATACATCTGGCATGTATATTTTCGTGTTACGCTTTTGATTGCCAAATACAAAAAAAAAAAAAAAAAAAAAAAAGAAAAAAAAAAGAAAAAAAAAAAAAGAAAGAAGGGAAAGAAAAACGCCAAGGACGACAGAGTTTTGAAATTTAAAATTAAAATTTTGTCAATTTGACAGCAAAATAACTGAATCTAACGCACGCGATAACTAATACCTATACTCAAATATAAGAATTAAAATCGGGAAATAAATTTCCTCGACTTTTAATATTTTTTTACAACAAATCCAATGGGCGATTAACATAGGAAATCTTTTTCTTGGCTGCACAAATGATCAGTGAGTCACACTTCGCTTGCATATAGAACTCATAGATATAGTATGGTATATATAGAATGATCATTGGGGAGAAAAAAGTGATTCCTTTTCACTTGGGAAAAGACGACGTTTTTACCAAAATATGGCCGTCTTTCCCCGAGTAATACACACGGGTATACGCAAGCGAAGTGTGACGTCACTGACCGTTTGTTGATGCAAGAAAATGATTTCCTATGTTAATCACCCATTGGATATTTTGTAAAAAAATATTAAAAATCGAGGAAAATTATTTCCCGATTTTAATCCCCATATTTGGGTATATATATACGTATTAGTTATCCTGTGCATGTGTTAGATTGAGTTATTTTGCTGTCAAATTGACAAAAATGTAATTTTAAATTTCAAAACTCTGTCGTTCTTGGCGCTTATTGTATTTGGTGATCAAAAACGTAATACGAAAATATACATGCCAGATGTATATTTTCGTAATATGCATTGTACGAAATATTGTTTCAAATTATTTTATTTCATTATTATTTCATTACTCTCTTAATATAAGTTGTTAAAATAACCATGATTTTTGAAAGGAACTAAATTATGTTCGCCAAATAGTTTGGCGATATATTTTTTTTGTTTTATGTTTTATGTTTTTTCTGCCAAGGATGGCCGATATCAAATCTATTCCGCTGCAACATATTAGCATCTCATATCAGATACTTTATTTAGACATTTGAAAACAAATTTGACTTCAAATTATGATAGAATATTTATCATTTTCCTTTTAATTAGCATATTAGTTGGATATTTATTGTGTAAATATCATCCTTTGAAATGAAATGTTTGTGTTTTCAATCGAATATGGAAGTTTGCCATTTTTTTTTCTAGAGTTTTGAAATTAAAAATTAAAATTTTGTCAATTTTAAACAAAAATAACTTAATCTAACGCATGGATACGATAAATAATACCTATCTATACCTAAATATGGGGATTAAAATCGGGAAATAATTTTCCTCGATTTTTAATAATTATTTACAAAAAATCCAATGGGCGTTTAACATAGGAAATATTTTTCTTGCATCCACGAACAGCCAGTGACGTCACCACTTCGCTTGCGTATATATACGAATATTTTAGCAAATAAAATTTATGAATAATTTATTTACTAAAGGTGAATGAAAAACTCCAGATACAGTTTCAAATTCATATTTCTTTTTCTTTTTTTTTTTTTCTTCAATACCACTTAATAGCTGATTCCAAAGCTTCTTTTTCGGCATCAAAAATCTTTGTACGATAACATGGGGAAGATAGATCTATATATATTTCTATACCTATGATAGAACTACATTAGCACTTTATCAATGCGTATAAAATCTTTAAATTGATTATGACGTCAATTTTCGTGAGACGCATAATTTAACTTTTTATAATTTTTTAACGTTCACGTTTGATTAAATGTATTTATTTTTATGTAAAAAAAAATCAACTCGTATATATATATATTTTTTTTTGGCAACAATTAAACTTATGGAACTCACAGATATTTTGGAGCAACTTTAATAAAGGTCTATAATTAACAAATAATTGCAATAAAACAATATTATGACAATAAATTGAGATAAAAACTATCCTATCTCTCGAGTTGGACCAAACTGCACGCAATGTGCAAAATTTCATTAAAATCGGTTCCTTAGTTTAGGAGTTTACCCCGGACAAACATCGTGACACGTAATTTATATATATATACAGATTTAAAGATAGTACATGTAATAATAATTATTATTTTTATTTAAAGAATTAAGTATAGCAGTTATTAGCATTTTACAAAAATAATTACTTAAAAAAATATGAAGTAATAAAATATAAAAAAAAATTACCAGTCTTATAGCTCCTCCTCTTAAAAAAACATTCTTTACAGCTTTTTACAGAACATATAGCAACCATTGCTTGCAATACAATTTGTTTCCTATTCAAAACAATCTTGAAAGTTGAAATTTTAAAGGAAAATATAAATAAATAATAATAATAGGATGAACTTTTAAAGGAAAATATAAATAAATAAATAAATAAATAATAATAATAATTAAAAAATAAAGAAAGATACCGTCTGCGTAAGAGAAAGCAGAGTTTAGAACGTGGCTAGAAAATTTCAATGTAAGCCAGTTTGGTTTACTGTAGTCGCTGTAGTGACTTGCGTCACGTGACTTTTAAGAGTGACCTTTGCCACACAAAAAGGTTGTCATTGTCCCGATCACTGTAATAGTAGGTCTATGGTTATTACACACACCCGATCAAGATGATTTTTCTGTGCAAAAAGGTTGTTTACTAAATAGTGGAGTCTGCTTATTAGAATTGCCACATACACATTTAAGTATCTTTTTCGCATAAGAATTGAATTAATTATACAAAGCATATGGTGTAGAATTTATACTTTAAATGTACCTCCACCTTCACTACACGTAATAACTGTATAATTCAGACAATTACCTGTAGATGTCACTACTGTTACTGTCAAAATAGGGACCCTCGATAGAGAGTTGGTTGGTTGTAGGATTTAAGGCCGATTGACTCCTGATGTGTCCTAGGCCTACAGGAGGAATGCCCTCCGTGGGGGTCTTTCTAAGGGGTCCTAGCCCGTATTTACGCGAGTTTCGGAGGAAACCACGGAAAACTCCGAACGGCTAGGTCGATGAGCGCGACCTGGGATCGAACCCGGCACCTCCCATCTACCAGCTTTGAGCGCAGAACCGCTCGGCCGCTGGTGGGCCCCCCCGATAGAGAGAGACTGGACATTTGCGCGCCGGCTTTTTGACGAAATTCTCCATTTTAGTGCCAGTCGCTCCATTGCTTATCATTACGCTGAGAAGAAAATTTGATTATTTTACGTCATAATCGAAAAAGAACTTATTTATTACATTTTTGCTTTGTTGGGAGATAAATTGCTTTAATTTTGGAATACTTTTAAAAGATAAAAATGCATAATTATTTATTTTATATCGTGCTTTAAATACTTTGCATGCTCTTATTCCATGCTGTTTACGTATTTATTTCCTAACATATGACATAATTACATTATTTATTTGCTAGCTATTAGTTTTTCTGTTGTGCAATATGTTAAATCTCAATGTACTATTTTTCTGATATATTTTAAAATACATATTTAAAATAACTATATAAAAATATATTTTTTGATTTTTTGCTAGTAAGCAAAATGTATCAGATTTCTTAAAATAAATTAATAAAAATAAAGAAAATAAGATGTATATTTTTTGCTAACATATAGTATAGATTTCTTTTAAATAATAATTGCCATAATAAATTTTATAATAATATTTAAATAAGTAATTATTTTTATTTGCATAATATTAAAAAATAAATAAATAAAGCAATAAGCAAATGTAAATAAAATAAATAAAAACATTTTTTTATTTCTAAAGACATTAATTAATATTTTTACAAATTATTAGGTATTAATAATATTTTTATTTTTAATATTTAACTAAGTCATTATTATTAATAATGCGTAATTGAAATAAATAAAATATGTATTTTTAGCTTGTAAAAACATTACGTAAATATTTTTATAAAATAATAAAAAATAATTTCTGTTCTTCTGCCGTAGTTTTACATTTATTCATGAATTACTTGACTAAAACTAAGATTATCATTTTTTTGTTAAAAATGTTCTAACTTTTTATATATAGAATGTATGTCCTCAGAAAAAATAAGGTAGAATTACTTTCACTAAGGTAGAATTGCTTTTAATTGCAGGTAGAATTGCAATCAACGTATTTTGCTTAATATGGAAATATACAACAAAAAATTCCTCTGTTTTCCGATAGGAATTGAAAAGTAACCATGTCAAAGGTTAAAACAAAATTAGTTTTTCTTCAAATTATTTTTCTCTAAGACGAAAAAAATTACATATTTATATTCTGCATTACTTTCTGCACAAATTTAGCACAATTCCCTTTCATTTATGTTGTATAGTAAAGCGTCAATCGCGACGAAAAATGCATTACGTTCTACGGGGATCGCTCCGAATTGGCACTAAGATGGCCGACTTTCGGTCAATGTCCAGTCTGTCTCTATATAGGGTCCCTATGTCAAAATAATTTGAAATTTTCCCCATGGCTTCGCGTTCGTTGTTTGACAAAAAATAGTTATTAGAGAGTTTTAACCAGTAAAAAAATACTGTGCATTGGGGAAAAAAATCTGGTGTGTCCCTCACAGGACTTTCGCTTTCCCTGCATTTCAATACTATAAAGATAAATTGCGTATTAAGTCTTAAGTTCGATAGCGTAAGATAATATAGTTCAATGTACTTTTAAAATAATCTGAAATAGGCTTAGGAACAGTTTTATTTGACATTTAATTCTGTGTGAGGGGGAGCTACCACTCCCCGTAATCCCTCGTTTTATTATAGTTGATACAATTTAATTATATATATATATATATATATATACAAGCACTCACAAAATGACTTTTCCTTCAATTATCCACCTAATTTAAAGCTAACTCAAAATACTCTAACTAATCAATCAATTAACTTTTTAGATCTCAAAATAATCATCGATGGTAATAAAATTTACACTGATATCTATGACAAACGGCAAGATTTTAGTTTCAAAGTAAACTTATTTACACATTTTAATTCATGTCTGCATCTTTCGGTATTTAGAAACATCATCATTAACCATTTATTTCGAATTAATCATTTATGTTCTGCGAAGTTTAAAAACAAGAATATTAATAAACTGATCACAGCCACTGCTAAAATGGGTTTTCCTAAAAACTTCGTATTTTCTATTTTATATCCTTAACCATGTCTCTGTCAGTACAAAAAAAAAAAAAAAAAAAAAAAAAAAAAAGCTGTGTACACTTTTGTGTATATCAACAAAAAATTTATAAAATAATAAAAAACAATAAAAAAGGTGACGGTTGGGTGGGCAGATGTTTGATTACGGAGGTGGGGTGGTGTTGTAAGGCTGGATGGTTGGGTGGGTTTGTGAAATTGAATTAAAAAAAAAAACAGAAGGCTTGTTGCATTTACTTTGTATTACTATGCAAACTTTCTTTTTCCACTAAAATTTCAGTTTCTTCCTTTTTGAGTTGTCAACTATATTTAAAATTCTAATCAATCGGTGAATTTCATTGTTGCTTCGTGGTTTCATTGTTATTCATCTGCTTTGAAAATTTGCTTTTTTAAATCCATATGGCTCCTGTTCTGGTCGTGGCAGGCTGGGTGAGTGTTGCCGTGCTTGGCTTCTACTATGCTTAATAGATGATCTGTATTATATATATATATAATCAAAGCTGTTATTAACTTGTTTTCAAACTTGATCAAATCTTTAAGTGGCAATCTAATACGGACTTCAAAATACCAAATTTGAATTTCCTGCTATTATTTGTTTTTAAATTATGCTTGAAACAGATATACATAGAGATCAACAGCTAAAAATTGGACTTTCGTATTCAGAGTATCCCAAAACGTGATATTATATAAAAAGAATTAAAATTATAAAATAAAAAAAATACCTTGTTTATGGTACAGATATGAAAAATGTATTTTCCTTCCTGATCAATATTCGCCGACATAGTAAAACGTGGCAAAGCACTTCCATCAAATTTATTCAATAGAAAAGAACGTTTAGCTTAATTTTGGGTAACTGGAATTAAATATATATTATTTGCTGTATATAATATTTGTAGTTTAGTTACAAGAACATAAAAAATTCAGTATTTTTATATTTAAAACAACCATCTGTCTCTTTGATAATTAAAGAAATGATATTAGGATAAACGAAGCAAAGAACTTATGACTAAGAAAATTAATTTATAATTGAATAATCTTGTACGATTTGTGCATAACTACTGATATTTCTTTTTTAATTGTTATCACCCATTTGATTATCCACACCTTAGTGCAAACCGACAATTTTTTTGGATTTTCACGAAAAATTTTTTCTAGTAGAATTGATTGATCGTATTTTACTCGGCCTTTCTTCGCTTCTTCGAAATATGCTTGAATATTCACATAGATATATCGTTTTGAGCAATATCTATGAACGGCTTACGACAAGGAAAATTTTACTGGAAATAGATATCAAACATTGAATAAATCACACGAAAACTCGATGAAAATCTTGTCTTTCTATCGGATTTTCATCGAATTAGTTTTTAAAATTTTTATAATGTAACTACTCCCGACGAGACATTTTGCATGAAATCTCGATGAGATTTCGATTTTCGACCGCTCATCAGTTCAACGGATTTCAATCAGAGGCCATTCAATAGCCGATTACATTTTGTTGCAAGGTTTTTTCTTTTTAATCCTAGTAAAAAAATAAGACGTTTAGACATTATCGCACTCTAAATAATTTGAGCTCAAAGGCTATTATGATAAAGAATTTTTCTTTGTATCACTGAAAAAAAAGAAAAACATAATAATAAATAAATAAATTATATATATTAAAAAAAAAAGGTGAATACTTTCATGAATGGTATTTGTGCTTTTTTATTTGTAAAGTATGAATGTATACTTTTGACTGACTGATTATATATTAATTAAATAATAATAATAATAATAATAATAATAATAATAATAAAACCTTCAGAGCTATAATGACGCCAATTTTACCCTGCAAGCTTAATTTTTCACACAATTTTATATCAATTTTAATATTTACGCGTGAATTTCTTTTCATTTCAAAAAAATTTAAAATTAACTCGTAAACTTTTTTAGCAACAATTAAAAATTAAAATAAATTATGTACTTTTGTCTAATCTTCAACTTTTTCGATACTGCCCGTTTCGGTACTGATTATTATTAATTTTCTTTTCTTTTTCTTTAACAAAAAAAAAAAAAAAAAAAAAAAAAAAAATGTTTTGATGAAATTTTGGCAAAAGCAGAATTTAGTTTAGTACGGATGACTATTAGTTTTTTTTTCTTTTAATTATTCAATTATATTTTCGATAACTTTTCGATTTCGATAAATGTCCAACCATCATATAACTGGTGCCTTGTTTCTTCTAACCCTCTGTATTTCCTAAAAATTATGTAGACACCACATTGTACACATAAATATAATCCTATATTAGTAACACACATCACAACCTGAATTCACCAATTTCCAAGTATCATCTTACTATATTCTAGTTCTTTGAGTAGCCCTGTAAACGAACGGTGAATGATTTCCATTCCATATTTTACCCGAAACATACTTTTATGCGTATAATATGTATATAATCATTTCGACTAGTTTAGCGCAGCGTATAGAAGTTAAACTCTACTTACCTTCAGTTTCGCCTATAGACGTAATGTATTTGAATACTCTTGGATGGCCCTGTACAAGAACCATTTGCTTGGTCTCAGCGTTTGGTCTCGGTTTAGTGTAGCATTCTTACATGGTACAGATTAAGAATACCGAGTTTGAACTTCCCGCTGTTATTTGTTCTTGAGATATGCTGGTAACAGACACACACACAGGCAGACATACCCATACACAGACCAACCGCTAAAAACATGTTTTTCGGATTCAGGGGACCTCAAAACGTGTAAATATAACAAAAACTTCATTTCGAAAACTTGGCCCCAAAACACTACCATATATATGGGTAAGAGAAAGTAAAATAGCGTGTGCTAACAATCCTCCGGATTACGAGTATTAATTAGGACGTTGGTAACTCTAGGGAGGCATAATTAATTTGGTATTCTAAAATCTAATTTATGCTTTTTAAAACAATATAATTCAAATTATGTATTATCAGGTAGTGATAAATGTTTGTGTAAGTTGAAATTCACCTATTTAGCGCCATATTTTACTTATGTCATTAAGTAAACTTACGTTAAGTTACTTACATGTAAGTCATTATAACTTGTGTCATTAAGTAATTATTACTTAATGTACATTACTTAACTTACTTTGTTAACTTAACATTACTTAACTTACTTTATTAAGTAATGTACATACTTGCCAACCATCTCATTAATAACCGTACAATTGTTAATACCCCCTGAAAAAACGCCCCTTTTCTCACACCACTATATTTTTAGAGTTATTCTCTCCAAATGTTGTTACGATTACATAAGACTAAAATTACTCTAAAAAATTATTGATGTGAAAAAAAATGCGGGTACTAAAAATTGTACGGTTCATAATGAGATGGTTGCCAAATATGAATGTATGACATTACTTAACACTACTGTACTTATAGTATATAAGTCATTATAACTTAAGTCATTACTTATATCATTAAGTAAACTTACATTGAACTTACATTAACTTACATTAAGTTACTTACATTAAGTTAAACTTAAATTAAGTTTACTTACATTAAGTTACTTAAGTCGTAACTAACGTTGAGGAAGATAAGTTTTTATCTTTGTTACCGATGAAATTCATCGATAGTTAATAGATTTATGAATGTTACCGCTAAAGTGCAGAAATCAGTTAATCTGCAGATTACCTAGGTAATCTGCACATTAACTAGGGTAATCCGTTAAAGTGAGGAAAATTGTTTTATTTCTCAAATTACCTAGGTAATCTGCGAATTACCTAGATAATCTGCACATTACCTACTAGGCACTAGTTAAAGTGAAAATAAGATATCTGGTGTTGTAATTTTACAGCACGCTGTGTTGTATTTGTTTTTTCATTCGGGAAAAAATAGTTTTCTTTTCTTTTTTATTTCTTTCTTTACTTATTTTAATCTGTATGTGTTTTAATTTTTGTATCTTTTAAAGTTATATTTGTTTTATTTTTTATTTATTTAATCTTTTTTATTCTGTCAATATAAGTTTGAAGATGTTATGCATTTTGAATATGAAATATAATAGCTTTAATAGCTTTCAATAAATTCTATTTTATAAATGAATGTTAGAATTGTAATACAGTAACGATTTCTTTTCAAAATAAAAATATTTAACAATTTAAAATTTAAAAAAAAAGTTTTATTAACAACTTATATTGCTATTACTATTTAAATACTAGAAGTATTAAATTATATAAAATATTACAAGAAATATTAAATTAGACAAATCAGACGCATTATTTAAGAAGTACTTCAAATAATTAAAACTGCTTTAACATTATTTAGAATGCATGAAAATTAAAATGACAGTTTTCAATGCTTTATTAAACTATATTTTGCAGCATTCATATATCTGCACAAGTTTAGCAAATATATTAATTTTACAAAAAAGAAAAAAAAAAAAAAAAAAAAAACCTTTATTAACACTTTTATGTGATAAACTACAACGAAATTATCTGAAAAAGCGAACAAAAATAAAAAATAAAATAAAATGAAATATAAATAAATAAATAAATAAAAATATAATCATGATATATAAAATATGTACAGGAAACTTGAAACTGAAAGAGAAAAAAATGTAATGAAATGCTAAAAAATGTACAAAAATTTCATATTAAGTATTTATTAAATGCCATAATATTTTTCAGAGTTAATAATTAATACATCTTTTTTTTTTTTTTTTTTTTCAGTAAGTAATAGTAATTTAAATCAATTTTAAAATAAATTAGTTTTAAAAAGTTATGGTTTAATAGTTTTAGTTCGGAAGGAAATATTTACTGTAATGTATATCTAATATTCATAATTCAAAATGGAGTTTCACGAGAGACAGCTTTTAATTAACATTACATTTCATTAATAAAATGCAGACCCTTATCAAACTTATATTGACAGAATTATAAAAGATAGAAATAAAATCAAAATTAAAACAATTATAACTTACTTGTTACTTTAAATTTTGTGTTAGTCATAATAATAAACCTAATCATGGCTTCCATCCTCCACATTTTGCGTTTGCCGTTTGTCGGTTTATCATCATAGCGTAGCGGAAGTGCGGAAGGGAAGGGGGTAAAAGTTTTAGTTATGTTTGAAGGTCATTCGCGTATCTGTATCACATGGCTGTTAGACGTCATAGTGAATGTAAAAAAAACTAAGGCTCGAAACAAACATTTGAACTTTAACGATACTGAAACCGTTAATCTGCAAATTACCTAGTTAAAATGCGGAAAACTCTTTATTCCGCACTTTAACGGGTCATTTTAGTTAATCTGCAGATTAGCTAGGTAATCCGCAGATTAACGGATTTCGCGTTTTAACGGTAACATGAATATTTTATTTAAAATTCTTTGGATTTTTCGATGTAATAATTTAGTCTTTATTAGTTTTAATTCAAAGAGGTGTATTAGTCCTCACATAGGGTGACATTCTGCATTTAAAAATAATATCTACAATGCATTTTAGGTTATGCGCTTAAGATATTAAAAAATGTATATAAATTCTCATTACGTAATTAACAGTTGTATAAATAAATTAAAGTAAAACGCGACGTTAAATTAACAAAAGCAAAAATTGTAATGGGGTATTTGAGTATTTTTCTCCATTGTTTAATTTTACGCTATTGCGCTTCAAATAATTTGAGCCCATAGATAATAATGATAAAGAAATTTTCGTTGTCCCTGTAAAAATTTAAAAGGGCTAGATTCACCAAAATCTATACAATTTGTACGATAGTGACCTATAACATGTGTATAAATTTTCAGCTCAATGGAATAAGGCATTTAGACGGTATCGAACTTTAATAAATTTGGGCCCATAGGCCATAATGATAAAGAATATTTCTTTATGTCCTTGTAAAAGTATTATACGAGCTAAATTCACCAAAATCTATGCAGTGTGTGTGACTTTAACCTATAATACGCATATAATGTTTCATGTCACTCGAATAAGTGCGTTTACACGCTATTGCACTTTTAAAAAATTGGGCCCATAGACCATAATGATAAAGAACTCTTCTTTGTGTCCATGTAAAAAAAAAAAAACTATAAGTGCTACATTCACCAAAATCTTTACAGTTTTTGCGACGATGACTTTTAAAATGTCTATAAGTTTTAAGCTCAATCTTATGAGGCATTCAGACGCTATCGAACTTTAAAGGATTTGGGCCATAATGATAAAGAATTTTTCTTTGTGTCCTTATAAAAAAAAACTATAAGTGTTAGATTCACAAAAATCAATAGGGTTCGTGCTATGGTGACCTACAACATACATACCAACTTTCAACTAATTTGAGCAAAGCATTTAGGTGATGAAGTAGGATCTGAAAACGCATAGAAACACCAAAATCTCAAAGTCGGATTTTTGACATGAATACAGTATTTTCTTTAAATATGTGTGTTCGAAAAGTAAAAAAGAGGCAATTATTCATTAAAATACTATATTTAATCATTTGGTACCGATCTGGAATAATACAATTTTTCTCTTTTCATCCCCATTTTTGTATAATGAACTCTATCGCTTCTTTGGGTTCGAGGCTAAATCATACCCAACCTGTGACTTCTGATTCTTCATTTCCCTATGAATTTCCCTCTAGGATGCAAATATTTCCCTATAGAATGCAAACATATCCCCATAAAACACAAATGTAAACATTATAATTCTGCATTTTTCCCTGTAGTAGTCACGTGTAAAGGGTTTATTACGTAACGTGGATAAAGTCCATTTGTAAAAATTAATAAAAGTTCATTTGATTTGTTTAAAGGGATAATGAAAATCTTGGAGGAATACTATAAGAGGAGATAACACGTCTCAACATGGTTTCTACGGTGTGTTTCAATTCAACGAGATAAATAAAGCAGAGTGATAAATGGTAACCCTGACATGGTCCAACATGAGTCATGTGACATGAACCATCTATGCGTTGGTTCACTTGGTAACAACTTATTTTCAATAAATTTCTATGTCAACGGTTTGCAGATTGCACTTGGCGAAAGTCGTAGCCGCCAATGTTTTTGTTTACTTATACAGTTTAATTTTTTTTGTTCTAAATCATTTTAGTTTTTATTTTACTTCTTTTTTATTTCGTGTAATCGAAATTTAACCGACAAAATATTTTAAAATAGTTGATAAATTATTATTTGTTTTTAAATTTAGCTCTTTTAAAAGTTTACGTTTTCTTTATAAATACTTTTAAACTTTGTTGGGAAATGAGGAAAAAAAAAAGTATTTTATTATTTATTATAATGCGAAATATGTGAAAAATTATTTTAAAAACAATTTATTTCGGTTATAGGACTGTTGTGTTACCTAATAATAATATTAATTTGCCGAATTGAAAATTTAAATACAAAAATAGCGATAAAGGACCAAACATAGAGCTCTATTGGTTCATATCACGTGATTCATGTTGAACCCCGAAAGCTAATCCTTTAACCATTGAATCAGAACTCTATTTATTTTGTTGTTTCTATTGTAGCAACCATCTTGAGTTGACAAAAGTTAACTTCATCTGCTCTGCATGCTGTTACCGCCGTATGTCAACTAGAAATGGGCGTTATTTCACGTAATATAATAAGTAATATTATTATTGCATTGTAGCCTATTAGCACGGTAATATATTACTAAAAATATCCTATTAAAAAAAATTATATTTTCAACTTTATCTCTGCATGCGAAATAGACGAGGAATTTCTCGCGACAAAACTGATATGATACATCATCATACAAGTAAAAAACTTGAATTAGTTCTTTTATATAATGAATTTATAAAATACAAAAACAATATTATCAAAACCGGCTATTATCGAAATCCAAATCATAGTAACAGTCCCCACAAATGTTTTAACTTTGCTCCGCGGCATGTGGACGATAAGATCCATGCGACGCAGAACGGAATACGCAAGTAACGAGAAACGAGACAAATTCCAAATTACCGATTCGTTACTTCATGTCTGAAAAAACACTGTAAAAAAATAACTATTACCAGCTGTAAGAAACTCTCTGTGATTGGAGAAAATAATTATTTTCTCCAATCACAGAGAGTTTCTTGCAGCTGGTAATAGTTATTTTTTACAGTGTAATCTCTTTCCATGTTCATAAAATTATCGTTAAAAAAGTAATACAGCTGAGCTCCCGAATATTTTCTAGAATATATTACGGAATATTCCTTGTAAAATATATTAATCAAAATCATTTTAATAAGCAAGATAATTTTAACATCTAGGACAAAAAACATCATGCTGTACTGATATTAACTTAAAAAGGATTTTAATTTGGTGTTGATTATTTTTCATGGAATAATAAAATCATTTGGGTATAGAGATACTTTGATGTCACGGTTTAACGAAATAATCTCAGGATGTTAATTTAAGCAGCTAGTATGTGATAAGATAGGTAAGGGGCAGTGTTGGGCATCAATCGATTAAATTTTCAATCAACTAATTAGTTGACTAAAAATTTAATCACGATTAATTCAATCACAACTAACGGTTTAACATACACAAACATCAAACCGTCTCAATTATATATATTAAAAGCAAACACGTTTTATTTATGAGACAAAAAATTTTCAAGTTAAAATACATTTAAAAAACAAAAATTACATATAAAAACAATTAAAATCAGACGTTTCGAAACCCGTCCGGGTTTCCTCATCAGTAATACAACACAATATGCACAACTAACGGTTATTCATTTGCTGCAACTAAAAATTCAATCGCGATTAAATTAATCGAAAAACAGACGACTAACCGTTAGTTGCGATTAAATTAATCGTGATTAAATCAATCGTGATTAATATTTCAGTCATTTGCTGCAACTAAAAATTCAATCATGATTAAATTATTCGAGAAGCAGACAACTAACCGTTATTCATGATTAAATTATTCATGATTAAATCAATCGTGATTAATATATTAGTTGCAGCAAATGATTAACTGTTAATCATGACTAAATTAATCATGATTAAATTAATCGTGATTGAATTGTAGTTGTATCCATAGCTGATATCCCCTCCCTCTTTCTCTGAAGATCAAATGATGCCGCTAAATTTTTGATAGCAGTTTTCAGTAACGGTTTTTAAAAACTTTCCAACAAGGTTGAAAAATGTTAATCACTTCGGTTTGTCTGTCTGTCCGCGCTCTAGCTCTAACTCCCGTAAATATTTATGGAATTTCTTGAAACTGATATATGTTATTCAAGTTCACTATCGAATGTTCCCTATTGAAAGTGGAGTAAATACCTCTACTGCTCTGTGTACAGGGACACCCGAAAGTACTCCAAAGCATTGTAATCTATGGGAGGTATTTCTATAAAGCATATTTTAATACTTTCACTGTACGCAAATCTTAATGAAATTGAAATATGTCATTCAAGATTAATATTGGATGTTTCTTATGTAAAATGGAGTAAATATCAGCACTGTTTTGTTTACAGGGATACTCGAAAGTATTCCAATGCATTGCGTTCTATGAGAGGTATTTCTATAAACCAAATTTTAATTGCCGAAACGTCAGTGGAGGCCCTCTGTTGAGATTCAAAACGGTATTGGGCTCTGTCTGTGTGTCTGTCTGTCTGTCGCGCGATAGCGGCCGCAAAAATGGCGCTATTGACTTGAGATTTGGTACACATGTTCATGAGCCCCACGAAATCAGCTGTATAGTTATTGGTATGTATTCCATTTGTAGTTCGTATACAGGGACACGCCAAAGTTTTTCTTATCATTACGGCCTGTGGGAGAAATTTGTATGTATCGCGAGAGCGGCCACAAAAATCGCGCTATTGACTTGCAATTTGGTACACGTGTTCATGAGCCCAACGAAATAAGCTGTATAGTTTTAGGTGTGCATTCCATTTGTAGTTCGTGTACCGGGACACGCCAAAGATTTTCTATCATTACGGCCTAGGGTTAGAAACTGTATGTACCGCGATAGCCACAGCAAAAATCAAGCTATTGACTTCCAATTTTTGCCGAAACGTCAATGGAGGCCCTCTGTTGAGACTCAAAAGGATTTTGGGTTCCGTCTGTTCCGTCTGTCTGTCGTGCGATAGCAGCCGCAAAAATCACGCTATTGACTTGCAATTTGGTACACATGTTCATGATCCCCACGAAATTAGTTGTATAGTTTTGGGTGTGCATTCCATTTGTAGTTCGTGTACAGGGACACGCCAAAGTTTTTGAAGTGAAAACTTCTTTAGGCGCGTTGAGCACTTTTGGGTGAACAAAAATCATTGAACTCCCGTCATCGCCAGCTAACGCTTTCCATTTGAAGTGAAAACTTTTGGGTGAACAAAAATCATTGAATTCGCGTCATTGTCAGCAAACGCTTTCCATCCTTGTATGATACAAATAATGTATCATACAATTAACTTGCTAATGTGAAGTGTTAACAATTATATACTGTATATTGTTTTCAAATCTGGTGCGGCTCCACACGACTTTTCTCATCTCCGGGCACTGTCACTACTGCAATATTAGACCTCACAAAACCGTGAGAAAGCCCAAAGCTGCAATTTTCTCACGTTTTAACAAATTGGTGCGGCTCTACATGACTTATCTCATCTCCGGACACTGTCCCTCAAGATTGCAGCCGGAAACGTTGCAGTTAGACCTTACAAAACCGAGAGAAAGGCCAAAGCCGCCATTTTTCTCACGTTCTTACAATCTGGTGCGGCTCTACACGACTTTACTCATCTCCAGACACTGTGTCTTAAAGATTACAGCCGGAAACGTTGCAGTTAGACTTCACAGAACCATGAGAAAGACCAAAGCCACCATTTTTCTCACGTTTTTAAAATCTGGTGCGGCTCTACACGACTTCTCATCTCCGGACACTGTCTCTTAAAGATTGCAGCCGGAAACGTTGCAGTTAGACCTCACAGAACCGTGATAAAGGCCAAAGCCTCCACTTTGCTCACATTTTTACAATCTGGTGCGGCTCTACACGACTTCTCTCATCTCCGGACACTGTCTCTTAAAGATTGCAGACGGAAGCGTTGGAGATAGACCGCACAAAATCGTGAGAAAGGCGAAAGCCGCCATTTTTCTCACGTTTTACAATCTCGTGCGGCTCTACACGAATTCTCTCATCTCCGGACACTGTCTCTATTGCAATTAGACCTCACAAAACCGAGATAAAGGCCAAAGCCTCCATTTTTCTCACGTTTTTACAATCTGGTGCGGCTCTACACGACTTCTCTCATCTCCGGACACTGTCTCTATTCCAGTTAGACATCACAAAACCGTGAGAAAGGCCAAAGACGCCATTTTTCTCACGTTTTTACAATCTGGTGCGGCTCTACACGACTTCTCTCATCTCCGGACTCTGTCTCTAATAGATTGCAGCCGGAAACGTTGCAGATAGATCTCACAAAATCGTGAGGAAGGCCAAAGCCGCCATTTTTCTCACGTTTTTACAATCTGGTGCGGTTCTACACGAATTCTCTCATCTCCGGACACTGTCTCTATTGCAGTTAGACCTCACAAAACCGTGAGAAAGGCCAATGCCGCCATTTTTCTCACGTTTGCACAATCTGGTGCGACTTTACCCGACTTCTCTCATCTCCGGACACTCTCCGTATTCCAGTTAGACCTCACCAAACCGTTAGAAAGGCTAAAGCCGCCATTTTTCTCACGTTTTTACAATCTCGTGCGGCTTTACACGATTTCTCTCATCTCCGGACACTGTCTCTTAAAGATTGCAGCCGGAAACGTTGCAGATCGTGAGAAAGGCCAAAGCCGCCATTTTTCTCACGTTTTTACAATCTGATGCGGCTCTACACGAATTCTCTCATCTCCGGACACTGTCTCTATTGCAGTTAGACCTCACAAAACCGTGAGAATTGCCAAAGCTGCCATTTTCCTCACGTTTTTACAATCTGGTGCGGCTCTACACGACTTCTCTCATCTCCGGACACTGTCTCTTAAAGATTGCAGCCGGAAACGTTGCAGTTAGACCTCACAAAACCGTGAGAAAGGAGAAAGCCGCCATTTTTCTCAAGTTTTTACAATCTGGTGCGGCTCTACACGAATTCTCTCATCTCCGGACACTGTCTCTATTGCAGTTAGACCTCACAAAACCGCGAGAAAGGCCAAAGCCGCCATTTTTCTCACGTTTTTACAATCTGGTGCGGCTCTACCTCATCTCCGGACACTGTCTCTATTGCAATTAGCGCATTAAATAAAATTGTAATATAATTTTTGTAGTAGTAGTTTATATTAATGAATAAAAAAACACTTTATTTAAAGTATTTCCTACACAATAAAATATTTCCTGACGATTCAAGAAATACACATGTAATTGTTCACGTTTTCACTTCTGTCGGCACTCCCGAAGTGCAACTGTTTTTTTTTTTTATTTTTTTATCATTACGGCCTGTGGGAAGAATTTGTATGTACCGCGATAGCGGCCCCCAAAATAACGCTATTGATTTGCAATTTGGTACACATATTCATGAGGCCAACGGAATTAGCTGTATAGTGTTAGGTGTGTATTCCATTTGTCGTTCGTGCACAGGGACACACCAAAGTTTTTCTTATTTTTACAGTCTATGGGAAGAATTTGTATGTACCGCAATAGCGGCCGCAAAAATCCTCCGATTGACTTGCAAATTGGCGCACACGTTCCATCTTTGCATATAAGTAGCTGTATAATTTTTATTGCTATATTTTTTATAAACTGTGTACAGGGACACGCCAAAATTCTTAGCATTACGGCGTATGGGGTGAATTTCGTTTAAACGCATTTTAATATCATTACTTTGCAATGAAGAAAATTAAACTAGCGTACCTGAGTAAGCTTTCTAATTAATGTACAGGATGTTACAAAAGTATTCTGACAATGTCACATAGTCATCCAAACGATGTTAAATTTGGAACACTTATTAATTTTAAACGCAAAATAAGCCGAATAGTTTTTACTGGTGTATAGAATGTTTATGGTTCGTTTACAAAGACACACGAAAGAATTTCGTAACATTAGAGCCTATGGACAAATTTTTAATTTAGGCGCGCACTTTCATGCGTTTATGCTGAATTGAACTTAATGAAGTTAACATACATTATAAAGATGCTTAAAATCATGTTTACTCTTAAAAAAGGTTGTGTATAGACTAGATAATTTATGGGACCACACAAAGTAATTCCGAGTATGTACTGTAATCATCCAAATGATGTCAAATTAGTTTGAAAAATTAATGAGTTATAATTAATTAGGTTTATTCTTATTATTGGCGTTTATAATGACTGTGGCTGCTTTTCCGGGATAGATAAAGAAATTTCGTACTATTACGGTCTATAGTCGGTATTTCTTATAAGTGTATTTTAACAAGGTTACACCCCATCTAATATAATGAAATTTTATTAGAATTTTAAAAATATGTTTTCCTGTTGAAAGTTGTGGGCATAGAATTGATAATTAGTTTAAAGGTTACGCAAAATATTTCCGATATGCTATGTAATTTTTTTGTATGAAATTTGATAGTTATGAAATTTGGTATTTATGAATTTCAGGGAAATAATACAAGACCGTCGTTTATTAAGAATACATATTGTTGCGTACTTGGGGGTTCGTAAGTTGTCCGAAAATGAAAGGCGAAATTTGCAAAAATTCAGTGATTTATTCACAGAAAGTTCCAGAAAATACAGGTCTATAAACCAAGTACCAGCTTCAATTCAACCAGTAAACATAGCTTAAACAACAGCCGTTAACAGTAAAACAACAGTACAAACTCTTTATCAATAACACATAAAGCAAGTCTCATTCAAAGAGGCTCAAAGCAAAGCAAGCATTTGACGAAAATGACACAGATCTGAGACTGACCGCCTTGGCGAAAATAATGCTTCTTTTATACTTTTCTATCGAACACAGACTGTTCTGGAAAATTCTCGTATCACATCAGCCAATGAGATTAGAGCTTCCATATTTGGTTTATCCCTAATAAGGATTTTCTCGCCAAGGTCGCCAAAAAAAATCGCTAAAGAGGGAAACAATCGCCGAATTTGGCGCCAAATCCATTTCTTCCCTTATTGGAGCTTTTTAATGCATTTTCAAAGGAAAATTAGGCTATTTTAACGCTAAAACGACTAGAAATGCACAAAATTAGCATTTTATCAGCTTACTAAACTTCTTTGAAAGAAATTATGCAAAAATAAATGCAATTATTTACAATTCCGTAACACTTTATATGATATACAAATAGGTATACAAAGAGAGATAAAGCGGGGGGTTGAGGGTGATGGCAGCCCCCCTCTGTAATGTATGTGATTATGGTAAGAAGTCGATCGAATCAATATATACTATTATATAATAAGGAATAAAAAAAAATGGCATATTGAATAATGTCTCATGCAAATAGGACGTTGAGGCTCCTGATCTGCAGATCCACTAGTAACTTTACTTTGCATAAGGCTTAATGAAATTGAAATATGTTATTTATATGCGCAAAAGAATGCTTTCTATAGATTATAGTATGATTAGCATTAGATTTACAGGGCCACACAAAAATATTCAGTTACATTAAGAGACGTTAGTAAAATTTTGCTGGAATTGCACGTTCGTTTACATTAAGTATCTTTAACACTTTCTAACAATTTTTAAGTGTAAATTTGACTTCAGTTTGTGTATCTGTCTGTCTGTTCGTCTGTTTGTCCGCGCTCTAATTGTCATAAATATTTATGGAATTTCTTGAAACTGATATATGTTATTCAAGTTTACTACTGGATGTTCCCTATTGAAAATGGAGTGAATACCTCTGCCGGTTTGTGTACAGGGACACCCGAAACTATTTCAAAGCATTGTGTCGTATGGGAGGTATTTCTATAAACCATATTTTAATACCTTTATTGAACACAAATTTTAATGAAATTGAAATATGTTATTCAAGTTCATATTTGGTTGTTTCCTATGTATAAATACCACCACTGGTTTGTGTACAGGGACACTCCAAAGCATGCCAAAGCCGTACGTTCTGTGAGGTATTTCTATAAACCAAATTTTAATAACATTATTACAAAGCTTAATGAAATTGAAATATGTTATTCATAGGCACCATGGAATATAATATAATTAGCAATTGATTTACAGGGCTACACAAAAATATTCAGTTACATTAAGAACTATTAATAAAAATTTGCTGGAATTGTACTTTCAGTTACGTTAAGTGTTGTAAACACTTTCTAACTATTTTTAGGTGTGAATATGATTTCAACTTGTGTGTCTGTCTGTCCGATTGTTTATTTTTCTATCTGCCTGTCTCTCGCCCCCAGCAATACTTTTAGAAATTTTAAAAAATGTTATATATTAGTCGAGTTCTCTATGGAATGTTCCCTATATAAAATGGCATTAATAGGTCGTGTACAACTAGTTTGTGTACAGGGTCAGGTTTGCGTTTTAGGTCAGACATTTTTAAAAATCATATTTAAATAACTTTCTACTGTAAAAATCATAAAGAAATTTTATGCATTGTTAATATTCTAACATAATGTTTTGTATAGAATATGATATGATTAGCCTTCAGATTTACAGGACTACACTAAAATATTCAGATACATTAATAGCTGCAATTATAATTTATCATGTGCATTTTCTTTTGTGTTAAGCCTCGTATCTCTCGTAAGGTTTTAAATTTACATGTTATTTTTTTGGGGGTTTCATGTAAGTTGCTCAATACTTTTGGCTATTAAATTATACGAGAAATTTTTATAAAGCTTCTGCATACGTAGTTGAAAATTATTTAGTAAAAGTGCTCGTATTTCATAAGATATTTAACATTTTCGCATTCTGATTGCTGTATGTGTGCCTAATGTAGCATACCATATTTCTTAAAAATGGATTTCCACTGCATCTAATGCCCTACGTGTTTTAATTAAAAAAGGAGAAATTGTTTTTGCGATTTTTTAAAGAAACCGTTATATCTCCATGAATATATGAGGTGACCTCTTAAAATTTATACATATAATGAAAATATCCTCATAATCATATGCTACAACCAAAACGAGTTTAAAGCATTACCTTTTACAAGGTGATCCAAAACATTTTGGTTTTTGTTTATTTTTTTGATGAGAGAAGTCGTGTAGAGCCGCACCAGATTGTAAAAGCGTGAGAAAATGGCGGATTTGGCCTTTCTCACGGTTTTGTGAGGTCTAACTGCAACGTTTCCGACTGCAATCTTAAAGAGACAGTGTCCGGAGATGAGAGAAGTCGTGTAGAGCCGCACCAGATTGTAAAAGCGTAAGAAAAATGGCGGCTTTGGCCTTTCTCACGGTTCTGTGAGGTCTAACTGCAACGTTTCCGGCTGCAATCTTTAAGAGACAGTGGCTGGAGACGAGGGAAGTCGTGTAGAGCCGCACCAGATTGTAAAAACGTGAGAAAAATGGCTGTTTTGGCCTTTCTCATGGTTTTGTGAGGTCTAACTGCACCGTTTCCTGCTGCAATATTTAAGAGACAGTGTCCGGAGATGAGAGAAGTCGTGTAGAGCCGCACCAGATTGTGAAAGCGTGAGAAAAATGGCGGCTTTGGCCTTTCTCACGGTTCTGTGAGGTCTAACTGCAACGTTTCCGGCTGCTATCTTTAAGAGACAGTGGCTGGAGATGAGAGAAGTCGTGTAGAGCCGCACCAGATTGTAAAAATGTGAAAAAAGTGGTGGCTTTGGCCTTTCTCACGGTTTTGCGAGGTCTAACTGCAACGTTTCCGGCTGCAATCTTTAAGAGGCAGTGGCTGGAGATGAGAGAAGTCGTGTAGAGCCGCACCAGATTGTAAACACGTGAGAAAAATGGCGGCTTTGGTCTTTCTCACGGTTTTGTGAGGTCTTTCTCACGTTTTGTTCTAACTGCAATAGAGACAGTGTCCAGAGTGAGAGAAGTCGTGTAGAGCCGCACCAGATTGTAAAAACGTGAGAAAAATGGTGGCTTTGGCCTTTCTCACGGTTTTGTGAGGTCTAACTGGAATAGAGACAGTGTTCGGAGATGAGGGAAGTCGTGTAGAGCCGCACCAGATTGTAAACACGTGAGAAAAATGGTGGCTTTGGCCTTTCTCACGGTTTTGTCAGGTCTAACTGCAATAGAAATAGTGTCCGGAGATGAGAGAAGTCGTGTAGAGCCGCACCAGATTGTAAAAACATGAGAAAAGATGCATTCAAGAGATTGTATTCCTGAAAAAGCAACATAAAAAAATTCTCTAATATTGGTAGACTCACGTTTTTATCCGTGGGTCAAAAATTAATGCTAACCCGACTCGCACCCGTTGCAGAACGCAATCTGAATAATATACATCAGTTTCAAGTCATTCTAAAACTATGATAAGAAATCTGATGGACAGATTGACAGTCATATAGACAGACCGAAATGTGAAGTCCTAAACACATTTAAACGATATTGAAAAATGTTTTACTGGGAATTCTTATTCTTTCTCATATAAAATTTATCATTAATTACTGATTTATTCGTTAGTCATAAAACTTTTGATTAATGATTGATTCAATCATTAGTCGTAAAAATACGATTAACGATTGATTTATTCGTTAGTCATAAAAAAATATGATTAATGATTAAATTATTCGTTAGTCGTAAAATCTACGATTAACGATTAATTTAATCGTTAATCAAAACATTTGCGATTAATGATTAAATTAATCGTTAATCAAAATATTTATGATTAACGATTAATATAATCATTAGTCAAAATATTTTTGATTAACGATTGAATTAATCATTAGTCAAAATATTTTTGATTAACGATTAATTTAATCATTAATCGTTAGTCATCGAGATGATTGAATTTTGCCCAACACTGGTAAGGGGTGATTATTAGATGTTGATTATTATTTCGTCATGAAGGTGAGGAATGGGATTACACTTGCTAGGTTTGCATTCGCTTGCGTATTGGAAACAGATTTTTCTGGAGTGTGATAAGGGAAAGGAAGGAATGTTTGTTTATACTTTAATTGCTTATAGCAGATGGAATTGAAAATGCGTAATCGCATACGGCATAGGGATAGTGTTCGAGAGCATTTATTTATTGTGGTTTTATCAAGAATATTGTTTCAGT